>OX371262.1:98447662-99047662 GCA_947311025.1 Lypha dubia
GTTGATGGCGCTTTCTGAACAGTCCATGTGGTACAGCGAAATTTTTGATGTCAGGAAAACGCTGAAACGTCCGGGATGCTCAAACGTCTAGAGATAAAGAATGTAAATTATTTTAAGAGAACTATAAACAAATTTTTTATACTAATTTGCAGCTAATTTCTCTTCTCTATTTATAAAAAAGTATAATCCATTGAATAACCAGTTCTTAATATAAAAGAACGATCACTTTATTCAATCATAAGTTTTTTTTAGCATTTTTATATTAATTTACAGCTAATTTTTATACTTCGCTCATGTAAGAAATTTAAATTATTGAATAAGTCACTTAATAAATAACGGTGCTAAATATGACTTGTTTAAACAACTTATTTATAGGTCTTTCAACTTCATATGGCTTATTTCATGGCGATAATTTAATATTCGAAGTTTATTTAAGGGTGATATAATAAATTTCAAATTAGAGTTGGAATTCTTATTGTTCTAATATTGGGTAATTCCAATGTTGTTTTATTGCTTGTCTTTAGCACTTGCTTATAGGTTTAAATTTTGTTATTTTATTTTTAGTTTACTTTGCTTTTAAATTCATTATAATTAGTTCTCTTCTATTTATCAAATTAATTGCTGATTATTTTTTCTGCTTATTATAATTTACTTAGTTGCATCAATTTTATCAGTATTTTTATTTAATTTTCTTGTTAAATTAATATTAATTGTTAATTCATTTCTTGCGGTTTTAATTAAGTAATTTCCAGTTAATTTTTTAATATTTTGTTACATATTATTTAAATGCAGTAATAAGTTCTGAAATTTACATATTTCTTTGTATTTTATGTTTAGTAGGAAAACTTCCTTAAAGGAATTAATTAATTTATTTTATGATTTAACTTCTATGAAGCTCTTCTATTTGTTACATATTATTTAAATGCAGTAATAAGTTCTGAAATTTCAATATTTCTTTGTATTTTATGTTTAGTAAGAAAACTTCCTTAAAGGAATTAATTAATTTATTTTATGATTTAACTTTTGTGAAGCTCTTCTATATGTCTTATGTCGCTATGCAGACTTCGTATAAAACGTGAATGAATCTCAAATGAAAATTTTAAAATAAAGAAGCCAAGAATATTGTAATTTCTCTCCTGCATGAAGCAAAAACTTGAGCTCAAATTAATAGGACAATAATAATAATAATACCAATACAGTTCTTCTTGCAAGAGAGACATTAACTTGTATTATCAAGAATGTTGGCTGAAGTGGTTAGCGCGTTGACTACTAAGCAAACAATGACGCGGGGCCTGGGTTCAAACCGTGGGCAGAGCAAGTCAATCAACATCATTAATTTCTCTAATGTACGTTAGTTAGACATTGTATTAATTGTTGTCGGACTATTTAAGTGATGAAGGCATAGCACTGGTCACTAAAAACTGTTCCGACAGCGATTGATGCTGTTCCAAGCTAATGTATGTACACAACATCGCCCTCCTTCGTCGGTTAGCAGAAACATCGGCGAAGTAAAACAATTAATAAAATGCCTGCTAATATAACTTAACAAAGTTAATGCGTCTACCTAACACCGGAGGCGCCTCAACGCTGCTATCAAAATAAACATAACGCGCAAAGCAGAGTTGTAAAAGAGTTAAGCCTTCTACATTTTCAACATCTATCTTCTCTACTCTATCCCTCTCTCTGAGGGGTCATCCCCTGAGTGCTGGTCCTAATGAAAAAAAAAAAAAAAATGGCATAAGAACTTTCTTACATTAACAAAATTGAATTGCTTGAAATTATGAAGTCCTGAACTTAAAATAAATAATTTATCAAATTATTGTCTTCAATTATATAAAAACATTCTTCTATAAGGACGAGCTATGAATTTTAGTTGAGGACAACCTGGTTGTGTTTTAATGTATGCAAGAATACGTCATTTCCTAAATAATTGTTTTTAAAGCTAAAATAGCATAATTTCGTTCGTATTGCGAAATGTCCTTAAAGTTATTAGAAAACAAATTCTCGAATTAAGTAAATCAAATGCTGATTGTTAAAAATTCTTGAAATCTGCTATTATCAACGCATATTTTGAAACATTTTTGTGTTGCTAGTTGTAGATTCAAGGAGAAACATTTTTAATTACTAGTCATTGTAAGATCGGCATGTTTGTCAACTAGCCGAAGTTGTCTTTGGTTGGATTGGCATATATTTTATTGTTTGGAATTTTTGATAGCGGCATATTGTATGAAAAAAATATTATGTATATGTGTGTTTTTTCATTTTTGTGTGGATGGCTAGTTTTCATTGACAAGAAATTGTTGCTGAACAATATATTACAGAGAATTTATTTTCATTTGCAATAAAAAAAAGTGACTTATGACACTTTCAAAATAAACGCCTCATATGCTAATCTGAATAATACGAAACATATGAGTATATGGCACTCGAACAAATTACTATACAGATAAAGATATATTGTCCTTTCTTTAACTAATCGGAAAAAAATATTGGGAAATAAATTGATTAAAAAAATCATCCTAAATATTAGAGTTGTCAACCGATTAAGAATAATTCGATTAATCGATCAAACAAAACGAAACTCTTGTTCGAATAATTTTAAAATGCCGATTTTCGAATAACGAATAAATCGATTAATTAATGACAATTAATCGAACAACTTTTTTTAGTTTAAAATGCATACGTCAAAAATGTTTAAATTTGTTTGTATGATATGAAACAAAGCGAGTACTTTATATCAACCAAATACATATTATTTTGGATGTTTGCAGTTGTTGTCGAACTGCGCATACCTACATAGTAGTCGTGCTATGTTTTGAATGAAACGTTAAAAAATTTTCAAGAATGTGGTTTTTTCACTCTCAGGTAAATAAATTAGAAATACACTAAAGCCAAAAAATTGAGCTGGTTTTGGAAGTATTTTACCAAGCACAAAAATGACGAAAAAAAAACAAAGTCACATGTAACAAGTGTCCTAGAGTATACAAAATTGTTGGATCAACAACAAAAAAATTAATAATTCATTTGCAACAGATTTACGAAAACTTATTAAAATAAGAATAAATGAGGGACGTATAAAATTTTTAAATACGTTAATAATATTTTTTAAATTCTGAAAAATTGCCGAGCAATGAAATATTCTTCAGAAAGTGAAACTAAAGAATAAATTATACTCCAGATTATTTTATGTTGAAAGTAACCACAATGAAAGTCAGATGAAAGTAATGATAAAGAAGATGTTACTAGTAATGAAATTAACAATCTTTTATACGAATTAAATAAAAATGTAAAAAAAAAACAGAAAATTAGATAAACTATTTTATGCTCTTCTCACAATATCACCTACGACAATTAGCGACAGATTTATTTCAAAAACTAAACCCAAAAATCGTTTGAAAGCTAAAAAATTTAGTCAAGTTAGTTTATTTGTAAAAGATTATTTCTTAAGAACAAAAAAAAAAAAAAAAAAAAAACATTTGATAATTTTTGACTGAATGAAGCATGTTTATTTGAATTAATAGTTTTTTATGTATTTTTTTGTTAATAAAAATATTTACTATTTTATTTTAAAGTTTTTTGTATGAAATGTTTATTTTTTGTCAATAAATTTTTTAAATCATTTTTTATTCGTTGTTCTCATCGATTAATCGAAAAATTTTTCAGCTTTAATCGGTTGATCGAACGAACAAAATCAATTATTTGAATTATTCGAACAAAGTTGAAAGGCGAATAATTGGCAACTCTACTAAATATACACCACGCAAAAGACTAACAATTTACAGAGGAGTACTCCTCCTCCTCCAAAGAATAATTCAAAATCTATTAAAATAATCAGATCGAAAACTTTGGGTTCACTTAGATCATTTTTAAGATAAATAAGTAATAATTGTCTTGATATTCATTCTATTAATGTTTGTTTTCCTCCCAGTCGATTCTCACACTTTATGAACACGTGTGTATGTACGAGTGTGTACGAGACAGACACTTTGCCCCAAAAGTGAATTAACTACAAATGAAATGAAATTCATGGAAAGGAGAACAATATTTACAAAGAAAATGGTGATAAACAGCATTAGGGAATTTTCGGCAAATTGAATTCGAAATAATTTAAGGATTTAGGATATTTTATTGAATTATATTGACTGTAACTAAAAAGTGTGAATACACAAATAAAGAAAAGTTCATCTCAAAGGAATACTAAAAAAGGACTAAGCAGCTGAGTTGCAGGTGAAGAACATACTTATACTGAGAGGTGTTTGTAAAAGAGGTACTTTAAATTACAGCTACTTTTTATGAAAAGGACTTTAAGGAAAGGGACTTTTGGAACGGTTATTTTTGATAAAGGTACTTGAACTATTGTTTTATAATAGATTCTTTTTGTAGAAAAAGTATTTGTTTTTAGAAAACGAACTTTTTGCAAAAAGAAAACGTTTTATAAAATATACTTCTTATAAAAAGGTCCTTTTTGTAAAAAGTATTTTTTATAAAATATACTTTTCATCAAAAATTACATTTATTAAAAACTACTTTTTATGAAGGTACTTTTTCTAAATGGTACTATGTATAAAAAAAGTACTTTATATCCGACTTCAAAAAAAAAATGAGGTTATCAGTTCGTGTGGATCTGTTTTAATGTGTGTTTGCTTGCAGTTGGGTCCTATAAAATTGTTTCATAGTCGAGGGCAAGTTGCTCCTCCAAAATACTGAAGTTCAAAATTCTGTTATTGTTTGAACAGGCTTAATTCGGTCACATACAAATTTTTGGAATAGGAAGGCAAGGCGGCCTTCCCCGCCCCCTCTACACCAAGAAAAATATTGTTTATTGCATAACTCATCCATTTTTGGTTCGATTTTTTAAATCCTTGGATCCTTAAATCCTCCTGCAATGAAATTTTAAATTTATTAGGATTAAGTTCGTATATTTTAACTTTTTATAAATGTTTTCTTTTTTTGTGAAATAAGTCTTCTAGATTCATTTTTGATTATCGAGGGTAAGTTGCGCCCCTCCCTCAAAATTGTTTATTCTATATTTCCTCCATTTATGGGTCGATTTTTAAACTTTTTCATTCGTTTGATCAGGTTTGCTTACAGTTTGATATAGAATTTTTCGAATACTAATTTTCGAGTGTGTATTTCACTACTGTAGCTGTATAAAGTACGGTGAATAGTAAAGTTATGGCATGCATTTTGTTGTGAAACTTTTTATTGAAATCTATTGTATTTTTCTTGGTTATACAAATAACTTTTTTCCTTTTTCTGTTTCGACAAAATATTTATGAGATTTTTATGGAAAATAAATCAACAAGTTAAAAATATTTAAATATTCTTTTCACATCTTTTTTGTTTGTTTTTTAAACAAAACAATTTTGTAAATTAAGCCTTTCTTTAACGAGTAGAATGGGAATGTATGAACAGAAATGGATTGTTGATTTTTGCAGTTTTTTTTTTTTGCTTTAATAGGAAGAGGAGAATAATAGTTTTTGCCGCATATTTCCTCTTAGTAGATTTCAAATACTTGGCATGAGTGATTCAATAAGTTAGCGATTTTTGATGAAAACTCCAGCACTCTTGATAGGTGGTTATATTTTTTTTTATAAAATATATTTTGAGTTCTAGAAGGTGAAAATAAATTGTAATAATACTGATGTGAGTCTATGATGCGCAATATATCAGCACAACTGAAGTAGTTATCGTACAAAAAAGATATCCCTACCCGCCTCTAAAATTTAGCATTCTTGCAGTCTCGTAAAATTTTTTTCAGTCGGTACGAGGACGCCAAAAATTAAATTTCAACTAGATTTATGATGTGAATGCACTAAAATTTATTAACTACTTGCAGAATTATGCATCTTTGATCTGCTGTAAAGTTCGTTCTGTTCTCTGCAAGGACATGACTACCACCCATACATCCTTTTTTTTTTATCAAAAACTAAATTTAAACTGCATTTATGATTAGAATGCTCTAAAAATTAGTAAATACTTATAATATTATGTTTTTATATTTCACCTTTACTTTTTACAAGTTTACTGAATGCTACGCAAGGACACGACTTCCTCCCCAATTTTGGACTCATTTATGATCAGACTGCTCAAAAAAAAAATAAATACTTGTAGTATAATATATTTTTGCTCCCCTTTAAATTTTATTAAATTCTGTGCAAGGAAACGACCACCTCCCATATATCATTTTTTTTGTAAAAATTAAATTTTAGCTGCATATATGATTGCAATGATAATAAAATGAATAAATATTTGTAAAATTATGAGGTAGCTCGGCTGTAATTTTTATTTTACGACTATTTCCCGTATATCCCTTTTTTGTTAAAAAAGAAAAACTAAACTTTAATTAAGAAATATTTTTAAAATGAAGCGTCTAAGCTTTGCTGTATTTTACTTCTGTGGTTAAGAAACCCTTGGGATATAACTAATTTTAGTTATAAATTATTGTGTACGTAGGTGAAAAAATGTGTTTGAAATTCTTTTATGACATTTTCAAAGAAACTACAAAGCATCCAATCATGTTTTTAATTTTTAATTATGTTTCTTTGAAAATTTGTCATTAATTATACATCAGAGAGATTTGTACATAAATTGTAATAAGCCTTTGATAGCAAAAGATCTAAATCTTTCAAACGAATTTCCTATTATTAAAATCAAAGGAAGTGCTCCAAAGTTAATCAAAATTTTGTAAAGCTATTTTCAGGAAAAATTATCCTTAAGGAAATTTGGTCTGCTCTTATTTGTTTTAGTGATTGATTTTGAAGGCGTTCTAAAGACTCAAAATACTAAACACGAATAACATGTGCATTTATGTATGTATGTATGTATGTTCTGTGTTATTTTCATTTTACCTCTAAAATATTTATTTTAAAGTAGAAAAAAAGTATGATCTTTGCTTTTCTCTTCTCTCACTTTAATCAAATATCCTGTATAATTTCGTATCATTATTATTACTTAAATAAAATTACAATAAGTGGCAAAAGAAAGGAATATATTAAATCCAATTTTTTTTTTAAATATATAATTCTGTTTGATTTCCTTATTCATCCCCTCTTTTAAATGGTTATGAAAAAAAAATATAAATCAAATTATGTTAAAGTTAAATAGAATGTCTTGTATGCCGCTTAACATAATTTTAATGATGCAAATATGATTTGAATAAAATTCGTCAGTTATTTGAAATGTATTCAGATGACACTGAAGAGTAGAAGTTTTGTGAGCCTCCAAAAAAAAAACATGCCATGTAGAATTATTTAACGCTAATTTTTCCCTTGATACTTGAAAGATTGTAGCACCTGCTTCCAATTCATTCTACCATAAAAATGGTACTAACTTTGTTAGGCCTAATGTACACAAAAAGCTAAAGAAGAAAACTAAAAACAAAGCTGGGAAACTTTTAAAAAAATTTCAAACTCAATCAAACATTTTTGATACAGCAGTAAAAATATCTACCAGTTTTCTATAAAAGATTTTTTTCTGTGTACACTTTTCATCTCTAGGGGAACGTGTAATATTGTAATATATTTTCTCTAGCTTTGACGTAAAAGAGACAATAACGATAATATTAAATTTTAAAAATTTTGAATTGCAAATTAAGTTCATTTTAATTATAAACAAAAACTTTTATCAATTTTAACATTGTTTTCTCTACTAGTCATTCTGAAAATATGCTTTAACATTTTCATATTATGCAAGCAACTAAAAGTATGCTTTAAGAAAATTTATACCACATTCTATTTAGGACAATAAATTAAACGGGAAATTCAAATATAATATATTATTTTCGTTATTATTTTATTCAATAAAAAACTAATTTTATCAAGCCAAATTAATGATGAATTACAGTCCGATAAAATCGGGTCTGTTTGTAATAAATATAAGAATTTTTCTATTTTTTTTTTTTTTGAAAATATTAAATAAACCAAAGAAAATAGAATCGCAACACAATGATAACAACAGTAAAATAATGCATTAATCAAAATATTTTTGAAAACACTTAACTATTTTTATAAAAACCTTTTATTTGTTGTTCTAATAATAACTCCGTGTTGAAGCAGGAACTAAACTGTTTAGTGTCATCAGCACATTCTAAGTCTTACTAATTTGTGTCTGCTTAAGGACATTGTTAACAGCAAAAAAAAAAAAAAAATTAAAACATACGGCAAATGAAATGAACTCTAACAAGGTCATTAGTAGTAAGAAAAATATGTTGTACTAATAAAACATTACATATACACAGGCCACAACATAAAACATGTGACTGGTCGGTAATTTAGAGCTAGCCAACTTCTTTTTTTTTTTTGTTTGTTCAAAAGAATGTTAGAAAAAGAAAAACGTGACAAAGTATGTCTAAAGTTTACAGGCCTATAAGATAAGATAAGACAAAGAGACACACACATACAAATTGGGAAATTCAAAGGCAAGAAAAAAGTATAAAATGGGGCATTAAGTAAGTGCTTGATTTATATGAAACAAAATTTTTACAAATCGGTCTGTGAAAGGATGAGTTATGAGCCAGGGGCTATATCCACCCAATTGATTCCAAAAAGTCCTTAATAAAAAAGAAAGTCTTTGGATTACAAAAGTTGTTAAAATGTTCCTGTAGGAGGTGGCCGGTGGCGAACAAACATTAAATAGTAAAAATAAAAAATACAATCAAATTGCTTATCTCCTCAGATATCATCAGCCCCACAACAACGATAATAAATTGTCATCTCATCAATTGTATCATGTTTGCCGTACAAAACAACAGCCAGTCAGCCATAAAACAAGTTTCAACAAATGATAACGTTGTTTTTGTTCGAGTGGCATTAGGGGCAGTATAGAAGTTTCCTTTTTACTATTCTTATGGTTCAAGTTGCTGCACGAAAAAATCAAAAGTAATTTATCAACCTGGCCCAATAGAAGGGCCATCTAAAGATTTTTTTTAAAAGGGAATACTTTTTTAAACCCTTTGTTCTATGGAGGAAAGTTTTTTATGTTTATATACAGTCCTTTATTTTGGAGTTTAATTCGAAAATACTCTTTCAGCAATGCAAGTTGGTAGTGAAGTAATCAGAATGATCAGATGGTCGTTAGAAAAAATAGATGGAAGTGCATATCCTTTATTGGCTTTGACATTTCATACGAAAACTTTATCCAGTGGCATTATTAATCTCTTAAAAATTATTTATTTCTCCAAGTCCTCGTTTATACTCTTATCTTTGGCCTGTTGTTGCAATTTCCAACTTGCCGCTTAAAAGAAGCACTAGTAAATATTTTTCTTAACTCATGTACTAAATATTTGATAAGATTATTTGTGGCATCGTTATAGATCCATTATTAAACTGATATTATGTTCATAGTTATTTTTTTATTTTATTTTTCTTCCGCATGTGTTTGTGCAAAAGTAGTGGTATTTGCATTTCTAATGGCGTGTTTTACAAATGTATTACGACTCGTAGTTGCAAGGGTGTAGTACATGATGCTAAAAGATGACCTGCTTTCTACAGGTTGTTTTAAGCTGTGCAGAACGGAATAGTAAAACAACTTTTGTACATGCAACCAAAGATCATAAATTAAGTTTATTGCTTGTGTTTGCTTCTTTACCGAGAATTTTGTTTTATTTGCAACAAGTAGAATAGAAGTGAACAATATGGATATCTTAGCGAAAGGATGGATTTATCATGTTTTTATAGTTTTGTTTTTCGAATTGAAATAAAAAAAAAAGAAATATTTTTAGTGAAGAGTGTATGTGTGCATATAAGAATCTATAAAACTCGGAAGAATATATGGGGAGTTCTTCTAATTTATTTTCTCTTCAATATAACATGAAGTGATTCATATCTTATGCTGCAAAATTATTCATTTAAGTGCAAGAAGGCGACGGTACAATATTTCCACTAATTTGATTCGATAGAGTTAATGGGCGACACAATCCTTGGTATTCTGGATGTAAAAATATTTTTTGTTTTCTACATAAAGAAAATATTCAAACGTCATAAAAATTATTAAAAACAGTCACACAATATTAATAGACATTTGAATGAATTCGCATATATCGGGTGTTTTTTTTAGCTGCAGGACAACTAATAATAATGCAAAATAGAAATATTGTTGGAGTGGAATTTTTTTATTGTAATCCGGCATAAGTGCGCTCCGGCTACGAGTTACATGGTCCATTTGATCAATTAAATTTTAAACTACTTTTTTTCCAATAAATCTGGCCGTATGCAGTCAATGGTGGCTAGAATATTGGCTTCTAATACTTCAAGAGTTGTCAATATCTCGTTCACTTCTATGAATAAATATTTTTAATTTCGAATAAGTTTTGTCAAAATCGGTTGAATTATTTGACTACAAAGTTCGTCACAAAAAGTGGTGTTGCCTATTAATTATATATAGAATAGATACTCAACACATATATTCCTTTTACTAATGCAAAAAACGGATTTCTTGCTATTATTTATGATTACAGGATAAATGAATGGCTTCTTAATTAAGAAATATTTAAAAAAAAAAAATTTGAAGAAAAAGAAATTATACGGGCACTATACAGTGCTTTGTGTACATGAATTGGTGAATGTGCCAATCTTTTTTTTAAATCCAGCAACAAAATATATATAACTAACAAGAAATTCAAGAATTTGTGCATGTGAACTGCTCTTTGGATTTATATATAAATTAATTTTAAGCCATTTACATAAATATTTTAAAAATCCGATTTTATTGAAATTGTTTTGTGTAAATTTTTTTTCTTCTTAAAAATTGTATTCATTTCATGTGAAATTGCTTCGAAATAAATGTTATGCTACATGCTTTTATTTTCACAAAGTTTGTGGCATTTTGCAGACGAAACAGATGAAAGACTGTAGGTGGCATTCTTGTAGCATACTTTTGTGCTATTATAAAAAAGAAAAATACAACTTTTTGTCAAATTCCATAGCATGCATTTAAGCATTTATAAAATTTTTTTTGTGTATAAAAAAAGTTATGAGAAGAATAAAGTTTTTAAAGTTGATAACACACCCACTAGCAAGTCCTTTGTAAAACAAACAACAAAAAAGTGAAGAAAAAAATTTCACAGTGATGACTATGACATCAACAATTAAAACAAAAACAGCAAGACTACAAGATAACAAAATGGAACTTAGTGTGGGTGTGTGTGCGTATTCACAAACATATTCTTATGAATTTACTCGTACGTATGTTTTTTTTTTATTTTTTTTTTTTTAATTAGGACCAGCACTCAGGGGATTGACCCCTACGTATGCAGTGCACTGTACCAGAACTCAGGGAGAGGGATAGGGTAGAGAAGATAGATGTTGAAAATTTAGAAGACTTAACTCTTTCACAACTCTGCTTTGCGCGTTATGTTAATTTTTAAGGCAGTGTTGAGGCTCCTTCGGTGTTAAGTAGACGCATTAACTTTGTTAAGCTGTATGTATTGGCAGGCATTTTATTAATTGTTTTACTTTGCCGACAAATCTGCTGCTAATCGAAGAAGGAGAGCGCTGCTGTGTGTTCGTTAGCTTGGAACAGCATCAATAGCTATCGGAACAGGTTTTAGTGACCAGTGCTATGCCTTCATCACTTAAATAGTCCGACAACAATTGATACAATGTCTCAGTAACGTACATTAGAGAAATCAATGATGTTGATTGACTTGCTCTGGCCAGGGTTTGAACCCAGGCCCCAAGTCATTGTTTGCTTAGTAGTGAACGCGCTAACCACTTCAGCCAACACCACCCCAACGTTTATTTTGCACTAATCTAAAATTTCCGTTTTTTCTCTTTATATTTTTTAATGAATATTCCCAAACTAAAGTTTCCTCTCAAATATCTTCGTTAAATTACCCAAACTACTTTTTAGTTACAATACTGTTAATAATACAACCAATTGCAGCTGCCAACTATTTGATATCTCAAAATATGTACATGCATATGAGATATAAATGTTTTTTTTTTCTTAAATGAAAGATTCAATAAAATTTGAATTAAAGCTACGTTCACATTTATCAAATATTTGTTGAAAAAAAAAGGTAACCAAGAAAGAAACTTGTAATTTATATCCTTTAAGTCCTATATTTTTTTAATTATGGGTTCGCATTTTTTAAAAACAGTATAAAAATACTTTTTAGTAGAGTAACTAATTTGATTTTATAATATAAAACCCGAGTTAAATGACACTATCCCTAAGAAAAACTAGTGGTTACGTTTTGTTAAACAAATATTTAATGAATGTGAACGTAACTTAAGGAATATTTGTTTTATTATATATTTAAAAATATTTTAAAATTCCGTCTACTTACCCATATTCGCGTAATTTGCTCTTTGAGGTATTTAAAATTATTCGCCTAATTACCACATCGAAGTAATAATACAAATTTGTTTAAATGCTTGGCCCGCTTAATTACCCAAAAATTTGAGATTTTTGGGCGAAGAAATTATCCGTGGATTACTGTGTATACATATGCACATATTTTTATTCATTTATGCATATACCTACATATATGCCTTAAAACTCCTAAAAGTATACTTAAAAATTAATGTTGTGAATGAAATGATTAAAATAAATGAAAATTACTTGCCATTTCAAAGAGCAGCATTACAAATCGATGGCTTAATATAGAAAGGTCGTATCTCTTTTTTTTTTTTGCAAAATGAGTATTTTAACATATTCTGGTTGACAATACTCAAATGCACCTCACTTAAAAAATTCAGTTTCCCATGTTGACGGGTAAAAGATTTACAGTAATTAAAAAAAAAACCTAACTCATTTAAAAAAATAAAAAATAAAACAGAATTGAATTTGTTGGCTGTTTTAATAAAAATCTGCTTCAGAAAAAAAAATCCTTTTTTTATTTTCAAATTTTATTGAGTTTTTTTCCTTCTCCTGTAAAGTAACTAAAAGTTGAGATACGACCTTTCTATATTAAACCATCGAACTACTTTCAAAGTAGAATTGACGAATACTTGCTTTTAGTTTTATTTGCGGTATTTTATCACATAGACATGAGCTTTGCGACGTGGCAAAAGATTTAAAATTGGTACCTTGAAGTATGCAAAAATTCTTTGGTTGTAAAATCAAAGTACAACACAGTATCGATCGTAATTCTGTATTACAAAAAAACACTGTTTTCTCTAACACTTGGTTTATTAAAAGCACAAGAATTTCTATTCACTTTGGAATTCTTCATATCCTTCCAGTCATCAGTATTTTTCTCTATCATTATTTTCATTTTGTCTCTATATATATATTTATTTATTTTAGCACGCTTCATTGTATTCAATTTATTTTAATAAAAAAAAAAAGTGCCCTAATGACCTTGTATCCTCAAATTCAACTTTTTTTTGCCACCAAAATACATTTGCCCCCGAGAATCTTTTAGTTAAAGCGGCAGTTGGGGCTATTGTCTCTGTTCAAATGAAGAAACATTCATAAAAAATAGCAAAAATATTTGGGAAAAATTTTTCTCATGCTTTGTCGACTTATATTGAATAAATAAACTTTTTCCCCCATTTCCAATCGTTTTGATATGTATACATGTGTATTGCTGTACGAGTTCGTACGAGTCTGCATGTAATTCAATTTCGGTAATATATATGTATATTTTTGTTTTTGTTTTGCACACGTTTAAAGAATTGTAGCATATCTTTAGGGGACAAGCGAACAAATTTAAAAGAAAAATATACCCAAATGGGAAATATAGAACAGGATAATGTCACACTTAACGGTCTAATGAACATAATGAGTAAATTGCTTGTACTTGATCGGATGAAAGAAAACAATGTGCCGCAGTGGTTTGCACACACATACATACGTACATATTTACAAAGTGGTGTTGAAATATAAAGACGTAAATTTCATTGCATAAAGAAGGCTGCTTGCCTTAAAGTATTTTTTAATATTTAAAGCTTTTATGTTTGCACATGAAAACCGCGGTATCTGTTAAAGTCTGATAATAAATTTAAAATTAAATTTCGTTTTAGAATTAAAATTTAAGGCTAAATACTCGTATTTACCTGTGCAAATCAAGCATTTACTAAATTTTTTAGATTCTCCCAAATTAATTGAAATAATTCTAGGAAAAAAAAATTGACTTCAATACAAAAATTTATTTTACCATCAAACAAATAAAAACCTTTAAAGATCGGCCCATTAATGGCTGATTTATGCGAAAAGCATTAGTTTGGAAAGAGCGACAACTTGCCCCCTCCAACCCGTTTAAAAAAATTTGTATATGCAAACATTAAAAACACATAAATTGAAAAATTGCTAAAAAACGATTTCATGTCAATATGCCTGCATTTGATTGGTGGTGTTGTTTATACCAAATCATCAGTAGACTTTAAACACATTTTGAAAACTCCGAGCTTATACACTTACATTTCAAATCTAGTACTCTTAGGATTTTGTAATTCATAAAGAATTTTGCATAAGATAAAAAGTTTTTTAAAATGAGTTTAAAAATTTGGTGAAAGTCTTTCGATGATTTGTTATGCGCACCAATAAAATTGCAGGCAGGGCTCTTGACTGCAAAATTGGCACGACTAAAATTTTTGGTTTGCATCTTTGCTAGTTAAATATTAATTCCGGGGGCAGGGGCGGCACGCAAAATTAATTTTGATTAATTAATTAAAGTTTTGTTCGAACTGAATGATGTTTAATCCAAAGAAAAAACAACAAAAAGAAACATAAAAAGCTGATTAAATTAAATAATATCACAGAAAAATAGTGAATTTCCAAACCATAAATATTGTATAAAATAATCTGTTGATATAAACTTTTACTCAGCAGAAATAATTAATGATAAAAGATATTCAAGTATTTGATTGGAGCTGTCGCGAGGTCACAACTCTGATGATGAGACCGTGGTTAGCAGCGAAACATTATGTTTCAGTCAGTTAAACCTTCTGTGAAGTCTAAATTTCCTTTGTCTGTTCAATTATTACAAGTTTCTGCAGTTTTCTTTTCTCTAATAAACTGTCAAGTTACTTTTAAATTAAAGTGAAATTAAGCCTGAATAACAAATTTTTTTTTTTTGATTAATTTTGGAACTTTGGAAAAATTATAATTTTTAATAATATATAATATATATATATATAAATAATGTATATTTTTTATAATTTTTTATAATTATTTATGAAATTTTCATATGAAAAGTTGTCTTATAATTTTTGTAGAATAACCACCGCCAATCTTGCTCTTGAACGAGTTTTATAAACTTTTACTACAACTGTTAATTGTTTTATAGTGCTCTATTAGCTGCAAAATTGACTCGACTTAAATTTTTGGTTTGCATCTTTGCCAGTTACATATGAATTTATCTTCATACACATTCTCTGAACGTTAATATTTCTTATTCTGTCTTACGGCGGATAAAATTTTCTTTGCATTAGCAAAATAAATATAATTTTTTAAATACTTTTACTTGACGCATTCCTAGCAAACTTTGCACATACAATTAGTTGCCGTGGCGCTAAAATTAAAAGACGAAAATAAGTTTTACAGTGATGAAACGCCCATATAAAGAAAATATTTTATTTAATTTTTTCAAATACAAAACTTTTCCTTACTCGAATAAGTTTCTGTGATATTGCGTGCAGTTGCAAACAAAAAAAAAAAAAAACTTCTAACTACAATAAACTTGTTGTATACATTCTTTTAGAAAAATTATATCTTACTTCTGCTGTACGAAAGTTACTCCTACTTAGAAACTTTTAGGTAATAAAAGTATTAAACTTTTTTTACCAAAACAGGAAAGGGAAATAATTTAATGCCAACACCCAGAAAAGAAAATTATTTTTTTAAACCTCTTAATACTCTTATTTTTATGCTATGATTCGTAATTAAAAAATAAAAAAAAAATATATATGAGAAAAAGGTTCAACACTTTACAAAGTAGGAAGTGAAAGCTTCTTAATCCTTACAGCTAAACCTAAACTTTTTTCTTTTTTATTTCAGTACTTGAGCACTTGTGCATAATTAAAAATTAAAAACTTTTTGAGTTTAACAAAACACCAATAAAGCTATAAACACATAGAGCACAGCGGACTTCACAACAGCAGAATTCAAATGCAGTTGGCTTCAATTGCTGCCATGTAGTTGGATACTGAATTATTTTGAGGACGACAGCAGCTGATAAATGAATTTGAAATTTCGATATTATTTTTCAATATTTGTTTTACTACATATTTCAGAGCTACCACATAAATATTTCACAAGAATAAAAATGAAATTACCAGCTAAAAACGTTATAATATCGAGTAAAAATATAAAAGCACATCAATTTATTTATTTATTTTAATTTTGTTATGTTATTTTCATTTAAATAACACAAAATATTTTAATTTCGCATTGCCGTAACATTTATATTTATATTAGCAGCTTTGAATCGGCTTATTGCTGCTTATGAAAATAGAAATTAGTCTTATTTGGCAGTAACTGCAAAAGTAGCATAGACAACAACCTGCCTTGCTGTCGTCAAAATAATCAACTTCATATAGGCTCGTTGTATTTTATTTTTGACACATTGCTGCCTGCTGCTTGCTGTGGTCTATGTGTTTATAGCTTAAAGAAACAACAAATTTTCATTATTTAAAAGTCTTGTATGTTAAAGGCAATTGTAATGTCCACATGTAGTGAATTTTATACAAGAATTTTAAAGAGCTTTTACCCCGCCAACTTATTTTCAGAATACTCGTATAAAAACGAATTTAAAAACTTTTTTGTTGATAGAGTGAAAATTTATGATGGACTTAAAACAACAATGGAAATGTGTGTGTTCTTGTGTGTGCTTTTATGCGAAAAAAGTTTGTTGCATTTAGCAAGAGAGATTCTATAAAAATCTTATAAACTTTAACATTTTATTTGTGTTTTTGTAATAAAATGAAACAATGTATCAAATATTATATAGTTTTTTATTATCCTTAACAATAAATATCTTCTCGTGCTTACGTGATTGAAAAAAAAATTATTTATTCATTTGTGGTCGTACACACTCTTTAATCTGTAAGAAATGTCCGTCCATTGCTGATTGGCATGTTCTTTAGTTTCTCTCAGGCTCTATAATTTTCCAACTCTTTTTAAAAGGGTTGAATCATTGAAAATGTTGAAATGTTGAAAAAAATTAAATTAATTAAACTACACTAAATAAAGAAAACTGTATACAAACTAACTAACTTAAAGGAAATTGTGGCGATAAAAGCACGGATCATATTACGACATACGATGTACGAGTATGTAGAACAAAGTTTCAATAGAAATTAAATAGAAATTTCTTTCTAAAACGAATGTTATAACTTGACACTAGTTTTATTTGATTAAAATCAAGTCTTTGCTGTTGATTTTATTTTCAATTAGTTGAAAGTATTCATTGATAATGTACTCGTATATAACAGTACAGTGATAAATAGATAGTATATCCGTATACTTAAGTTATACGATATAAACCCCCTTATTCCTAAATGATTGTTACAGTTATTGTGGTTTGGAAAAATCATTTTGTTTGGGAAAATCGGTTTTATTGTGCACTTAACTTTATCAATCTTTAGTGAATATATGGGTTAGTTTTTCTTAAACGCTGTGCTGCCTTTGTCTTTGAATTTGTTGCATGCGATAATAATTTCGGAATATGTCAATTTTAATAATTTTTTTTATCGCATGCAATTCCTTAGTATAACGCTGGTATTTAATTCCGATTTATTGAATTTTTTTTATTGAGAAAGAAACCTTTAAAGCAGCGGTGCCCACAAGCAAAGCATACGAAAGTGTTGTTGCTTTGCTCTTGCATGTATACAGTGAAGTCAGAGCAACATACTATGGTTGCACAACATGGTTGTGGTCAAATCATACTACATATGAAATAAGAAAATAAATCTATTCTAACTATACCTTATGTTTTTTTCGATGTATATATGTATCCTATTGATTTCAACTATTCATATTATGTTTGTATATAAAAATAATATGGTTCTAAATAAGTATGTATATGTTATGTTCGTAGCCATTTAACTGGCAGCTGAAAAATGAAGGTGGCAGACAAGGGGTATTATTAACATTTCTTTGGTACACTCACCTCTTCAAATAAAGTTGGTTTATTAATAATTACTAGTGGATTTCAGTATGTCCTGAATTAGGCCACAATAATGTTTACCGCAACGATTTGCAAACATTTTAAATCAACATTATTTACATGCATCATCATCATCACCATCATCATTATTATAAATTCGTAATGTATTGGGTAAATACAATTGAATTTATTAAAAGAGCTTTTAGTTGTCATCGCCGCAATGTTGTTGGCATACAATGAAGCAGCAGCAACAGCAGCGGCACTGGCAGCAAAATGTTGTTGTTGATTTAAGTTCAACCACTAAAAACATCTGTTCATTTTTAAAATAATCAAATTCATTAATAATTCAATAAAACATTTACACACAGTTTGTCACAGTGTACAAGTGAACACAAATAGTGGACAGCTGGCAAATGTTTATTTTATAAAATAATACCAGAATAAATATTTTTTTATCTTCAAACGCAACAACTACAATAATTTGAACATTTAAAACCTTGATCGGTTTTCGCTACCCCCTCTACGTGCATACACAAAATTACATGTAGTTTTCCCATTCGCCTGTGGCTGGTTCATCCATATGCAACATGTTTTTTATTTAATTATTAATGAAATTTGTTTGTCATGAAAGAAATAACCGCAAACAAGCAAAACATGCAAAACTAATTTAATTATTAGTTTATCGTTTTGAAAATGAAAATTTTTAAAGGATGTGCTGTCAATGGATAGGAATTACAAAAGCAAATAAAAATAAATCTTGCCACCTAAATTTCTTTTTTAATAAAAAACCACAATTTAAATATGATTTTAAGGTGATGTTATAAGAAACATTTCGTAACTTTTCCCGATTTTTAAAAATCGGTCTATAAATACGGGATAATCACTATTTTAGGAAAAATTCTTTCCCGAAAATTTTTATTAGGTTATTTATGGGAACTTTTCAATCAAAAAAAAAATATAACTTTAAAAATATGATAAAAAATAAATGAATTATAGAGGTTCAAACATTAAAAAATATCACCCTTTGAATTGTTAACCTCTTTCGTTTCTTAAAGTCGTTTAAAAATATGTAGTTTAATCCCAGAGCGAATTGCTGTAGAATTAGCAAAGTCAGAGAGTTGGGAGTGGGAGTTCTCGAATTTCTAATCAGATAATTTAATTGAATATAAAAAATTACATTATTTCTCTTATTCTGTTTTGTTAAATAATAAATTAAGAATTTTCAAATAAGTCATATATTCAAAATATTTTCAATTCAGCAAATTTCACTCAAAAAAAAAAACATATTTTTGTGAAAAATTTCCATTTTTTTCAATAAAAAAAAATTGTGAAATGAATACCCGAATAAATAATATAATCACTTTATTCGATTACTAATCAAGAGTTAATGGTAAGTAGTTAATCTATATGCTGCACTTTTTTGGCTGCTAAATACTAACTCATCAGTTAATCTTTAACATGAAAAAATAAAATAATTTTTATTACTAATATATGTTTAGATTTAAGCACTAAGTTTCAATTTAATATGTTGTTCGACAAATTTAACTGAAAATATTTTTCAATTCTTTTATTTCAGGGGTATAAAATGTTCAATGGTACGAGGAATGCTGGCTGTTAAACTCATAAAGAAAGCTGTTTATATAAAATGTAAGTCAAAACGAAAATTAATGTTTTTTTATTTGGCAATTATATCGAAATTCTCTTCTCATATATTTATAACACGGGCGGATGGATAGTTGGCAATGCAAGCCTAGTAGTCTGGAGGTTGTCGGTTCGATTCCGGCCAGAGATCCTGCTTGTTTTCTGCAGACAAGCTGATAGCATTGCGGGGTTGTGTTTGTAAAAAAAAATTATTAACTAAATGAGAATTATACCACATATTTCGACAAAAAGTGTGGTACAGTAGTTTAAGGCCACGATTTTTATTGATTATTTCTTGTCCTTGTCTATTTAAAAAAAAAATATATATATTTTTAAGCGACTTCAAAAAAGAAGGAGGTTTTCAATTTATGCGCCGATTTTTCTAATAACTACTTTTGTAGGAAAAGGTTTGTTTGCTGTTGGGTCTCATTAAATTTTTTTTTTTTGGAATTTCGAGGGCAAGTTCTTCCCCCAAAAATACTGATTAACGAATTACTCCACCATTTATGGACAGAATTTAAAAATTTATTTTTTATTTTGTTTGAACAGGCTTGCTTAGGAGGACTAGTTGTCTCCCTCCCAAAATATTGTTTATCGCATAACTCATCGATTTGTGGACCGATTTTTTTTAATTCTTTATTAATTTGATTTGGGCAGTTGGGTTAAATAACTTTTTTGTTCCACCTTAGAAATTATTCTATATCGCCTGAATGGACGGACTTTCGAAATTATTTAGTTTACTTGTGTTTTATAAGATCAAATATATTTTTTAAATCGGAAACAAATTTTTTGTGGGCCTTGGATGTAAGATAGTTTATCACTAACAACACGGAATAAAAGTTTGGCCTTTTGGTTTTCAAAATGATGTACTGAAGACGTACATTGTTCGCTATGCTGAACTGGCTTCCGGTGGATGTTCTGGCCAAACAGCTAGCTTTGATTGCGGCGATCAGACTGAACGCTGCATGTTCATGGACGAGAACCGATCTTGGTCACTCCAAGATTCTCAGGCAGCACCAAGCGCTCCATGACTTCACTGACTACTGCCCACCGGAACCTTATTTTGGCGGGATTTTCAATCTATTGTTCCCAATAGGGAATATCACTCCTTGCCCCCTGCCACCGAGGGAGCCACCAGAGTTTTCACTGATGGCTCCAAAAGAGTCGTAAACACTGGGGAGGTTTCGATGTGGAAAACTTCAACGTTAAGGTTCCTTTCAGACTTCGGTATGGCTGTAGCGTCCTGCAAGCCGAAGTCTCGGGCATTACAAGAGCGGCAAGATGGCTTAGGTATTATAGGATATCGGAAGACATCCATATTTTTACCGGCAGCAAAGCGGCCATTGCTGCTATCAATGGTGTATACACTACATCGACGGTGGTAAACGAATGCCGGAAATCTCTAAACGAGATAGCGAGACATTCAAGAGTAACACTAGTTTGGATTCCAGGGCACTTAGACTGCACTGGAAACGATATTGCGGACGAAACTGCCAAAAAGGGTGCATCATTGAGCAACTCGATGATATGTCACTTCGTTGGCATTCCTCTATCTCACTGCAAGCGATTGATCCAGCAGGAATCATACAATCTTGCTCAAGAAAGGTGGGAACAAGAGCATACCTGTCGAGTCGCCAGGTCCACTTGGCCCCGCTACAGCCTGCACAGAACTCGCGATCTACTCAGGCTTGGTAAATGTCATACAAGACGATCAGTAACAGTGCTAACGGGGCACTGGTGCTTCGGGACTCATGCCAAAAGGATGGGCCTAAGTTACAATGACTACTGCAGAAGTTGTAACGATAAGGATGAAGAAGAAACAGTTCTTCATCTTCTATGTCAATGCCCCGCGCTTAACAGCATAAGGGCGGTTACTATGGGCTCCAACACTCTACCATACCTCGACAGTCTGGCGAACATGGGGCTAACCAACCCATCCTCCTTCTTGCAACAATCAGGATGGTTTGAATCGGCGACAGGGCAATCACATGTAATTGAATAACCAATTGACTGAGCCCTGTCTGCTGTAGGGTATCACAAAGGGACCGAATTAACGGACCAAAGTGCATCACGTCTCAGATGTGACGGCCCTCGAAACCTAACCTAACCTACATATCGAATACGAATCGGTTAGGAAAGATTACTGTTGTCTCTCAATATATTAATTTTTCTCCTATTTCTCGGCAGTAGTTAACTAAAGACATAAGTTTAACCAGCGATAAAATCATATAATTATCATTGGTTAAACTATCAACTTTAGTTAACTAAAGACTGTGAATTCGATCCCAAGTGACGCAGTACAAGAGTAATTGTAAAGTCATTGCTTCTGTGTAATTGTGTCATGAAATGAATGACTGTCTTCTATTCACAATTAAGTGGCACTATTTCATTGACAAAAACTTTCAATATGCATGCCGTAATAACAAATACACACCCACACATAGAAATTTTACTGTTATATTCATATCATCACTTTTGTCCATGAAGAAAAGACCTACAAACAGCCTTCCGTTTAATTTATTATAAAATATAATTTACAAAATAAAGGGTACAGGGGCCACCCGGGTTTGAACCGGGGACCTCTCGATCTGCAGTCGAATGCTCTACCACTGAGCTATATCCCCTTTTGTCAAAATGGCATCATACAATCGTACATGAGCTGTAGCTAACACATACTCCTATTTTTGTGTTTTTTCAATTCATATTAGAACAAAACACACATACGCACTCTTTTCAATTTAAGCACTTTGAAGGTTCTTGAACTTACATATTTAACAAAAGCAAAGTGTACACTTGCAACACAAATCCGACTTCATTAATCAATCCAGTTTTATTGTTTGCATTCAACTCACAAGATTAACTGTTAGAAATTTTTCATTTATTTTATGTGGTTGACATTTTAGCTACATAATTCTTATGAAATTAAATATTAGATGTACAAAGAAAGACTGCAAGAGATTTATGGTGAAAAATTTGTTAAAAACACACGACGGAAATAGAAATATAACTTTTACTTTTGCATTTAATTTATAACCATCACATAAATTGTTACTAAATCGATTGTGAGAAAAAAAAAATATTTATAATAAAAAACAGCATCATATAATTTGAAGCTAAAGAAATGTGAAGTAATATTGTTTGCAGATGTGAGAAACTACCAACAATAACATAAAGACATAAATATAATAGAAGATCTTCAATAACTGCCCAGCAAAAATTACGATAGAAAATGATTGAAAAAAATTGCTAATAATTCTTAGTTCTTCTTTGACATTTTAATTAATTACAATGGCGATGTCATTCGAGGCAAGTGTGTCAATTCACTTTGTGGTTATTTGTAAACATCTTGAAAATTTCAATATTTAGAAATTTTTAAGTATTCAAAATATAATAAAAATCAAAAGTCTCGGCTGAGTATTGAACACGCGCCAAGAGACAAATGGTTTGTATTCCGTACAAGCTTGTTATACTTTAGGTTTACCTAAACTGCAATTAAACTAAAAACAAAGTGGTATATAGCTGGATTATGTACCACTATAAATTTGTGTTTAAATTGGAAGCCCAGTAAAAAAAACTATTGTGAATTCTTTAATAAATTTGGTTAAAAAAATATAAACGCTCAGGAATTTAACTGTAGTAATTCGAAAAATTAGAATATTTTAATTTTCTTACGATTTTTGTGAAACACATCCCCCAGTTGCTTGTATGTACGAGTATAATTTTACCTACACTTTTCTGTGGCTCTATAATTCTCATTCTGTTGAGTATAGTTTTTAAGCAGCCAATGCAAATTCGTAATACAATCTTTCATCACAGCAGTTGAACAAGTTTTTATGTTTAAAAATATCTTCAATAATAAAATTTTCAGAATCATTCTCTATCCTTAATTTCTATATACAGTGAAACTTCGATATAATGATGTTAATGGTAATCGATAAATATTTTGTTACAGCTATTGTTTCGTTGTACAAAATTCCAACCCTATGTAATGTTTAAAAATATAATTTTCTTTGAAATACATATTTTTAACGCGTTAATTTTAGTCAACCCTTTAAAAATGTTTTCAATTTCATTCTAAATTGATAAAAAAAAAACTGAAATTATTTGCAATCGATAGAAAGGCATTCCATTTTTGCACAAACAGTTCCTTCCTTATAAGCAGGCTGACGACGACGACTCTTAAAAGTGCAATTATGTATTAAAGGGCTGCAACGAGTAACTTTTTTCTTCATATGTGAAACTCGCTGTCGAATACAGTAGATATTTGCTCTGTCGCTCAGAGCACAAGCAGTGAAGAGAAGAGATTGTTTGTTTGACAAATACTAACCAGTAGCAACCGCAAATTAAATGAGTACCGAAAAATATGAACATACAAAACCGTAGCCAACAAAAAACAAGTACCTTAAAAACTATGTTCACTTCATGTGGTACTTCAAGAATTTTTCATGCAATGCTGAAAATTAAATATTTTCAATTTTAGCCTTTATATCCACATTGGCTAATATGCCGGCGTTTTAAGTCTTCAAAATAAATAATGGAAAAATTATTCATACATATGCATGATTTTTTTTTCATAAATTCAATTAACATTTTTTGAAAAGGAAAAAATGCCTATTTTTTAATACATTTAAACATAAGTAATTAGTAACTAAGTAACAAAAATCTAAATAAATAATATTATGTATAAACTTGCCTCACTTAATTCCATTTTTTTACTACACTCAACAGAAAGAATTTTATTTTTTATTTGCCAAACTTCACGTAGTACTGCAAGTACCAAGTGAAGTTTGGCTGTCGCATTATGTTCACCTCGTTCTGTTCATACATGTTGCGAGTATGATAGCAAAACACACAAGCAGTGAACTTACACACGTTAAGTCGAGTAACAACAAGAAGTGACAACAAGTTTTTGGTGTTCTCAAAAATATGAACATTGTTTCTGTAATTCATTTCGAGTAAGTGTTCATGCTTTCGAAGTACACGTGAACTTCTTAGCTAAACATCTATTTATGCAGCATTCTATTATGTATGTATGTACTTCTCTTTAACCATTCAGAAGAAAGATGTAAGTTATTCTTTTTGTTAAAATTATTCTTAACTTGCTACGAAAATATTTTTTGAGGGGACACCCGGGTTTGAACCGGGGACCTCTCGATCTGCAGTCGAATGCTCTACCACTGAGCTATATCCCCAATACAAACACGGTTTTCAATATTGTATAATAATAGCTATATTTTAAGATGACTGCATGAATGTGTTTAGTGATAATGAAATATGTACAGATTTTATCTTGCTTCAGTGCAAGAAAAAATAATAAAAAAAAAAAATGTTTCATATAAAATGCGATAAGAAATTTTCAACAAAATTTCTGTAAAAATATATCGAAAACATACATTTTATTTTAAAATATACATACATAATAGAATCAATGACATCATCTTAGCTTTCTACAACTTGTGAATTTGTGCCTTTGTTTGGAAGATATGAACTTGCATGGATAAACAAAAAATTAAAAATAAATTACTGACTACGTTTGTATGTATGTAGGTGTATTTTTATTTGGATGTATGCGTTTATTGTTATTTCACAACACATATTCGAAATGAATTTCAAAAAAGTGTTAATGAACTTAACTAGTCAAATCATGTGACTGATTCCCAAGGGGCGAGCAATTGAATTCAGCTCTAGAACTTGGTATGAGATTTACAGGGCGATGTTAGTGGAGGGCATCAATTGGCATAATTTCACATCCTGTGCTGATCATTTTAATAAGTCGTCAGCTTTTAACAGAATATCTAGGTGACATTGTTATGTATCAAGGAAATTAAAATATGGATTTTCAGAAAATCCGAGGATGATTTATTTCGACATTTATAGTGTTTTCTTTTCTACAAAAAAAAAAAAAAAATGCTGCATCTCCTTGCAAAAAGTGTACTTTGGTGTTTGTTTCTTAAAAATGTTTTGCTCTCTAACTTGTGGAAGGCATTTCACTTTATGCCCCGTCAAAATCGACAGTGTTGATAGTACCCTGTAAAAGTTAACTGTCAGCGGCTAAAAACAGGGTTGACAAGTTATTTTATACTTATACGTACACAGAGAAAGCAGTGTGAAATAAATACCTAATAAAATAGAACAAAAGTTATAAGATATCTATGGATTTTTTTGAAGAAAGAAGTCTTATTATTTTAATAAGGAAAACCTTTTTGAAAAAATCAAGAAGGCTACTTATGGTTTTTATTCGGAATTCTTATTGATTTTTTTCAAAAAGGTTTTCCTTATTAAAATAATAAGACTTCCTTCTTGAAAAAAGTTGGTAGGTCCGAGTATTAGGTATTTATTAGGCACTGTTTTCTTTGTGTAATGTTAGGAAATACAAATTTGATGTCACCAGAACGTTATGGTACGTCCGGAATGTTTATTTACAGCATGCAGTTGTATTATCTGGATGAGGGGTACTGATAACATTTTTATAAAATTTACTTCTGTTGGGACTCGAACCAAGGAGATTCGGTTTCGTAAACAGGCACTCTAACCACCTCACACTACGCCTTGCTACATGTTATCAGCCAGTTTAAGAACATGATTTACACATGGTCATACAGGAACCTAATACCTTTTGGAAAAAATTATTAAGATGATGGCCTAATGAAATCAATAAGAAATCCCTTCTTTATACAATTCATATGAAAACCTAATAGAATCAATAAGTTTTTCTCTATGGATTGTTTTTTGTGGTGCCAAAAAATAACGGAAATTGGGTAAAAAAATTGTGAATAACAAGTTTTCTTCTTGATTTTATGCATTTTCCTTCTTGATAAAATTAAAAAGATTTACCACATAAAAATAATAAGGAATCTCTACGAAAAAATGTTCCCTTCTTTTTGCTGAGATACCCCTTAGCCTAAAAACGTTTCATAGAGAAAATCTTCTTGATTCTATTAGACAGTTTTGGCTCTGTGTACCTTTCAACAAGGTGCCATTTTGTGTGTAGAAAAGAAAACACCATTAGTGTAAAACTGATAATGTGAGAATATTTTGGCAGTATCACGAAATTGAATTCCCAGCAGCATTGAGGTTATAACTTCAAAAGAATCAGCCCACTTTTTTCTATGCGTTTGCTTTTTGTAAAGATTTTTTTTATAAAAAATTAGTATCTCTCTTTAAAAAATTATTTGCAAAAGATAATAACAGGGGACACCCGGGTTTGAACTGGGGACCATTCATTCTGCATTCTTCTTTACTGAAAATTTTACGATTTTTCAACAATTTGCTGTTGAAAAGGATCGCAATTGATTATTAAAATAATAATAATTTTTGTTTATAACTTTTGTATAATCGGAAGAACCATCTAGAAATGTTGGAACATCTAATCTCAAGTATAAAAGATCGCTGCCGCTCAATATCGACATAAGAGATTGCATTTAAAAGCACAAACGAAACGTAATTTAAAAGGGAGAAATCTAACAATACTTTTAAAATTTAACTAAAAAATATTCCTAAAGGAATTTAAAAGTTTTTCGGTTTTGTATGCTGCTTAGAAAAAGTTTCAACCGATTCGTTGTCGTCATAAAACAAACGGATTTCGATCGGAATCAAATTATATTCTGATTGTTTTTCATTTACAGTCTTCAGATTCCGCTTAATTTGTATTTCGATTTTACAGTGATAAAGTTATTAAAGGCATTTGTGTAAATTGTTTTTACTAGCAAAGCTTAAATTAAGTTTATTTTGCTGACGCTCCTAAAAGTATGTACGTGTTTTTTTATTGCTTACCACAAATATATTTAGTGCAATAACTCATTGTCATTTCCATTTTGAATCTTAAAAAGATTTTAATTTCCCATTTTCTAAAGGCTCATCTACTTTTCATCGGAATTGAAATCTGTGACGGCTTACAATTAGGAAAAAGTTTAAAAGAAAAGAAATTTCTTTTACTTTTAAAGCAAAGAAAGGACTTTTACATTGTCATTTCCATTTTGAATCTTAAAAAGATTTTAATTTCCCATTTTCTAAAGGCTCATCTACTTTTCATCGGAATTGAAATCTGTGACGGCTTACAATTAGGAAAAAGTTTAAAAGAAAAGAAATTTCTTTTACTTTTAAAGCAAAGAAAGGACTTTTACACAGGGGACACCCGGGTTTGAACCGGGGACCTCTCGATCTGCAGTCGAATGCTCTACCACTGAGCTATATCCCCCTTTGCTGACAACACAAACAGTTTAAAAATAAGATTGCTAAAAAATTTTATCAAATATACATACATACATATATTTATTATATCGTTTTTAGTTAAAAAGCATCAAGCGCACCTGTTTGGTAAATTAGCTTTGTCAAAAAAAAAAGCTTAAATTATTGGCAAAGAAATAAAGATAAAATGACAAGTAATCAATTTTTCCACTTGTGCTGAGTAGGCGTCATATTGAGAATGTTACTCTCGATGACAATGTTGTTGTTGTTTATGATGTTGTAATTTAAGTAATGTTGATAATTTGAAGACGTTTTTTTTTTATAAATGGATTTACACAATATGTATTGCAATATTTCCATTTGAATTCAGTAGTGTTGAAATACAAAAATAACTTTTGTAAAATTGTACACAATTTGTCTGTTTGCTTGCTCTTCTTATTTTGCCTAAAATATTCACTTTTAAATTGATGTAGTGTAAAAAAATTGGCTTCACAAATTTCCCTTCCTTATTTTGAATTTTCTTTGTATGTGTGTGTGTGTTTTTTTTTTAAATTCATCAGAATTAAGTCAACAATAGTGATTGAACAAAATTAAGATGTGAAGCACAAAAGCAGAAAAAGGAAATAAATTACAGTGAGACTCTGCACGCTTTTAAGGAATCGTATTTGTTTTATTGTGGCAGAAAAAAAGTAAATAAATAAAACATCTTTTATTACATCCTTAGGCATGAAAAAAAGCAATGCACTCTTAAGCGTTAAGAATTTTTAGAAAAAATATTTTGAATTTATTTGTAGTTGTTTTTTTTTTCTTTAATAAAATAAAAAATGTCAAACGTTTAACAATGTGGTACATCTGTAAAAAAAATTAGGTTCTTTTTATATTTTTTGTAAAGTATGTGATAAATTTTGTTAACGACAATTTTAAGAACTTTATTTACACTACTTAAAATATTTGTTAGTTCAGTGACAATAATATAAACAAAAAATGGCCTAAAGTAAGGAACGGCAGCATGTGCTGTTTTTTTTTTTTTTTTTTGGGAAAAAGAAAATAGAAAAATTCTTTTTAAAAAAAAAATCATTTACAAGGATTTTATAGATTTTATTAAAGAATGCATAAAGCAGCTAAAAATTAGCATACAAATACTGCAAAAGTTAAATATGGAAGCCTCAAAGAATTAGAAAAGACAACTGGAAAATAGAAAAGATGGCGCCGCTGCAAAATCGAAATACTAAATAAATGAAATCTTAAGATACGAGTAAAAAATATAATTTTTAAAGCGAATCTACATTAAAAATTTCATCTTGGGGAACATCAGCCGTGTCTGGCTGGGAGCAATGCCTTCATATTACTGTTGTGTAGTTCCTTTGTGTTTGTGACCTTGTTGAGCACTTATTATTGTCTTGTTTTGCCCTTAGATGGCACTTACTGAACCGTTCATATGATGATGCTGACTTTTTCGATGTCAGAAGAGTTCTGGCACGTCCTCTGGTGGCTTCTTCTTCTTCTTTGGGCTTGTTGCTTTTCGAATGCAAATGAAATACGAGACTACTCACTACTACTTTGATGTTAGTTATTTTCATTCGAAATGTGTATAAATGGGATATGCAATTACGTTCAACAGGGGGCAAATTACGGCATTCGATATCGATCGAAATTTACATTTAAATTGTATTGAAATTTCGATCGATATCGACTGCCGTAATTTGCGCCCAGATCTACTTAGGAAGTACAAGTAGTGAAAGCATTATACACATGAATACTGACGAGGTTTAGTGGCTTCTACCTAAAACAACGTTTGTTCTATTCAGCCATGTATATTGAAATCTAAAATGATGTTGGATATTAAAATAGATTTCTTTGTTGTTAGAAATATTAACAATGTCTAATTCTCTCTGATCATTTACGTTACGAATCTTAGCCTATAAAAATCAACAAGAAATTGGATGAAATTTGTTAGACAGATAGCATCCCAATAAAATGTAGGGTACTTTTTTTTGATAGCTTTGATACTTCTTTTCCGGTACTAATATTTTATAAATATATTATTAATTAACATTCTTTCTGGGGGCTGAAATTAGAAAAAAAAAACTAGTACATATTTTCTCATGGTACTTTTTTAATTTTGGTGCTTTCTACTTTTGGAACATATTATTTTCAAAAATGCTCTTATCAAATTTAAATGACCTTTAGATGACCTATGGTAGACGGATAGCATGAGACCTATATTAAAATATAGGATATTTTTTTAATGCTTATAACGAGATAAGTTGATACCTTTGGTACTTTTTTTGTACTAATAATTTTTTTACTTTCTGGTGTTAAAATAAGGAAGAGCTGGCACTTTTTGTCGTTTTTACAATTAATTTTTCACTTGAGCATAAAGTGCACCTTGTGCGGGTAATATAAGGAAAAGTTGGTACTTTTGGTACCCCTTTGGTTACAGGCAATTTATGCCTCCATTAACCTGTAGCAGAAACAAACTCACTCGTAAAAGTTAATAAATTAATAAAATTTCAGCAAATATTCTAATTTTTTTAATTTAAAATGTTATAAATGAATTTTTGTTTAATATACAACATTATTTTATTGTTAAAAACATATTAAAATTTTAAACGAGCATTTAATATTAAGGCCAACCTGTCGGCATAATTTTATTAAACATCTTTCTCTGCTTATTTTTTTTTTTTTTTGAGCATTAAAAAAAAGTACTTATGTATGTTAAAATAACAGCAATAAAAGCTGTTCATTTTCAAACAAAGAATTGCGTATATTTCCGGTTCGTTTACTTTTGATGCCTTTTTATACCCATATGTATGAGAACATACATACATAGGACTACATACATACATAAATATGTCTGAAAAAGCTTTAAATTAGATTTCTGCGTAAATTGTATGTTATTTGACGCCGTAATGCTTTATGATCCTGAAACTTTTTGCACAAACACACTTTTACAAACAACACCTGAACATACAAATACATATGAATGCTTTGATTTGTGTTTAATGAAACCAACTTCATGTTAGAATTAATTCCTAGTGGGATACAAGACTGTTGTATAAAATATTTTTTCCATTTTCTTTGAGTTAGAGGCGGTATTAACAAAGATAATTTTTCTTTGTTCTTTTAAAAAAGTGTAACGACCAAAAGTCGTAGACTCGTTTTTGGTGTACATAATATAGTATACTATCGCCTTATTTATAAACCATTAGTTAGAAATGATAATGATCTACTAATAATATAGATATACTTTTAACATTACCACTAATAGTATTAAAATCCATATCATTATTATATTATTATATTAATGTATATATATTATTAAATATACTCAATTGAAAATACGCTGCACATTAACGGCCAGCCAAAGAAATCACCACCGAAAACCAACCACACTCAACTACCGTGGTGAACTACTATAATAATCAACATTGATCAGCTGGTGTGGTCAAACCAATGTAGTTGCACACACGCATATGTATGTGCATGGTGAGACACAGAAAACATCAACTTAATAAATACAGACAATCGCGAATAACGAGTCAGTCAGCCTAAGGCCAGCAAGCAAGTAAGACCTTATTTATTAGTCGCAAGACAGTGGTTGACTCGTAGTATAGATTCCTGCCTGAGTATCGTGTCTTACACTGCTCAGACATTTCTATAGATACCGAACCCTCGTTGATTGAGTATCGTGTCTTACACTGCTCCTCCACTGCTGATACCAGCAAACTTGTTCTGCCTGAGTATCGTGTCTTACACTGCTCAGACACGACTACAACTACCAAACTCTCTCTGATTGAGTATCGTGTCTTACACTGCTCCCCCACTGCTGATGACAGCAAACTTGTTCTGCCTGAGTATCGTGTTTTACACTGCTCAGACACGACTACAGCTACCAAACTCTCTCTGATTGAGTATCGTGTCTTACACTGCTCCCCCACTGCTGATGCCAGCAAACTTGTTCTGCCTGAGTATCGTGTCTTACACTGCTCAGACACGACTACAGCTACCAAACTCTCTCTGTTTGAGTATCGTGTCTTACACTGCTCCCCCACTGCTGATACCAGCGAACTTGTGCTGCCTGAGTATTGTGTTTTACACTGCTCAAACACTATTGGATATAAACGCCCGTAAAAGGAATACGAGTGACCAACGTAGTGCGTTACTCAATATTAACCAAAAACAACCGCCGTAGTGTGTGTTCTCAGCAGTTCTCCTTCCACCACCGACATAAAGCCCAGCCGAGGATAACGAGCAGTAATAGTAATAATACTCTTAATCAAGAGAAAACGTGTAAAACATATAGACTAAGAGATTTAATGAAATAAACAATTATAACGTAATTTAAAGAAAACAAAGTGTAATAAATTCTCATTTATCGGCTTTTATTTATAAATATAAATTTTTGTAACAACCCTGGACGCCGCGAGCCTCCGCCCCAGCAACCAGCGAAAACGTGTCGTTACAATGGCGCCCGAGCAGGGACATAAGTAAAATGTCTCTAAATAAAAGTCGAAGAGAATGAAAGAAACACATAACATAATTTCAACAAAAAAATTAAACCGACAAAATATCCGCATTGAATCAAAAAGAAAATATATAAAGTACACTCTTAAATAAGTGACATTTTTAAAAAACAGTCAACAAAACGAATTGATACTCGTAGAGACAAAAGAAAGAAAAAAATATATATAATAATAAATCAAATCAACGGTAAAATAAACTTTAAAAAATTTCCACAAATTATTGTGTATCAAATATTGAAAAAAAAAATGAACAGTTAATTTTTTTTCATCAATAAAAAGCTGAACCCACAAAATTTGGTCATACAAATAAAACAACAACCAAACAGTGGACGTGAACGGTAACAATTAACAAAAGCGTGAAGTAGTTGTTACATTATGACCAACGGGAAAATCATATAAATATTTTATTTTGATAAAATATAAAAGCAGAATATATATATAAAAAAAAAAAAAAAGCTGTACCATAAGTTATTACAAAATCGACGGGAAAAGCATATAAATATTTTGTTGGATATTTAATAAAAATATAAAACCAAATACAAAAAAAAAAAACAACTGTGCTGTAAATTAAAAAAAAAAAAAAAAGAGAATAAAAATGCTCCGCACGTCTTGGGGATATTCCCTTAAACGGGAAGATTTAATAATATACCTAACAGAATTCGAATTGGATACCACGGGAAATGTGGAAGAACTCCGTAGACGCTGGGGAAAATTCCTAGGCAACACACATACCGAAGACCAGATGAAACGTCTGCTAGAGATACAGAACAAACATGAAGCGACCACCAGCACACTATCCCCGGGTGTGTCGACTCATTACGGGGGCTTCCCCGAAGTCAGCATACCTGTTAAAGATAGTGGCGACAAAATCAAAGGAACTTTCCTCGACGAACAACCAAAACAAAATATTACCGACACCCGCTTGAATCTAATCGACCAAGTACGAAAATTGAAAGTCAGCTATGATGGTACACGAGATCCTTTAGATTTCATCGATCGAATGGAAGAATTGTCCCGTATGTATCACATCCCAATGGATATCCTGCCACCCTTGATGCCGGAATTCCTGCATGGAAAAGCCCTGGTCTGGTTCCGTAATAACAACAATGAATGGCCGACCTGGGAGAAATTCAAGTTCGACCTGTGTTCGTTTTTCTTGCCACCCAAATATTATGAAAATCTGGATGAGACAATCCAGAATCGTAGGCAAAAGGACAGGGAGCAGTTCAAAGACTACCTCCTAGCCCTCCAGGATCTCATGAGGCATTCTACCCTGAACCCGGAACAGAAATTGGAACGGATCTACAGAAACGCGCATCCCGATTATTTGTGGTACATCCGTCGAAAGGATTTTTCTTCATTGCCAGAACTCCTTACTCTAACGGAGGAACTGGAGAACATACGAAAGCCAAATCGCCAAAACACGGGTGCAGTTCCATTTAACAATCAATACCGAAATCAGAATAGAGACGATAGGGCAAGTGGTACGGGAAACGCCGCCGGGGGACCACAGGTCTGAGGCTGGCTGACCCCCCAAAGAAAAGAACCTCAGATAACAACACCGCATTACAATGTGAAGAAAGTCGAATCAGCGCGAGAATCCGTATTAAAAACAGACTAATCACTTCCACCCTTGACACAGGGGCATCGAGAAATTTCATTAAGCCAACGCTCGTGAAACAACTCGGGGTGCCACCCAGCAAGCTAACCGATGATATTGAGGTCATTCTAGCCGACGGCTCACGCAAACACCTCTCTCAACAAGTAACTTATGACGTCACTTTGGGCAACTTGACCAAGCCGAGCACCTTCCTTATCATGCCAGAATGCAGCGAAGATATGCTATTGGGTCTACAGTTCCTACGGAACTTCGGTGCCACATTAAGCTGTGCCGGCCTAACAACCAGTTGTGCCTATCAGAGCCCAAAACCGACCATCATTACACTAAGCTCACATTCCGACCCCAAATCACAACCGCCCGGAAGCGCTAGGAACCGGTCTATTAATGAGCACAACCCCGAAGAACAACGACACATCAATAACTTTCTCGAGAAGGAGCTACGGTTATTTAATGGCATCACCGGGCTTTCAAACATCGCAACACACAAGATAATAATGAAAGATGAACGCCCCATCAAATTGCGTTACGCCCAAAGAAACCCGGCGATGCAATCCATAATCGATGCAGAGGTGAATAAATTGATCGCAAAGGGATTCATCGAACCCTCAAACAGCCCATATAGTTTTCCAATAACGCTGGCCAGAAAGAAGAATGGTACCTGGAGGATGTGTATGGACTTCCGGCAACTTAACGCAAGGTCAGTACCCGATGCTTATCCATTACCTAGAATAGATACCATTTTGAACAGGTTGCGAAATGCGGCGTACGTCAGTAGTCTGGACTTGAAGGATGGGTATTGGCAGATTCCCATGGACAAGAATAGCAAGCAATACACCGCCTTTGCCGTGACCGGACGTGGGTTATATCAATGGCGTGTCATGCCTTTTGGACTCCATTCAGCACCAGCCACCTTCCAGAGAGCCCTCGATAGCGTGATTGGGGTAGATATGGAACCATATGCTTTCGCCTACCTCGATGATATCATTGTGGTGGGCCGAACACTCAAAGAACATCTAGAAAATCTAAAAGAAGTCTTCCGTCGCCTGCGAGCCGCCAAACTACGAATCAATCCAGAAAAATGCGAATTCTTCAAGCGGGAGACGAAATACCTGGGTCATATCGTAAGTGAAGAGGGTATAAAAACCGATCCAGAGAAGGTAGCTGCCATCAGGGAAATGAAACCTCCACAGAATATCAAAGAAATTCGCAGATTTCTAGGGGTAGCCTCGTGGTATCGGAGGTTTGTACCTAATTTTGCCGAAATAGCCCAACCATTGACAGCCTTGTTAAAAAAAGGAAGACATTGGAAATGGGCAGAGGAACAACAAACAGCATTTGAGACACTCAAACGCAAACTCACTGAAGCTCCCGTACTCGCATGCCCCGACTTCGAAAAGACTTTTACGTTGCAAACGGATGCCAGTGATTACGGCCTCGGAGCCGTCTTAACTCAGGAACTGGACGGAGCCGAACGGGTCATCTCCTATGCCAGCCGTCATCTAAACAAAGCCGAATTAAATTACTCGACCACGGAAAAGGAATGCTTAGCCATTATATGGGGCATTCGGAAGATGAGACCCTACCTAGAGGGGTACCAATTTAATATCATCACAGACCACCTATCCTTAAAGTGGTTAAACACCATTGAAAGTCCTACGGGACGGCTGGCCAGATGGGCCTTAGAATTACAACAATACCAATTCGTGGTGAACTACAGAAAAGGTAAACATAACGTAATTGCCGATACGCTCTCCCGACAACCACGGGAAACCCTCAACATTATCGATACGCCTGCAAACCCTATTTCATGTACTTGGCTTGAAGGACGCATGAAAGCCGTAGCCGAACAGCCAGAAAAGTATCCCGAATACAGTGTGGTGAATGGCCAGTTATATCGTCATTTTTCCCGTAATATAGACGACCACGATTCCAACCCCTGGAAGCTATGTGTCGCGAGACCACTACGAGAACGTGTATTAGCTGAAAACCACGATTCTGTCCACGCAGGTCACTTAGGTATCAGAAAAACTACCAACCGAATTTACACACGATACTACTGGCCAGGTATGTCCAGAGATATAAGTCGTTATGTACGTAAATGTGAGTCCTGCCAACGTCACAAGGCGAGTCAGCAACGCCCAGCCGGGGAGATGTTACAACGTGTTCCCGAAGAACCATGGGCTACAGTTTGCGCCGATTTTGTTGGGCCACTACCACGCTCTAAACACGGAAATAACATGCTGTTAGTCTTTATAGACAGATTCACAAAGTGGGTCGAACTCGTCCCACTAAGGAAAGCCACCGCCGAAGGGGTCATAAAAGCGTTTAGGGAACGCATCATCGCCAGATACGGAAGCCCAAAACAGTTAATAACAGACAACGGTACCCAGTTTACTGCACGAGCCTTAAAAAATTGTCTCGCCGATTACGGGGTGTCACAGCAATTAACCGCACCATATACACCCCAGGAGAACCCGACAGAACGGGCCAACCGCACCATCAAGACCATCATGGCACAATTCACCGAAACCCAACACAATAAGTGGGACGAGTTCCTACCAGAAATTATGTTGGCCATAAACACCAGCGTATCAGAGGCCACAGGATACTCACCAGCATACCTTACCCAAGGACGAGAACCCCGGTTGCCCAAGGCACTGTACGATGAGGTCACAATGGGTACAGGGGCACACCATCATAACCCAGCTGAACACGGTCGTGAAATGAAGGAGATCTTCGAAATCGTCCGTCGAAATATTAAAAAGGCGTCCTGCGAACAAAGCCGACACTATAATCTGCGGCGTAGGGCGTGGAAGCCCACAGTTGGCGACAAGGTGATGTTAAGGCAACATCATTTGTCCAAAGCCATCGACAATTTTGCAGCCAAATTGGCTCCCAAATATGAAGGTCCGTTTATCGTAGATCGATTTATCTCCCCCGTCATCGTGAAACTAAAAACGAGGGAGAATAAAGAGTCACGCACTGCACACCTGGGGGAATTGAAGCCGTTTATATCCTAAACAAATTTCTTTTACATCTTAGCAATTATAATAAATTATATGTATCTATTTATATCTCATGGACTCCTATGATACCAATCCTTACAATAACAAAGAGAAATCTAAACACTTATTTTTCCCATCCTATCTTTCACAGAGGAATAAAAAGAAAAACTATGGCGGAACGTTTCGAAAGAGCGAAAAGGAGGTTTAGGCAGACCTGGGAACGAGAAGAGGCGAAGAAACGGCGTACTATATTTATAGACGGCGACGACATCCCGACAACCAGCAGAGGCCGCCGGGTAAAGACATCGGTCCCTGTCACAAAACCTCCCAACCGTAAACCCAGTCCCGTCAGGGCATATCGGGTCACTGAAAGCCCCAAAATTAACAACCCCAACAACATGAACCCTGGTACCCATGCATGGAATCCGGGTGAAGAAAACCACCTATCCAATACGACCCAGGGTAACAATCCACACGAGACCCCAGAGGAAATCGATTTGACACTTTCAGAAGACGACTACCGCGAGTATTTGAGACTCCTCGACCCAGAAGGCGAGGTCACGGACGACCTGCTCAGAACATTCCTCGGGGCGTCGGATCGAACATTAACCACTCGAGCTCCCTCTCCACCCTCACCATTACCTCCTCGGTCACCACCCTCCTTAGATTCACAGGACGATAATTATCGACCACCAACACCTCCTAAACGTATTGGGTTAGGAAGTTTCGAGGTGAAAGAGGCAGCCTATCACTCAGCTGGGTGGAAATGTTTCGAAAAAATTTATAAAGTCCGCCTCATGGTTCCAGACGATCACAAACAACCACGGCCGTTGCCAATAGAAGGGATCAAAATCGACAAGATTAACAACCAGGCAGTCTCCGAACCATACCATATCAATCTTACACCCGTGATATTCACGCCCCACGTTCGCTCCATGCCACCAGAGTCGTCATCATCATCCTCGGGCTCATCATCAACCTCATCCTCCTCAACATCAACATCATCATCATCATCGACTTCAACATCCGCATCCTCCTCAACATCCTCTACCATGTCATCAGCACCTACAAAAAGGTCTCTGACCAAAAGTGACACCAATGCACCTGTTAACGGAAATCCAGTATACCACAACAACGAGACGGATACCGTATCCGAAGCTGAGTCCAAAGTAAACCCACCAAGGAGCAATTATCGATTACAACCATCTGAAGGGAGTCCCAAGCAGGACCGTATTGAACTCTGGGTTCAAGAAACAACTCCACTGACCACCATTCTGACCAGGGAAAGCCCGATACCTAGCAGCATCCCTGCAGGACTCCACGAAGTCATTAAGGATACCATGACCAAACGCAGGCCCAACCAACGGATGAGATTTTTGCAGACGATGGAGGGTAAGACTTATCAGATCAATGTCGGTAGAGAGGGACAATACAAGATACACGAAACTAAGAAATAAAAACAAACAAAAAAAAAAAAAAAAAAATTTTTGTTAAAGGCCTGAACGTAAACCCAGCTATCATGATTTTAGGAATTGAATGCATTTATTTTGAGAAGAAACTTATAACTATTATGTTATTACCAAAGACGGTATTCCTCAAATTTTTTCTTCCATTTCTACTTAATTACTTAACGACATAATTATAACATAAATTCATTTAATTTTTAAGAAAATTTATAACTTCTTGTTTATATAATTACCAAGAAAGGTATTTCTCATTTTATATATTGATTCTGCATTCCCATGAAGTAGACTCATTTTTTTTTTGATTTCTACATGATAAAATTAAACGCATCCTTTTATGAAAGAAAATTTCTATAAGAGAATTACCAAGAAATGTATACCTCATTTTACAATATAAAATTATACAGTTTCATGAATTAAAACTAATTTATTTTTAAGAAAATTTATAATCTTTTCTTTATAAAGTATTAAGAAATATATTTCTGATTTTGCACAATATTTATACATTTTTATAAATTGAAATCATTTATTGTAAGAAAATTAAGAAAATCCTAAATTAAACTCAATTAATTTTGAAGAAAATTTATACCTTTTTTTATATAAATTACCAAGAAATGTATTTTCCATTTTTTCACAATAATTATACATTTTTATAGCTAAACTCCTTTATTTCAAAAAAAAAAAAAAATATATAAAATAATAAGAATGATTTTTTTTACTCACCCCAAAGGGGAGGGGCAATGTAACGACCAAAAGTCGTAGACTCGTTTTTGGTGTACATAATATAGTATACTATCGCCTTATTTATAAACCATTAGTTAGAAATGATAATGATCTACTAATAATATAGATATACTTTTAACATTACCACTAATAGTATTAAAATCCATATCATTATTATATTATTATATTAATGTATATATATTATTAAATATACTCAATTGAAAATACGCTGCACATTAACGGCCAGCCAAAGAAATCACCACCGAAAACCAACCACACTCAACTACCGTGGTGAACTACTATAATAATCAACATTGATCAGCTGGTGTGGTCAAACCAATGTAGTTGCACACACGCATATGTATGTGCATGGTGAGACACAGAAAACATCAACTTAATAAATACAGACAATCGCGAATAACGAGTCAGTCAGCCTAAGGCCAGCAAGCAAGTAAGACCTTATTTATTAGTCGCAAGACAGTGGTTGACTCGTAGTATAGATTCCTGCCTGAGTATCGTGTCTTACACTGCTCAGACATTTCTATAGATACCGAACCCTCGTTGATTGAGTATCGTGTCTTACACTGCTCCTCCACTGCTGATACCAGCAAACTTGTTCTGCCTGAGTATCGTGTCTTACACTGCTCAGACACGACTACAACTACCAAACTCTCTCTGATTGAGTATCGTGTCTTACACTGCTCCCCCACTGCTGATGACAGCAAACTTGTTCTGCCTGAGTATCGTGTTTTACACTGCTCAGACACGACTACAGCTACCAAACTCTCTCTGATTGAGTATCGTGTCTTACACTGCTCCCCCACTGCTGATGCCAGCAAACTTGTTCTGCCTGAGTATCGTGTCTTACACTGCTCAGACACGACTACAGCTACCAAACTCTCTCTGTTTGAGTATCGTGTCTTACACTGCTCCCCCACTGCTGATACCAGCGAACTTGTGCTGCCTGAGTATTGTGTTTTACACTGCTCAAACACTATTGGATATAAACGCCCGTAAAAGGAATACGAGTGACCAACGTAGTGCGTTACTCAATATTAACCAAAAACAACCGCCGTAGTGTGTGTTCTCAGCAGTTCTCCTTCCACCACCGACATAAAGCCCAGCCGAGGATAACGAGCAGTAATAGTAATAATACTCTTAATCAAGAGAAAACGTGTAAAACATATAGACTAAGAGATTTAATGAAATAAACAATTATAACGTAATTTAAAGAAAACAAAGTGTAATAAATTCTCATTTATCGGCTTTTATTTATAAATATAAATTTTTGTAACAACCCTGGACGCCGCGAGCCTCCGCCCCAGCAACCAGCGAAAACGTGTCGTTACAAAAGTAAAACGTCAAAGATGTATTTTCGTAAGTAAAGTATGAACAGACATTAATATAAATTCACCGCCATAATAGACAACAAAGGTGTTTCTTTTACACATAATTAATATTTGCCATAAGTGTATAAATGAGAACATTAGTATATACAATCAGACTAGCAGAACGTGTTAGTATACTGATTTCAAGCCGGCTACACCTCTCATCAGCGTTCGTACGTCCATTTTTACAATTGATGTAAAGTGGATACTAAACGGGAAAGAATATCAACTATTTAACCAAGTTTTCAACAGAAATAGCATACGAGAATTATTATAATTCCTTTTTCTTATATTTTTACATGTTGAAACGATTTTCATTAGAGAAATGCTTAAAATTAATTAACAAAAACTTCTTTTTTTTTAAATGGCTCCATGAAAAATTGCCCAAAACCCAACAAATAAAAATGGTCTTTTGTATTGAAAAGAAGAACACGAATTTTGAGGCCACTTTCTATTTTTTATTTTAAAATTTTGGAGCATTTTTCCAAAATTGTGGGACAATTACTATTAAGGGGCTGTGCACATATTACGTAACGCTGTTTTCAGAGATTTTATAACCCCCCCACCGTAACGCTTTTTAATAATTTTTCAGTGCAAAATTTCCAATCCGTAACAAATCTTTAACCCCTTGGAGCGTTACGTAATATGTACACAGCCCCTAAGTGTGAAGTTATTTTGAAAAATAAAATTTGGCGCCACAAATTTATCATTGAAAAAAACAAAAAATAATTTTTAAACCTATTTGTCCCAATTTGCGAATACTTTCGATATGTGGCCATATTTTAGTTGACAGTTTGGAGACATTTTTTTTTAGTTTGAGGCCATTTTTCATGGAGCCGAGAAAATTAGATTTTGGTGTTTTATACCCTTCACCAAAAAAGTTAAGGACATTTGCTTGTCATTCCGTTTGTAAGCTGTAAATTGTAATGTCGACTAAGCAAAGGAGCACTGTAGTTGAGTGGTTCTATGAAAGATATATTAATACCCGTTTTAAAATAAGTATTTTCCTTTCACCACAGTTGGAAAGATATTTAAAAGCATGATATTCCATCTGTAATTGACACAATATTCATTAGAAATCCATTAAGTCGCATTAACAATGTCCTTAATGTAAGGTCTCATGCTGTGGACGTTTTGTTACACACATTACATATATATTTACTCCTTTATAAATAATTCCCTTTTAAAATGTTTTTTTGTTCATTTCCTTTAAAAGAAAATTTTTAAGCAATAATTTCCTAAAACTATTTTCTCTTATTGGAACAAAAATCTAATTAAAAAAGAATCACTATATTGTTTCCAATGAATCACCTTTATTTTTATAGTTTTGAGAATTACGTTTATGTTTTCTTTCAAATAACAAATATAATTTTTTAATTAACAACATCACTTGTTGTGTGTTATAAATAATTTATTTTTATTTAATTTCATTTATTTTAAACACGCACAACCTAAATTCCATGCATTTTCCCTTTTTGCGTGTATGTATTGTTTTTCGAATGTTTCTTTTTTTCATTTATTACTTCATGTTATCCTTGTTATTTACTGTTGCTTGGTTCTGCTTTCGTGTTCAGTCAAAACAATTCCTGTCCGAAGGGGGTTGCTGGGGGAAAAAATCAACAAAAAACACAAAAATTTTTGTGTAAAAATCCTAAAATGTGAGCCAGCAACATGCAAACAGGCAAACTAATGATACAAACACATGAAGTTAACTAAAACCAAAATTTAAATAATTTAAAACTTCATTGAAATCCATACGAGTTTCCGGTATTAAAACAAAATTAAAAAGAGTTATAAAAAAATTTACTACTCAACTTAATGCATTTTCTATTAAAAAAAGGGAAAACAGAATTTAGATGGTGGGGAGGAGAGAAAGGACATGCCTGCAGCTAAATCATCAAAATCATAATTGTAAAATAAATTGTAAATGGCAAAATAATATTTGCAAAAATTTCACAAATGTCAGGGGCTTGTGGGCAAATCCGTGGTACTTCCCGCAAAGCTTAGCCCATCTGACGCTTTCTTTTAAGTTCAAAAGAAGTATGTGTTCGAATTTGGAAAATCAATTTTTCAAATATTTTCACACGAATTAAAAATAAATTTCTTTATTGAGAGGCCAAATGAAAATATAAGGAATGCAGGGAAGCTGGCCATCCAGACCAGTGAATTATCCTTTCAAATTTCCGACTATGCAAAGGCATCACTCGTATTCATTTCATTTTGGTAGACGAATGTGTGACCCAGATTAAAATACGATACGGAACATTTAATTTTTTTTTTTATAAAACAAACACAACCCCGCAAAGCAATTAATATGTCTACAGAAAACACCCTCTCTAGCCGGAATCTAACCGACAACCTCCGGACTGCTACACTAGCATAGCCACGGCGACGCCAACTATCAACCACGGCGGTACCGGGGTAAAAATGGACAAATTGGTAGTTTTGGCACTATTTATTTTTGTACTAAAAATTTTATAAATTGTTTTATAAATTAACATACTATTTGGGTACTTATATGAAACAAAGCTAGTAATGAAATTTGGTAGACGGATAGCATGTGACTCATATTAAAATATGGAGTACTTTTGATGGTTTAAAAACGGGACAAATTGGTACTTTTTATACTTTTTGGTTTTTTTTATTATATTTTTACGTTGACTTATGGTGTACTTTCTGGGGAATAAAATCATAAAAACTCTGTACTATTGGTACTTTTTATGTTACTATAATTTTTTTTTACAATAATATACAGTGTAGTCTGTTCGAGGTAATATAACGGAAAGCTGGTACTTTTTATGCTTGTGGCTTTTAGTACTTGTTTTCATTAACAGGTAGCGTGATTGAAGTAAAAAAATATATTCTTGAATCTATATTTGTTTTATATGATTTGTATTCAACTTAGAACAATTCTATTTAAAAAAAGAGTTTGCAAAGGCCTCTGCAGAAAGTTCATATGTTGACTAGTGTTAACTGACATGTGTCTAACTATGTACAATGTACTACATTTTTATATATCAACATACATACATACATACATACGAGTATGTACTGACATTTACAATATTTTGCTTTTAACAGTTTTCCCCAAAGAAAAATACACAAAAAAGAAAATGATCACAACTTCAAATTCGTCATCATTGTAATAAAATTTAAAAAAAATATACAAAATCTTAACTGAGATTTAAAAGAAGAAACTTTGTAAAACTTTACTATCGTAATAAAGAAAAAGTAGTTTGTGTTGTTTTCTTTTTATAAACTTCCAAATGAAATAGTATTGAGCTTTAAATGATGATGACGATGTAGTCTGTTTTCAGGCGAAAAAAGGATATAAAATTTTTGTTGTGGTTGTAAATATTGTAAACGAATTTACATGATGTTCATCATTTATACGAGTATTACGTTGTTGAAAATAACTAAAGGGTGAATTATACGAAATATTTTGTTTAACAATTTGGATGATATATTTTTTCACTACTAACTCCTTTCCAAGAAATGCCACCATGACAACAGCAGAAAGAGGATATTAATCGTGGCGTTTGTGCATTAAAAAAACATAACAAGTGAATTTACTTATTTTATATTCTCAATAAAGTTGTTTGGCGGTTCTTTGGTGGTCGTATTCCAGTAAATAATAAAATGAAAAGAAATGCATTTAATATGTCCCTTTAGTACTTAAGTTTATAGTCGAGGATATTGGTCTCCACTTTGATATGAATGAAAATTATTAACAATTTTTCTTTATTATGGAAACTCAAGCATGGCCCTTCTTCTCGGCTTTTGATAATTGAAACAATTAAATTCAAACTTTTATGCTACACTAAAAAAAAAATTAAATAAAAAATGGTGTTTCCTGCATCCAATAATTTTTTAATGGTGTTTTCTTTTCTAAAATGTTTTTCTTCTAAAATGGTACATCTCCATGCAGAAAGTGTACTTTGGTGTGCGTTTCTTAAAAATGTTTTGATTCTAAAAGAATTGCCCTCACTAATGGTGGAAAGCATTGCGCTTTATGCCCCGTAAAACTTAGCTGTCAGCTGTTAAAAACAGGGCGTTTCACTTTTTCATAAGTTGTGTTTTGTTCTAGTTAAATAACAAGTTGAATTATTACAAGGTTGGCAAGTCATTTTATACATGTAGCTTTCGACAAGGTGCCATTTTGCGTGTAGAAAAGAAAACACCATAAATAAAATATTTTTATAATCAATTATTTAAAAAACAAATTTTATTAATTTAAGGCTCTATTAATTGTTGTAGAGGTTGTATGTATTAAATTGTATAAAGTTGTTGTTTGTATTTTGTCGTATAATACTTATCGTGCAGAATATAAATAATATATTAAAAAGTGTAGCAGTCTCATACATACAACACTTACAATACGTTGTGAATATAGAAATTGTAAATATATGATATTGAAGTTAAGGCACGCCCCACGATCGATCATGCTGAAATTGTAAACAAAATACAACTGATTTACGACCTTCTAACCATCCATTTTATTTATTTGTGTAACATTTGTGCCAATAAATAAATAATGACGTTAATAAAATCGGTTATTAGTCAAATGCAAGTTAGTTTTTTACGTCTAGAAATCTAGCGATCGATATCGTTCGACATTGTGAGGCTCGGCCATAACTTTTTGAAATTTTTTGTCTCATAAGTAGATAGATAGCAAGAAAGCGAATAAAAAGGTTTACAACTCTTCAAATAGTTAAAAATAGTTGTTTAAAAACTTGACAATAAAACATTGAGAGACATGCTTAGACATGATTAGATGCCACGACCAAACTTAATACGTTGTCTATACAATTAGTTGTACGATATCGGAATATGCTACATTTATTTCAAAATATCACATTTTAGGTAATTATGTATACGTTGCCGACACTTTCACTTAGACGGCATTTACATAATGCAATTTTGTTGCATGCAATTTGCATTTTCTTTTTTGTCGGTAAACTAGAGTTGTTCTTCTCATATTACAGTTTATAGTGAAAAATCGTAAATTTCTAGCGAACTCTAAATATTGTCCGATCTTCGTTAAATTTTAAACATAAATTTATTTTGTCAATAGGAATAGAAAAAGCCTTGTGGTGCAAAAGATTTTAATAAAATTGCAAATGCAATTTCTCTTACATATTTTTCTCAAAGTTTCATATTTTTAGTTCGTCATATATTTTAGAGCAGTTGAACAAAGATAATATTTCTGTGTCTTTTATCGTGCATCGTAATTTTCATATTGTCATTTATTTTGGTCTGAATATTTTCGTTAAGTTTTTATTTCTCATATTTGTGTGGTTAAATATTGCAAGAAATTGCAGGAAATTAACTAAATTAATAATGGAAAATTAGGAAATTTATTGCTGTGGAATATTTTAACGAGAATTAACTTTTATGCTGCATAAAAAATATACATAATTTTAAAAATATTTTTCTATTTGTAGACTACAGAAAATATTATATTTTTAGTAACACTGTAAATGTGTTTCTTAGCAGGTAAATATTATTCTAGTATTCTCTTTAAACTGATAAATCAGCGGATACGTTTTAGTAAATCCCTGTTTTTGTTCCTTCATTGGACCCTGAAAATTATGTTTCAGAAAATGAAGCGATTTTATTGTATTTGTAATAGACAGCCAATAATATCCCGCTTACAACTTCCGACATATTTCATATGAATAAATATTAAACAAAAAGGACCTTGTCATCTGTTCAAAAGTTTTCTGTATGATTTTTACTTTCTTGTCACAATAATTTTAAATAAAATTGAAATTCTTATCCTGTTTACTTGTACCACATTATTATCGTGCATATTTTTGTTTTCATTTGTTAAAAAAAATTGTTTTTCTGCTCAAATCACACCATTCACCTGAAGGTTGACTGAAGGTACTTTTTCTTACAACACACTTGTCATATTTCACATTAGTTGTGTGTGCATGCAAAAGCATATCGCGTTATTATTTTTATATTTTGTATACCCTTCACCAAAAATGTTAAGGGTATTTATAGGTCTGTCATTCCGTTTGTAATTTATAAAATATTCATATGATACTTGTAGGTTTATACATATATATATATATGTATTTTGATGCTTATAATTAGGAAGGCTAAATGAGCCGTGTCCGTCTGTCTGTCTGTACGTGAAATCGGTTTTCCGAAGCCACCAGAAGAGTTGCAGACTTGGGTCTTGGACTGATGTTTACGGAGTTGTCTTAAGACGGTTCGTATTGAAAATTAGCAAAAATAAAATATCCGTTCCGTTCCCCAAAGGGAAATAAATATATTAATATATAACGGTTATCAAGTATTGAATCTGGAGCCATCGGGATGAGAATTTAACACACAGCAGCAGTGCTATTGCAGATTGTTAATAAATTGTGCGTATTTAATAATTATAAGGCTTTTGTTTTTTGTTCAAAGACATTTTTGTTCAGAGTTGAAAGTGGCCAAGAATGGAAAATGGAATATTTTATTTGGAATTTGAAAGATGGTGAAAAATATCATGGGTTCATTATATTTAAGGCTTCCCAATAATATGAGTATTAAAACGACAGCATATTCTTAGAAGACAGCTGATAATAAAAATTAATCGCGCTAAATTCAAAATGTCGGCCAACCTAAACACCGGACGCTCAAAATTTTCGTTGGTTATATTATTTTGCATTAAATCAAGCCGGACACTTTTATTGGGATTGAATAATCCGTATTTGAGTCAATCTTTTTGTTGATTCAAAAAAAAAATCTTACTGTCGTACTATTGAACCAGTTGAGGAGTATTTTTTTTTTGCCTGTGTATACATATGCCTTGATGGAGGGTATATACGATTCGGCTTAGTCGAGCAAAGCAGTTTTTAGTTGTTCTTTTGTTGTGGTTTGCCAACATTTTTCCTGAAGTCATGATTTAAATTTTGAAAATTAGTTTTGTGAAGACATGTTTTTGGATAAATATTTTTATAAGAAACAACAAAGAAAAAATTTGCATAAATATGGCAGAGTGTGTGTAAATATAAAGAATTTAATATTAATGTCCAATTATGTAAAATTAATTTTTATTTTCACAGAATTTCATTAGAAAATTTATGTTTTATGTAAGAGTCCTTTAAGAATTCAAATTTATTAAAAATAAATAGAAATTACTTAAAAATTATAGAAATTTATAAAAAAATAAGTAATTTGAACTGCATCTGCAATGTGCTTTTTAAAGTCCTTAAAACGCAGTGCAGTCATTTAGTTTATTAAAAAAATATATATTTTTATATTCATATTTATTTCATTTTCCTACGGGTCTTAATAATATTGACAATAAAACTTTATTGTCAAATGCCAATAAATTCTTGTTATATAATTTTTATTATTTATGTTAACGAGTTATTTTTCTTTAACGAGGAGAGTATTCGATTTCTCATGCGTATAAAAGTCAGCAAAACGAAAGATATAAAAAATTAAATTACTCAGACGCACGCAACAGTACGAATTATTATTGTCCTTTCATTTATAGGATTTTATTATGTTGGAATAAATTTTATATCTACATAAATTTCTGTTGGAGTCTTTAAAGTGTTCGGCAAACTGTAGAGCCATATTTCTCAAAATGGCATTTTTTATGAAACATTTGTGGCCGGCGAAGACCTACAAAGAATGCATGCTTTCTTTAGGTGAGGCAGGAAAATTGCCAGGTGTGTATCAAACGGATTTTACCTTTGCAAACCACCACCCCCACCCCACCCAGGTTATTGCAACGACAGTTTATTTTTTCTTTTTTGAGTTAAATTGTTTACGTTTATTTTTTAACCGATTTCATTAAAAAGTGTTTTTATTACTTCAATGGGTATTTTATTTTTTCTTTAATATTTGGACCTTCCTAACTCTCTAATTTATTTTTTTGTTTGCATTTAGGCCCTCTTCTCACAAACTGAACTGATATTAAAAAATCTTTTTTTGTTTGAAAGTGTTTGCTTCCATCATTAGGGTCCCATAATATTTTTGGATAAATCGGGGACATATTGGTGCCCTACAGTATTTATTATCGAGTTACACTTCTATTTATGAACCGATTTTTATAAAAAAAATGTTAGTGTTTGTAAGGGATTTCGTGCAATTTGCACCCATAACATCAGGGGAAATGGCCCTCCCCTTTCATAAAATATTGATTATCGCAAAATTTTTATCAATTATGAGCCGATTTTCAAAATTTTTCTTTTTTGTTTGAAAGAGTTTGCTGTTTTTTCTTTTGAATCGGCCCAAGCAGTTAATGCACTACCCAAAAAATTTTATCGTATAACTCCTCAATTTATTGGCCGTTTTGAAAAATTCTTGTTTTATTTGATTGGATCTTCTTGCAGTTTATACCTTCAATGTTTTTTTTACCGGAGAGGAAAGTTTTCGCCCGAAATATTGGTTTCATAGAAATTGAAGTGGCCCTCTATTTATGGGAAGATTTAAAACATTTTTTTTTGTAGGACCAGCATTCTGGGGATGACCCCTACTTATGTAATGCATTATGCCACAGCTAAAGAGAAAGGAATAGGATAGCGATATTATATATTGGAAATGTAGAAGAAGGCTTAATTCTTTTACAACTCTGTTATTGCGTGTTTTGTTAATATTTAGAGCAGTATTGCAGCGCCTCTGGTGTTAATTAGATGCATTAACTATCTTAATCTGTCTGAGCATTTTATTCATTGTTATACATCGCCGATGGTTTTGGTAGGTAACCGACGAAGAAGGGCGATGTTGTGTACATTAGCTTGGAACAGCATCAATCGCTGTCGGAACACTTTTAGTGATCACTTATATAGCCCGACAACAACTACACCAATACCAAAAATATTGTACATTCGAGAAATTAATGATGATGATTGACTTGCTCTGGCCAGGGTTTGAACCCAGACAACAAGTCATTGTTTGCTTAGTAGTTAACGCGCTAACCACATCAGCCTACACCAGTACTTAAGTCTTTTGTGGGAGTTTTTTCTAATCTAGAAAATATATTAAGATGTTAAGCTTTTGCACAGTTGCGTAGATGTTGCAATCTTCGATTCAATAGGATTTTGGTATTGATGTCGTTTTTTTTTTCACGCTGCAAGAGGTATTGGTTTTTTTTTTAATTAGGACCAGCACTCAGGGGATGACCCCTACGTATGCAGGGCATTGTGCCGGAACTCAGGGAGAAGGATAGAGTAGAGAAGATAGATGTTGAAAATTTAGAAGGCTTCACTCTTTTACAACTCTGCTTTGCGCGTTATGTTAATGTTTATAGCAGTATTGAGGGGCCTCCTGTGTTAAGTAGACGCATTAACTTTATTAAGCTGTTTTACAGGCATTTTATTAATTGTTTTACTTAACCGACGAAGGAGGGCGATGTTGTGTACATTAGCTTGGAACAGCATCAATCGCTGTCGGAACAGTTTTTTAGTGACCAGTGCTATGCCTTCATTACTTAAATATTCCAACAACAATTAATGCAATGTCTTACTAATGTTCATTAGAGAAAACAATTATGTTGATTGACTTGATCTGGCCAGGGTTTAAACCCTGATTCCAAGTCATTGTTTGCTTAGTAGTCAACGCACTAACCACTTCAGCCAACTTCACCCCCAAAATTACCCAGAATTACTTATAAAATTTTTCACATTAGATTTGCGATAAATATTGAATATAACGACTGAGCAGGTTTTTTATTCAGGAACTCTTGATAATTAATGAATTGTGTGTGTGTGCGGTAAAAAGATGCAGGAATACTTAAATTTTTTATTACATTTGTCGAAAATGATGAACAGATAACTTTCATGAAATCTAATTACAAACATTTTTGAGCCAACACAAAAGAATCGAAATGGTGTAATTGTTTTTGAAATCTAATCTCAGGATGTTAATAATGACATGTACCTGCATAGACAACATTCGGATAAGATTTACTAGGCAAAGAAATACTTTTTCTTTGTTAAATTATAATTAAAATTTTCATTAAAAATGTTTCCCTCTTTTCTTTAACATTTTTTAATTAACTTTTAAGTAGATAGAAAGATCCTGCAGCCACAGAAACAAATATTTATTAAAATTAATTGAATCAATTTGTTTTTTGAAATCATCTGCTTATTTGTTTTTTGTATCGTTTTTAATAAAATTTCCAAAGAAATGAAAATATTAATGTCACAAATAAGCTGAAATTTTAAAACAAGAATGTTGTTGAAATGAAAAATGATGAGAATATCATTTTCCTTAAAGCTAAAATATTTAAAATATTTAAATGCTAAAAAATTACACATCAGAGCTGGGAATTTTCAAGTTTTCTGATTTTGAGATTCCGCTTGTTTATAAAAGTTATTAAAATTTTATAAAAAGTTTGTGAATATCTTGATGCAAGTTGCTAAATAGTTAGGAAATTATAAAGCTATTGTAGAGATCTTTCAGCCAATGATAAAGTAAATCCTGCTGTGTTTTCAAAAAAAAAAGAAAAAAACTATCTTGGCCACCTCCCTTTCTTCTCTCTCTGTTAAATTTTCAAGCAAAACATTAAATTCGTTACAAAACCTGTTAACGAACAGAAAGCAGAGATCGCCAAAGGCAAACTTTTGAAATGGAGATGACTGCATGTGAAACGCTTATTAATTAAATAATTAGTTTTTTTCTGCTTGTTTGTAAATAAAAAATCCAGTATCTCTGAACTGCGTTTGCAAAATTTGTCCTTAAACAAAAGCAGGACAAAAACATTTCTTGAAAATTGTTCAGTTGTATTTAAATTGAAATGGAATATTATTGAAACTAATAAAAACAAAAAATGATATTTAATTTAATATTTAATAGCTTTGCTTGAAGCTTTTTTTCAGTATAGAATTGTATTTTGTTTTGTGACTGTATGAGAAGGCCAAGAAAATCTTTTGTATTATATTCAATTAAATATTTTTAAAACAACAAAAGAGAGAACTTATAAATTTTTATTTGAATATTATTATTCATTATTTACTTGTTGTAGGAGGTGCCACACCCTCTGGATTTATCTCAAACGTTTTTATTTAAATTTCTCACACAGATATCAGATGTAGTCATACAAAGTTTTAATATCCTGCCACTAACCAAATTCTCTTTGTGTGAGGTGCCACACCCATATTAAAATTTTCACTGTTACAAGGACAAAAATGCGACATTCCCAGCAAACACCTGCACCATTGACAAGTGCTTGCGAATAATTTAAGATAAGTTTCCTTCTCAAATAGGGAAGGAAGTTTTTTGCAAATTATTTCCTTGGCAATAAACGTTTTAATTTAAACAAACTCCGAAATTGTTTAAGTTTTTTTATAAACAGAATTTTTTCAATGTGTTTTTTTTGTATGAAATATTGAATTAGAATACAAATTGCTGATTATTGGGGCGAAAGTCGAATTTTTCTCCATACCCCATACAAAGAAGGAGAACCCTAGTCCCCCAGGTAAAAAGTGCCCGTTTAAAAATTATTTTTGTTAATTTCTCATGAGGGCCTACCTGTGTACCAAATTTAAGCTTTGTGACTCTACTGGAAGTGCCCCATACAAAGAAGAGGCACTCTAGCCCCCCGGGTGGAAAGTGCACGTTTTCAGTTTTTCTGGTTAATTTCTCACCAAGACCTACTTGTGTACCGAGTTTCTGCTCTCGAGCTATACTGGAAGTGCCCAATAATATTGATGAGTCAGTGGATATGTACTAAAACATGGACTTTTCACACCTTAATATCTCGGGAAGTTTTTAGGGTAGAACTTTTAAAACTTTAACCTTTTAGGTCACCTCTGTGGGGAGACCTTATGTTTTAAGTTTCATTATATTATGATCAAGAGGAGCAAAGTTATGAGGGGTTAAAAAGAGCTCGAATGGTTTCGTGTAAATATACACACTGTGTGGCAAACTTGGCCTGGAGCACTACCGTGTGCCTAGATTAGAAATCGCTAAAATTATTAAAAAAAGACCGTAAAAAATCGCATATCGTGAAAACTTGATAAATTCCGAAAAAAAATCGTTATTCTGTATGTAGAACAAATTAAAACCTGGTAAGGAATGCTAAAAACTTAAAACAACTCGATAAAGAATGTAAAACTGTTACTTGCAAACGACACGGTGTCCTTGGCGAAATTCGTCGTTCGTCCTAGTTGTGTCCCTACCCAAAGATAGTCAAAATAAAAGAAAATAGAAAAAATTTATGTATATTCAGAACATAATTTATAAACAAATAATACGCCAACCGTCTAGTTGTTTTATGCAAATGATCACACAGTTTTTGATAACTTGAAGAAACACTAAAGCTTCCTTTGGCCTGTTTTTAAAATCGAATTATTCGCATGTCGTTTTTTTTTTTTTTTTTTCTTTGGAGTCACATAATTTCATTTAAATATATTTTTTATGATTCCATTGAATTTAATTTTGTGTTTTGAAATACTTTGACTAAACCTTAATAACAGTTTTTACTTTTATCTTTGTAGAAAAGCCAGCCAGGCAGCCAACCCCTCTACTCGTTGTTTATATTTTTGCTTTTATGTTTTAACAAGTTGTGCTAAAATGTATTTTATATGTTTCTTTCTATTTATTTAGATGTTTTTTTTTCCTTTCAATATTTGTTATCTAATCTAGTGACATAAGAAACTCGTATGCGACAATGATGCCTCTTAGGTAAAAGTGCACTACAAATGAAAATTATAAGTACACTTGACTTTCAATGTAAATATTAGACACCTTGCTAGCTATGTTTCGAATGATATATTCGTAGAAATTTTAGTAGGCATTGATAAATTTTTTCCTACTGAATTGGACAATGTCTTGGCTTTCGGCCGAAAGCTCCGTATTCCATATCGTTTTCATCCATTTTTTTTTTCTATTTGTTTCAAACTTTATTTGTCTAGCTTCCTGCGATCATATAAAATATACAATCTTTATCTTAAAAATTTATAAAAGATATATTACATTTTATACACTTGATCTTATAAATATATTCAAAAGTGTTTGCATTCGCTCCATCAGCCATGTGCCAATGTAACCCAATAAACACAACTATGCCGTTTAATTGATATGTAACCCCCAATCCGTTCTTTATTAAAAGAGATTTGTGAGATTAATAATTAAATATATAATTTTATTTTTATTTGAAAAATAAAAGGTTTGGAAAATTTCATTATCTCAATCCCAAAGATGGAATGAAATTATATATTTAAAGGTTGCGCCGAACCTCGAAACATTAGATTGTTACGTTTTCTTCAGTGTGAAAGTTTTGCAGCATTTGTCAGTCACTTGTTTGCTGGGAATATTTTTGTCAATGTCAAAGGATGACATAACCTTCTTAATAAATTGTAATACGAGAACATCCACAGGTATGCATTCAGTATGTTGACTATGAACGTGTATCGTATGAGTATTAAGATTTGCAGGTAAAAAAAAAATACAGAAAACCAGAATAAAAGTATTTTAAAGAAAAAATTCCTCTTTTAAAATTCTTTAACGTGTAACCACAACGTATGCATAAAATAAACATGGTAAAAGAAAAGTTATTCGAGAATGAACATGAATTTCAAGCAGTAAAACAAAAGAAAAAATTGTAGACAAATAACCAGAAGCAAGACGGTTGCAGCTTCTAAAAGAAAAAAACAACAGAGAATATTGCTGATCAAATCAAATTAGAAATAAAATTAAAAATCGGTGCATCCATTTAGCCGGTAAGGAGCCACACATACATTAAAGTTTTTCACACCATTTGCCATTTGTAGAATGTACTTGATAGAAAATGTACATTTGCTTGAAACGTACTATTATTAAAAATACTTTTTACAAAAGAAATTTTGTATAAAACTCATATATTTTTTGCAAAAGACGGACGAAAAGAATTTTGAGAAAAATAATTCAGTTGAAAATGTATTTTTTTGAATTTTATTTGACAGTTATTTGTTTTGAAAAGGATCTTTTTTAAAGGTGCTTTTTCTTAAATGCTCTCTTTTCAAAAGTTACAATTTATAAATGTGATTTTTATACTAAACTAGCTTATTCCGGTGTGCTTCACTACCCCCTCGTTATAAAATAAAATTAAAAGTATTTATACGAGTATATATCCTATTGTGAAAATTTAATGACGATCGGTCCAGTAGTTAAGACTATATTACGATTTTTAATTTTCCTAAAAAGGGGCGTGGTCCCACCCACTCTTCTCCTGGTACGTATTCTAAATTATGCCAATACCATATGTACCAAATATCATCGACGTAGGTCAAAAAATGCCCAAAATATTGCGATTTAAATTTTTGGGTTATATGGGCGGTGCCACGCATCTTTGTCCAGTCAAAACTTCATATAGCCTATTATTCCTTCCAGAGTCACAGTAACATGCTGCAAAAATTTCAGGAAGATCGGTCCAAGTGTTTGGTTTTCCTAAAAAGAGGCGTGGTCCCAACCACTTTTTTCCTGGTACGTATTCCAAGTTATGCCAATACCATATGTACCAAATATCATCGACGATTTAAATTTTTGGGTTATATGGGCGGTGCCACACCCCTTTGTCCAATCGAAACTTCATATAGCCTATAATTCATCCGAGAGTTCCAGTTAAATACTGTGAAAATTTCAGGAAGATCGGTTTAGAGGTTTAGCCTCCTATAAGGAACAAACAAACAAATAAACAAACACACATTCGGTTTTATATATAAAGATTATGCTTTTTATAATGTACTTTTTTAAGTAATTTTTTAATTACTATTTCTAAAGGATACTTTTTTAAAAAGAATTTTTGTTGATGAAAATGCAGTTGTTTCTAAAAGGTAAAATGTCTTTAAAAAGTACTATTTATTTCTTCAAAGATACTATTTTCTTAAAGGAACTTATTTTAGTTAGTTAGTTCGGAAAAACATACTCATTATTAAAAGGTACGTTTTATGAAATATGTACTTTGTCTTAAAAGATACCTTTTCAGAAAAACATATTTTTATAAAAAAAAGCACTTCTTGTTAAAAAGTACTTTTATTTAAAAATTATTTTTCTTGATAATCTTTTTTTTTCCAAATAAACTTTTTCTACGTCCTTCTTCGAAAAGCAATTTAAAAGTACTTTTGCTTAAGATATGAAATTTAAAAAAAAAATACTTTTTTCGAGAGGTTTTTGTATTCAACTGTTCTTTTTGATTTATTTATATTCAGTTTTAAAATTCAATGTATTCAAGGTCACATGTGATATAAATTTTACAATCGTGAGCGTAGCTCGCACATGAGGAAAGAACAAAAGAACTCACGTACATTTCTACTAAAAATCTTGCAAGGGAACTTAACAAAAAAGTGTTGTTTTGCAATAAAACGAAAATTCAAATTGTTTCAAATAAAGTAGCAAAGACCTTTTACGGGTACACCATAAAATAGAAGAACGAAAATCTAAGAAAAAGAGCAGGAAAAACATAAATAAAGATGTACTTTCTAGCATATTTTCTATTTTATTTGAAAACTGATTTAGGTAAAGAAATAATAGATCGAATAAAAAACTTTACAGAAAAAAAAAACATGCAAAAGGTTATTTTATATCTTGAGAGTCATAATAGTGAGACTTTAAATTCTTACAGGAGCATTATGTCTGCTCTAACGAAATAAAAGAAAGTGCAGTCATATATTTCTTATGGCTTTTATGTGTATGGATTGGTGAAATGCATCGGAATTTATAAAAAAAGTCGTTATCACATATTTTTATTTAGAGCGTTTTGCGTTTTAGCTAACGATATGTCCAAGTTTTACCTAAGCAAAATAAAAATGTATTATTTAAGATTTGTCTTATATTCTCAAAAAATTAACCAATCGAAAATATACTTAGAGAACTATTTTCCATTTTAATTAATTCCTTTTATTGAGTTGCTGGCAGGACCTTTTTAGTTTGTTTAGCCAATTTTTAATAATTTTTTTTAGCATATTTTAGCTTATCCAATATAGGTTAAGAAACTTACTTTTCATAGATTTTTGTGAAATAAAATATGCGTTAATGCGATTTTATATCAAATCTGAGTCCTTCTTAAGAAGTAGTGGACAGCATTAAATACTGTTTATGTGCACTAATAACAGTTGTGATTTAACGGCCTTTTTACGCCGATATAATTTGATTTAAATACGATGGAAAAACTTTTGTTTCTACGAAATGACAATTGTCATGATTGAAATATTGGCCTTTTAATCAGTTTGTCATCTTGTCATCAATGACAATGATAACAATGTAGTTCGTACCGGCATGACTGAAAAATTAATACAAATAAATAAAGCCCTGAAAAAAGTCTTGCTCCAAGTTACTTGTTATTAAATTAAATTCAATAAAAAATATTTATGTACAAATAAATAGATTCAATTAAATATGCACACATATTTTAGCAGGGTATTAAAACAGACAATACAAACGTGAATTACTTCTATTTATTATCATTAAAATTTAATTTTATTTAAAGTATTTCGTTTAAGCATAAATATATTTTTACCTGCGCTGACTTAATCACAGTCACTGATATAACCACACATACTTACGCACTTTTATACACAACACAGATGAAGGTGTTAAATTGTATTTGTGTAATTTAATAATTTTAAGAGGAGTTTTTCAGGTAGACCAGATCTGTGCGAAACAAACCAACCAACGAACAGGATTAAATAACAAAGCTATACAAAATATTAAATTGTTTGTATTATTCTTGTTGTTTTTGTAATTGTTCTTGTAACAAAATTGACAAATAATGACAACTCATTTGCATAATTATGCTACAAAGTGTTTGTGAATTAAGGAATGTATTGTTTTTTTCGAATATTTGAATTCCTTGGCATTCAGGTGAATTTTAATGTCCTGTTGTTTGTTGTATTCTGCATGTATTTACATATTTAGAATGTTGACTTTATTGTTTGCTATACATATTTTGTATTTTAAATGGAATTTAAACAATTGTAACGCTAATTGAATGAAGCCTAATTGAATTGTTTCTAAAAATATGTATGTATTTGCGTTCATGGTTCATGTTTATATTTAAAATAATTGACAGGACTATAATCGACCAAGTCGGATCTCATATACTCGTACATGACCTTGAACAACGCTGTGTAAATATTTCAAGGAATAAATGTTGCATTATATCCATACTATAGACTATTTGCATCTTATTGAATTTTTAAAAAAATATCTCAACCAAAAAATTTTTATGAGAAAAAAGTACTAAAATTTGGGAAATTTTATTATTGAATACAAAATAGTTGGCTGTCACATGACACAAACGTCGTTTCTTACAGAAATTGTGAAAAAAAATTCTTTCATGTTGGAATATAAAAATTTCGTCTTTTATGGAAAATTATTCATAATCATAAAAAATATTTACTAAAAACTAGTTCAATGTTTATCCAAAAATAAGTAAAAATTTTGTCATAGGCCGTCATCTGCTGTGGCTACCAATAATGTTTTCATCTAATTGTACAGTGGTTCATTTCCTTGATGTGTGGTTTATGTTCTTGCTGAGTGCTTCTCGCTTATGTGCTTTTGGCCATAGATGGCGGTTTCTGCACCGTCCAAGTTAGGAGAGTGTTGGAAATGCCTGGAATAACGTATGAGGCTTTCACACTCGATGTCTATTGGGATTTGAAGTGGGGTAGTTCTTTCAACTTTGGGAATGGTTACATGAAGAAAAATTAACCACTTTGACTTGATTTTTATTTTCCACACATTTTTTAAAGGTTCTCTCTAAAAGGAATTTCAAAGAATTTGAATTGATTCAGAGGAATTTAAATTTATTCCCATTTTGGTATTCTATAAAAATTAACATTCTTATAAAATACACAAAGAATTAAGGATGCTTGGGAGCCAGGCATCGCTACGAATCAGGTGTATTTAAATTTTATGATATTTCTTAAAAGTTTGTTATCTAGAGCGATTTATCGATCTGCAGAACTGATTTTAAGTTACTCCACTCAAAAAAAAAAAAAAAAAACTTTATTGTAGTCTCATGATATTTTACGAAGACCTCAATGGATTGTCCGCGAATTTCTCATCTACTTCTTATTGCGTCTATTTTTGTAATGTTATTTTAACGCACTATCAAATATCTTGTTATAACTTTAAGTTCTTATTGCGTCTATTTTTGGAATGTCTTAGACGCAAATTCAAACAAATTTGATCAAATATCTTGTTATAAACATAAATTCTAGATTAAATATTTAATTCCTGTATTTGCAAGTCTTTGATGGTCTTAAACCAATCTCGTGAAATTATTATGCAAATGTTAAAAAAAAAAACACAATGATGCGGCTTGTTTAACAGTCAACCATATTTCACAAAGGGATTTGTTCTCTGACTTCCTAATGTCTATTTCGTTTGTGATTTATATTATTTAAGGAAATGTGAGTTTTGTTGATTAAACTCCATTTGAATTGGCATTTATGTTTTCTTTCGTCCTGCTGTTGCTGTTAAAATATGTGACATTTTGTGTCGAACATTTTTGTGTTCAGTTGACCCAACAAATATTTACTTTAATATTCATGGAGAAGGGGAGGGGACGTATTAGCAAAAAAGGAAACAGCATGAAATGAAAATTTCGTGGCTACAAATGAATTCATTTTGACATACGGATATGTGTGCAGAAATGGAAATGTATTGGCTTAACAAGAAAAATAAGAACAAAAACACATGTACACATTTTCCACATGGTCACAAGTGGTTACATTTACACTTTTCTACATGCATATTTACATACTTGTCATTCATACAATGATTTGTATGCAAATATCCTTGAAAATATAAAAAAATACAGAGTATATATATTTTTTATAGGTTTCTACATAATATACCTTCGACAAGTCACAGTGGAAACAGTTGACAACATTTAATAATAGAAAGAATATTTAAGTGTTTTTAATGTATGTAAAAATGTTTATATACGATTATTTTAAGTGTAATCCTTAAAAGCTTTAAGAGTGTTACATTTTAGTTAAAATATTTCTTAAAAAACTTATAATGCCTTAAAAGTATAATAAATACCAAAAAAGCCGGAAAAATTAAATATGTAATATATTTACTACATTCCCAGTGTTAACAATATCAGCATATGTATTTAATAACTTTCGAAGAAAACAAGAGAATTATTTACTAAAAATATTTTTATACTTAAAATATTACTTCAAACAAATCTGAAACAAAATATTATATATTCCAGAGCAACAAATATTTATAGTTTTCTATATTTATTTTAGTTACATTTATTTTTGTAATACTGATGTAAATGAGAAAATTCATGCTACGGCAAATATTAAATAGTTTGCATGTATAAAATGAAGTTTAAGTTGTTTATTAACCGAGAGTTGATTTTCGGTCTCATAAAATGCATCAGTTCTACTGTAATTGTGTTCCACATTTTTCTCCTTTGTTTTTTTTTTTGCATGTGCTTTAAAGCTTCTGGTTCCAGAAATTTTAATTTAAAATAATTTGTTTATAATGACATGGATTTTCTTAAAGGAATATATTTCGTAGCAAACAAGAATATGTATATACCAATTACTCTTCTTAAATCCAGCGATCGTAAAAGTGCCAATTGTGAGTGGCATCTCATTTATTCACTGGGTTGTAAAGCATGTCTGATTACCATAAATATTTAAGAATACCAATTAATTACAATTAGAACAACAACAACATACTTAATTAATGTTAAATAATTTTAATTATGGTCAAAAGTCACACGTAACGTGCAAAAGGTTTATTGTGTGTAATTAAATTGGCAAAACATGTATTCCTTTCTTGTCCTTTATCAGCTCGTATGAGTGCGTGTTCGAGATGTTAAAAGATTCATACTAGTGATGTTACGAATATCAATTTTTAGTATTCGCGAATACGAATACGAATACGAATACGAATATTTAAAACAGTATTCGCCGAATACGAATACGAATACGAATATTTCTTTTGAGGTTTATATTTCAAATTTAATTGGAAAAAATCCCTGCCTTTGCGTTAGTAACTATAAATGAAAAAAAAAATTAGTGATTTAACATTATTATTGCATTAAGATACCGAATTTGAAAACCTCTACATAACATTTTTTAATTATTTTACTTACATACTTTCAGATTTCGTTTTTCTTACTCTGTTTGGGTTTTTAATTAATAATTCAGTGCTTTTTAGCGAACATATTTTTGCAGAAAGCGCATCCACCTGTGTCAGTGGAATTTCATATATAAAAAGTTTTAGTTTGATTCCTGTAGCATCCCACCCTTATACATTTACATATAAACAGAATCAAAACATCTCACCGAGTTTCACCGAGGCTTCAAAACTTCTATTTTTGAAATTCAACATTCCTCTACTGAGGTTTGATTACTAATTTAACATGATATAAAACTTTAATTTTTGAATACTAGTTGCAATATACATATGTATATATTTTTGTTTGTTTTTTAAGAAGGTTATTACTTTGCGTGAAATACAATGGGTTTTTTTAATAAAAATTAATATATATTTTTACATTTTATGTACTTTTTTTAAACTTTTGTATTAATTTTTTTTGGAAAATGTATGGGAAAATTATTCGAAAAATATTCGCTTGAATTTGGCGAATACGAATACGAATATCTTAAAACAGGCGAATAGTCGAATAGTCGAATACGAATACGAGTATTCGTAACATCACTAATTCATACTACCGAATTTGCTGGTGCGATGTTAGTTTGATTGCAGCTGGTATCGCAATATGAGAAGAATAATTAATTAATTATTCTCATTTTAAGGATAAACAAAAATATATTTCAAATAAATCTCTCAATTAATTTCACATAATGCTGGACGTAAAATAGTATTATATATTTATATATTTTTCTTTTAAGGAAACGAAAACTTCTTAATTATCACATTTATACACATCATACCTTTGTTGGCATCGCTGCTATATTTTAGAAATTTTGTATTTATTTAAACATAATTAACAAACAATAATTTTATATGATTATGATCGTATTAGACGTGTAACCAAAAGTATATCCACGAGTTGGCTAGAGATTTGTAAAGACATGCTGGTAGCTCGTGGACGAACTTTTTAAAATTAATTATGATTTCAAAAACTAAAGCGAAAAAAAGTAGGTAAATGTTTGAATCAGAATTTAAAAACCCAATAATATTTACTAAAAACTACCCGCATACTTGTATAATACTTTTTTTAAAGAAAACTTGAAAATAATATATTTTTAATAATATACTCGTATAATGTTAATATTTTCTGTAGCAACAAAATAGAAATAGCATATTTTGGGCGTTCGGTGTTTGGAGCGGCCAACAAAAAATTAGCTTTAATACAAATAAACGTTTTGATATTTTTCCCTGTTTTTCATTTCATACCGCCAAAAATATTTTTTATTTACCATTTCTGGACACTTCCATTTCTGAACAATATAGGGGCTTTGAACGAAAAAAGGACATGCTAATATTCAAATTACATAAGACTTTAACCGGCCTCGTGTAGCACTGCTGCAGTGTATTGTATTAAAATCCCGATGATTTCAGATTGAATACTGAGTCAAAGCCATATATTAATTTATTTCCGGAAGGTTCATATGTAATCGACTATCAGAGATCATACATTATTTTTCAATACGAATCATCTGAAGACAAATTCTTACACAACTGTCGAAGACCCAAGTCGACAACTCTTCTGGTGGCTTCAGAAAACCCATTTCACGTACAGACAGACGGACATGACTCATTCAACTTTGCGAGGTCTCATATGAATATTAAGTAAATTGAACATGGAATGACAAACATATAAATACCCCGAAGTGAAGTGTATAAGTAACTCTCTGTAATATATGTCGCACCATAAAATTTCTTAGTCCCAAGTTTTAGTTTATTTTACTTGAACTTGCAAAATATTTAACCATCTAAATACGAGAAATAAAAACTGTACAAAAGTATTCTCAAACAAAAAATATGTGAAAATAAAAAATATGAAACAATTAAATATATGTATGTATGTGGCATTTCAAAAAAATATGTTATCCATAAATATTCTTGTTTTAGCTTCAACCACTCGTAACAAATATATGAAGAACTGAAAATCCGAAATATATGAGAAAATATGTATACACATGTACGAGTACACAATAAATATTGGCGTTTTAGAAATATATGCAACAATATTTTTGCCTCATGATAATGTTCATGATGTCAAAAAAGGAAATCTGTTTAAGATTGAATACGACTATGTATGTATGAATTTTGGTACGTGTGTGTATATTTGCCAGTAAATATTGGCATTTTTTAATTAAAATGCTATAGTAGTTATTATATATGAAATATATGATGCTCATATACGAGTATGAAGAATATGCCTTAAATTTTCATATCCAATATTACCTCGTATGATACATACTTTTTTTCTTAGAAATTTAAATAAATTCTTTACCATAAATAAAATTATTTTTTTTTTGGATCCGTCTAATATTAATACAATAAAGTGTAACTTGTAATGTAAATATTTTTTTTCTGCACGTTTATAATTTGTAATTTTAATTGAATAATAATCACATCATCAATATTCGTTAAAGTGGTGAAGAGGAAGGAGGCTGGCAGTTATGGAAAAAAATTAATAAATAAAATTCATTACAAATCGTTGGAACACCCACCCACACCCGTCATAATGAACAAACATTAAAACGAATTATACAGATAGCAAAAATAAAAACGAGCAGCAGCAAAGAAGTTGTTCATAATCACGTCTTAATTACTTGTAAATGTCTTCCGAAAGTGTTAATGGCGACATAAAAAGTTGCACGATTTTAAATATTTATTTATTTCAAGTATAATTTATTTGTAGAAATTCCAGCATATTTTCTCACCCACTCCCTTTAAATCTGATTTTTATTAACGAGTGAAACGTTGTTTCTTTTTCTGTTGAGATCTATTTTAGTCACGTGATAAAATTTAATTTATTACTACTCCCTGCACACCAAAATCTATAACCATGTCCTGAGTACACGAGTATAGGTTGACACATAAACGAAATAAATGTCCTTTAAACATAAAAACTCAACTTCGAATAATGAATGCCAGTTTTTTCCTCTCAGATAAAATAAAAATAAAAGTTCGAAACATAAAATTAATAAAGTGCTTTATTTGATTTCATTTTTACATGACTTTAGGCCATTTTAAGGGTTCATAGTTCTTTAACATTTGTGTTGATTTGATTTGGAATAAAAAAAAAAAAATCATAACAAATATTATGGAATAAATTACGATTTTGTATGTTTTCCTTATTCGTTTTAAACAGGGAAAATAAAATTAATGAACTTCAACATTAAGTGGTAAGCGTTCAATTAGTTTTAATTGTTTCCTCACAACTTTTTACGGCCTTCTACTAGTTTTTTATAAAAAAAATAAAATAAAAATCATTAAAAGGACTAAAACTAAAACCTTCTCAACATGTGCTTTTACGGAAAAGTACTCTTTTCCAAAACGCTTTTTGGAAATTTCTTACCAAGTATTGATTTGAAAATCCACTCTATAAAATTATACTTTTTATGCAGCTCAGCATTTTATTTTCCGCTATTTTCGCCTCTTGCCTTCTGCCTGAGATGTTAAAACACAGTTTTCGGGAAGCAATCCAGTTCTAAGAGAAAATGGTGAGAGTATATTTGATACTTTGAGGTACTTTTAAAATAAATATGGTTAAAAAAAGGACTCATATAAAATTTTTCTTTCTTTAAGAAGAAATTTTTGGAAAAAAGTGCCTTTAGCAGAATGTATTTCTGCTTATTAAAAGAGATAAAAAAAGCTTTTTATTGAAAATATTTTTTTTTATAATAATATATAATAATAATTAATATTTAATTAAAACGACAAAATTTTGTTTCAAGCTCGAGGTCAAGTTTTGGTGATAATCTTTTTTATTATTCACTTATGCCAATATTTCACTACAAACTTCGAGTAGGATCATCAGGGCTTATGTTATTGAGTAATTCACACACAATTAAACCAACATTTTAACGTCCATGTGTTTGAGTGATCGTCAAAAATAACACTCCAATATTTTTCCAAGAATTCTTTCCCATATTAGAAAGGCAAACAATTTTTGCCAATCTTACAGGTTGCCTAGAAATGAGATGGAACTGTACCTATCAAGAACTTGGTCCTTATTTTGATCTCAGTACTTTTTACGGCCGAAACTTTTTGGATACGAACTTGGCCTTATTTTCACATTTATGTTTTTGTGTGGATATAAAATATTCATATATGAGTGGGTGAAGGATATGCTCGATGCTGCTGAGCCGACTATAGCACTCTGACTTGTTTTTAATATTATTGTTGAGCCTTATTTGTAAATAAGCTTTTAGAAAAGGTAATTTTTGACGAAATACTTTTTTTTAAAAAAGGGGAAATGGATCCTTAAAACTAATTTTTGTGTTGTTTGAACTCATTTTGAAAATAGATTTAGACTTTCCACTGTCTGCATTAATAAATTAAAAAAAAAAGAAAAAACTATATGCCTGCATTTCATTGATACTTTTACGAAATCATCAGTAGACCTTCACTAAGTTTGTGTTTGCTATAAATATTAACTGATAAATATAATTTTTTTTACTAATTCCAATAATTTTCATTCCCCATGGAATACAAACCGGCCCCCATTTTCCTTCTAAGCTCTCTTTATTTATTTAAATATATTCTTAATTAATCTTTTGAATAAATATTGATTTGGTTTTTTAATTAAGCTCCTTTAAGCTAGAAATTACAACAAGTGAGAGGAAAAAGAAAACATTTTGCTAATTAAAATTTTATATTTTAAGAGTTTATTGATTTTATTCATTGAACTTTTCTGCATTGTTCCTTTCACAGTATCTTAATTTAAAAATGCTTTTAGATAAATTAATTTTATACACTGAAAAATAGAAACACATTTATTACGAAATTGATAAAAACTTATTGCACGACTTCTCTGCAAAAATCTATCGAACGGCCAACTACAATACACATACTCTTATATTAATGTTCAAGTTTTAAGTTGAATAAAAGTTTCGTAAACTATATAATTTTCTTCAACTGTGTGTTGTGCCTGTAGTGATGCACAAACACAGACTTTCACACATGTGAAAATCGAACATGTTGTAGACAAAACAACGTTTTGACAAGTCGAGCCATATCAGTAGAAAAAAGCGTCATTATAAGTGCCACTGTGTACGTGTGTCTGTCTGCATGCGACTGATGTCCTTGTACGAGCACAATGTACTCATGTCCTTTTTAGGGCATCATTATTAGATAAGATAGTAAAAAGTAAAATACTTGTGCACAAACAAAATGTGTAATTTCTTAATAAAATTGTAAGATTCACTTGTAGGTCAAAATTTTTAGTTGCGGCAATTTTAAATAAAAAAAAGCCACGTGCTGTATCAAAAAGGCACAAAAACCCATTAAAACAAATCATATTTTTACATGTTATAGTTTTCGCAACATTAGAAATGATATCATGTGAAAAATTTTAGTTGGAAGTTTTAAAATTTTAACAAAATTTCTGTTGTTAAATTATATGCTGATTTTATTTATGACCGGAATTCAACTTAATTTAAGAATTATAAAATTATTAATTAATTTATTTGTAGTTAAATCATGATTATTTCTATTGAAGTCATATTATGATTCGTAGAATCAATGTTTTTATGTTGCTTTTGTTTTGCACAATTTATTAATGAACTCGATCGTTCAAAAGTTGATGGATAATTAATACTGGTTAAGTTCGCAAATATTCAAATTTTATATGAATATTTCCACAGAAAAGTTCTCAATTGATTTTTTTTTTCTTTTTCAAAGGACTCTTCAGTTTTTTTTTACTTTTTTTACAATTCTTTAGAGCGAAGGTAATTGTAATTCATTCTAATAAGGAACTTAATTTTTAAATAAAAATTAATTTTACTCTAAATCGTTGTTTAAGTACAAATAAGTTTTAATAAAAATGGTAAAACGAAAAATTTAGTAATTGGTACAATTATTAGAAATAACTTAAGAAATGCGGTAAAGTTTTGGGCGATAAAACGATCCTATATATTCTAGTGATAAAATTAAATTCTATGCATTTTTCTATATGTCCTTTAAAGATTCCTTTGTATTAAATTGCTTTCGGGCATCGTCTACTTTTCTAACCAAAGACTGTTAAACATTTTCTATTATGTTACGATCCTGGAAAATATGAAGATCTTTTAAAAAATTTTACATTTAGCTCACAAATTTATTCCTTTACAACTCTGGAAGAATCACGTAGTGTGCCCAAATAATTTTTTGTTTTCAGTATTGAAAAGATGTCTTCTAATATCCTTCGATTCGATGCTGCACTAATTTTTTCCGCTTCATAAGTAGGATATGGCACCCCATCCGCCTTCTCTGCAAAATATTTCTTTATTTCTAAAGTCGTTGAAATAAAAGTTCTATCCGTCTGGATTCTGAAACCACTTAGCCGCCCACCTCATTCGAATAATTGCTTATTATACGCGCTGAGATTAAAAATTTTTAATGACTGATGATGGTTTGTTGTGAAGTTTTCGTCTCTGTTCACGGGGTTTTCTTCGATGAGTTTTTATTCGTAAACAACTTAGTTGGATTGTGAACCATAATAGAGGCATAACATAAAGACGGACTGAGCTAACGTTTACATTAACTCCGCTTCCTACCCGTGTTTTATGTTGAAAAAACTTTATTTATTTGTTGATGGTTGTTGAAGGACCAGCACTCAGGGGATGACCGCTACGTAGGCAGTGCATTGTGCCGGAAATCAGGGAGAGGGATAGAGTAGAGAAGATAGATGTTGAAAATTTAAATGGTTTAACTCTTTTACAACTCTGCATTGGGCGTTATGTTAATTTTTATAGTAGTGTTGAGGCGTCTCCGGTGTTAATTAGACACATTAACTTTGTTAAGCTGTATTAGCAGGCATTTTATTAATTATTTTACTTCGCCGATGTTTCTGCTAACCGACGAAGGAGGGCGATGTTGTGTACATTAGCTTTGAACAGCATCAATTGTTGTCGGAGAAGTTTTTAGTGACCAGTGCTATGCCTTCATCACTTAAATAGTCCGACAAGAATTAATACAATAATGCCACTCTAATATACATTAGAGAAATTAATGAAGTTGATTGACTTGTTCTGGCCAGGGTTTGAACCGAGGCCCCAAGTCATTGTTTGCTTAGTAGTCAACAGGCTAACCACTTCAGCCAACACCACCCTCAACTCAACTCAACTCAACCATTATTTCGAGAAATCTTTAAACTTCTTATCTTAAGCACATATTTACTAAAGTTATTTTAGAATAATGAAATGATTTTTTAAAGTCAAAGGATAAGATAAGAGGTATCAAATCAAAGTTTTATAAATCTCCGATATTTAGTTTCAATATATATTCGTTCACATTTAATCAAAGTAAACTCCTTATTTAAGTGAAGTGCAGTGCACAATTCTTGATTGGATGGTTACTTTACCTGATTCCTGTGGAAACGCCCATATTTATAAAATTATACATTATCCATAAATTTATATAAAAAAATATTTAATTAACTTTAAAGCTTTTGCATTTTATGCATTTAAAGTCAAAGAAATTATGCACATACAAAATTCATGAGAAAACATAAACAGAAAACACTTAATAATTAAATACATACACTAATGAATAGTTTAATTAAAGTGCTAGCAAAACTTGTAAAAAAAAAATTTATATTTTTATTACAATAAATTGATTAAGAAAACAGCAACACAGAGTTATTTGGATATATTTTTATAGCTTTGCTATTTATGGCGCGGTAGGGGTTGAATTTTATTTTTCGTAAGATAAATAATCGACACTATTCCCGTTATGTTTTTCTTTTTTTTATTTTGATTAGCTCATCCTTTAAAAGCGACTTTGTTGTTGTTTTTTAAAATCAAGACGAGAAAATATGTATGTACATATATAGTGTGTTACTCACATTCAACCGCAATAACAAAAACAAAACAATAAATATACTCATATGAATACATATGTATGTATGTATGTGAAATATTTATTTTATTATTTAATTAATTAAAGTTTGTTTTCAGTGATCGTTTGTATTTTATCACTATAATATCTGCAATATATCAGAATTTATCAAGTATGTATATATATGTATGTATTTGTACATATGTGTGTATGCAAGTAAAAAACCACCACAATTTGGCAAATTTACATCATATTCGCCTTACAAGAAACGAAATTGCTTTTTTTTATTTTGATTTCAACTTTAACAAAAAACCGAAAATATTATGTGTACATACATACATATGTACATACTTACTTCTTCTTATTCGCCTTCGTTCCTTATAAAAAAAAAATAAGCAAAGCTATAACCGGGTGTCCTAAGACACCTCTCTTCTTTTTTTTTTTTTAATTTCAAACTTTTAATTCTAATTACTTAACCCTTAAGCCTTCTTAAAGCACACAACTTTTTAGGCTTTTGAACATTTTAAAACTACAATCACTCACATTTATTAGATTGAAAATTATCATGAGTTTTTATAATAAATCAAAAAGAAACTTTTTGCTAATGTATGTTTCGTGTTTGTAAATCCTACCTTTAGGGGCTTTTCCGACATGCAAACGTTGCATAGTTTAAGGAGTTTGTATATATATTTTTTTATTTTTATTTACTGGATTTAAGCATTATCATTATAAAAGCTTATAAATATTTATAACTTCATTAAGCTAACAACTTATGACGAATGTAAGTGTTTGTAAAAAAAAAAAATGAAATAAGGAAAATTAATGTCCTTTCTAAATAATTAATGGAAAAAATAAATCCCAGAATGTTTAATTTGCGGCACGCTACTTACGAATCCCAATAGTTTTATTTCAAGAAATTCTGGACTGATTTATATTCTTTGCACAGTGCTTTGTAATTCATGTGATATGTATATAAAAGGATTTGAAAATTCACTAAAAAAGAAAAATGAATTACATCAGTGTTATGAAATATGAGAGTTTTGCTTGTTGACAACATACATTACTGGCAGAAATGCAGTGCTAGTGAGCCACAAATGAGGCCTATTTGCGATGATTTTTCCCGTTGTATTGTCATTAGATGTCCCAGGAGAAAAAGCTTAGTTTCTTTAAGTCTCTATCAACTACTGGCGTAGGAGATGCTACCCTTACGTAAAACTTTAAGCTTAATTTCTAAAAACCGGACTAAACTTAAAAAATTTATTTATTTTAAATTGATACAAAGGACATTGATTGACAATACAGGAGACTTAAACATTTTAAAAGCCGAAAAGTATTTAACACATTTTAAAAAATATATTGTCGTCCACTTTTGCCATTTTCATTAAAACAAAAAACATTTTCATTTCTTTTAAAATCTCGTGGATTGTCCTTATAAAATAGCTTAGATCACACGAAATATCAAAGCTCTTCAACAAGTTAATTTAAATTAAATATTTATATCGAAACTTTTTATTGAGACTTTACAAGATGGCTCTCGAAAAGCGTTCTTAAAATAAAATTTTAAAGTTAATTTCGAAAATTCAAACTTACGGCCCGCCCCACGATATCGATCGATCGATAATGCTGAAATTGTAGACGAAAAGAAACTGATTTACGACCTTCTAAACACCCAATTTATTTATTTGTTTATCTTATGTTCCTCTAAACAAATAATAAGTTAAATAAAACCCGTTATTAGTGGAACTCAAGTTAGTTTTTTTACGTCTAGAAATCCAGCGATCGACATCGTTCGATATCGTGGGCCAGGCCGTTAATTTCGGAAATGTAAAATAGATTTTGAAAAATTATTCCTAAAAATTTAATTTAAATAAAAATTCGAAGCTTAAAAATTTTTATTTTCGGACTCCAGCTATAAATTGCGCAAAAAACTTTGATATTTCGCTTATGAACTTAGCTTTTCGTTACGAAAATTAATTAAGAATATAGAAAACTTTAAAAATTAATGTTTAATTTAATTTTGTGTCATTTTCTTTAAACTATTACCTTTGATAAAAATTAAAAAAACAATTTATCCGATGTCCCTAAGTTCACACTACAAATCAAAGCTCTCCGAGTTCTTTCACAACTGGCAAATGATAAGTAAATTTCAATTGCATAATTTACTTCGACAAACGGAAGTAATTAATGGGACTTTTTAAAAAAGTCACTTTTCATCACTAGTTAATAAAAGCAACAGCAATTTTATACGCATTCCAAAGTGCAATAAAGCAACATGCTTCACTTGCCACCCCGTGTATGCTAATAAATTCGTTTATAACAAGCTTCTTTTATAACTTTCATGCCAATTTAATTTTGCACAGTTTAAATGGACAATTCCCCCTTTTCAAAATGCACTTTTTATTTCAATTATGCCTTTTTGCAAAAACATAAACAATTTTATTACAGCTTTTGAGAAAAATAATATTGAAAAGCAAAAAAAAAAAAAAAACTTTTAAGCTTCAGTAAAAACTCAAAGTTGTATCCTTTTACGATTTTCGAAATTAAAAAGTTCACTTTAACAGATTAGAAAACTTTTATTGAAAACATTATATGAGTTTGTTTTTAACTGCCAACATACTCGCAAGTTGCACAGTGGGATGTAAATATGAAAAAAAGGTGGACATGGCTTGTCAGATTTTAATAAAATTTCATGTGACTCTATAGACATTCTATTGATATCCAACAGAAAGACAGATTGGCTTATTATATGTACGAGTATATCAGTTCTTAGAAAATATTAATCCAGTTTTTTAAACTTATAATTTTTGAGAGAAGGTTTAGAAAAGGAAAAAATTGGTTTAGCTTGTTATTTAGTGTTAATAACACTATGATTTTCATATAATTTAGGGATTTCTGTAATCAATTTTAAGTTAAAATTATAAAAACTCTTTGTAAAAATCTGCAAAAAAAATTTCTAAAACCGATTGGATTTTGTAAAAAAAAAAAAAAGTGTTTGCTGTAGGTAGCGAAGCTGGTCTATTAGTCCAAAGGTTGCCGATTCGATTCAGGCGATCTGATCTCTAGCTGTTTTCTACAGACTCAATTAGAAGAATTCAAATAAAAAAAAATTCAAAATTACAATCGTTTTGAATTTTTCATGAACACGAGATGAACTTAAGCTAAATTATTTTTCCACAATTGCTAAGAAATTTGATTGGAATTTCAATATTTCGTCTCTTTTAATTCCCACAGTGAGCCATTGTTGGCTTTTAATGCATCTAATAAAATTTTGCAAAATTTTTCAACCTTTGGAATTGGCAGTTAAATAAACGACTTTTTTAAATTAGCAATTTTTTTTCAAGTTTAGTTTAGCTTAAAACATTTATAATGAAGTGTTGAGGAAAACATTACAAAAATAATGTAAACTTTCTTTAATTTAAATTTAAAATTAAATATAAAATGTTTCAAAGAATGAATATTTTTAATTTAGTGAAATGACTTAATTTATTAAATTATAAATTAATAAAGTCAAGAGGATTTGAAAGAAATAATCACAGAGAAATAATCACAGATTTTTTTATATATAATCCACTTTAAGTTTATTTTTTTCTTCAACTTTAATATTTTCTGCTCCATTTATTTAGATGAGAATCAATTAATGCAATTGACTAGATGAGGCATAGCCGTAAAATCAAATAAATTTTCAAATACGATCAGCTATTCCGACATCTTGCCAAGTTCCTTAATTGTTAAACAAAACACAAACATAGAAATTAACTCTTTAACCAAAAATAGGATATTTTAAATATAATGAATTGATCTGAACTGAACTGAACTGAACTGAACTGAAGAACACTTTAATGCCATAAAACACTTGAACTGTTGGAAAACTAAAATTCAACTGATTTGAATTCCAAATTATAAATTTTAACAAAATAAAAAAAAAAAGACTCACAATAGAACAAAATTTTTTCTTGAAATGTACTTGATTTTTTTTCATCTTATTTCCAACATTATTCCATTCATTAACGCTTTTTGGTTAACAAGATTTGAACAACAATCCAATAAGAAAATATCCAACAAATTGCCACATACTTGTTACTGGGCACTGCATTCATTTTTTATTTTTTTTTTTTATTTTGACGCCTTTAATTTTGTACTTGATTTTTTCGATTGCATGTTTTAGCAATTAACACCTGATTCCATACATTCAAATCTAAGATATTTGCTGAGTACAGCTTGAATTGGGGAAGTTGTTATAGAAGCTGCTGGAATTTAAATACAAAAATAACAACGACGCTAATCCATTTATTTTTTAGATGCAAAGCAGGGGAGAATTTAAAAAAAAAATTAAAACATTTGTTTCTTTTTATTTATGTTTAGCTGCCAACATTTTAAAAGTTTTTATGGGCCAAAGAAAAAGGTTCTCATACCTTTTTGGTGATTCAAAAAAAAAAAACACTCACACACACACACTTTTCTAAGTTTGCGTTTAAAAGTGTAATAAAACGGACTTGTTAAATAATTAATTTTATGATTTGTTTTTCAGCTTAACGAATAAAAACATGTGTTGGGAATTTAGTAACTTCTTAACAAGAGTTATGTTTTTTATATATTCATACTTCCACGGAAACCTGCTAAATGGCCCAAATTTCCATAAAAACATTATTTTAATAAATAACAAGTCACAGTAACAACAGCAACAAAGATGTTACTGTAGAAGAAAATGAAAACATAATAATTTTTAAATTAACAATAAAGTGCGATTTATATGTTTCACTTAAAATCCATAACAATTTGTCAAAGTTTTTGTTACCTCTTATGATCGTTGTTCAAAATTTCGCCCTGCATTTGGTGCATGCCTGCTGCTGCCACATAGATTTGGCATGACTTTAAAATCGGCTTTAAAATAATCGTTAGAAATCCAAGAAAATTACAGATACTCAATATACTCGAACGACTTATTAAAGGGTGTTTTTTATAGATTGACACAAGTTTAAATCATAATAAAACAGGGAAATATATTTTTAATATCAATGAAACCGGCTTTATTGGGAAGACAGTTTTATAAAATTAATGTTTGTTTAAGGTTTCTATCTTGTGGCCGCCACGTCTGGCGCGTAGAAGGCGCCATCTGGAATATCAATTTTCAACAACCTTTCGCAGCATTTGCGACCATATATCGCCGATGTTGATTTCCCAGTGTTCAATTGTTTGTGGATTATCGACGTAGAGAAGTGACTTAACATCATCCCAAAGAAAATAATCTAAAGGAGTTATATCACACGATCTTGGTGGCCATTACGTGAAATTATTTTTTCATCAAAAGTTTCTTTGAGTAAATCAAATGTAGCGCCCGCTGCATGATGAGTTTGACGAATAGAACAAATTTCAATAATCTGGTGTAAGTCGATTCATAATGAAATTTCAAAGCAAACTAAACAAAAGGCAACTATCAGCTGTTAAATGAGTGCTCAAATAAAGCAATGATGCCAATTCAAAGTTGTGACACTCTATAAAAAAACACCATTTATTTATGTTTTTCTTTGTTAGGTACGAGTTCGTATCGCGGCTCTATTCGTGACTAAAAAAATTCAACTGCATTAATTTTAATGTTAATGGGAAATTTACGTTACTCCTTACGAATATTCGAACTTGATTTCGAAAATTGATACTAAATTTTGAACATAAGCAACTCGTTTTTTCATGCTTTTAATTTTAAACTGCCGTATAAAAAATGCTTAGTTCACACCAAATATCAGTTTCGCAAAGATTTTGAAAATGTATACATGATTTCGAACTTAATTTCGAAAGTTCTGCGTTAGGAACCTAAAATGGAACTCGTGTGCTAGCCGTAAATTGAGATATAAAACTTTGGTATATGACTTTGGCATAAGCTTTTCTATCGATCGAAAAATACCGGAAACTTAAAAAAAAAACTAAAATGCTAAATTTCTGGTTTTGCCATTTTCAATGGATCCTTTGATAAAAGTAAAGAAATTATTTTACACTTTTAAAAATCTTGTGAAATGTCAATCGGTGTTCCTATAAGAAATTTTAGTTCACACAAAATATCGACATTTCGAAATAATTATTGAAAGAAGCGTTCTTTACGTAAATAATTTCATCTAATTTCGAAAATTCGTAACTAAATATCGAAAGGAGGCATAAAAAATTATGAACATTTTTTGGCCATTTTTAATGGACTATTCTTTTTCCTAAAAATTCAAAATAATGAATTTTTGTCTGTTTTTAAAACTCTTCGACTTTTTGCGGCTGACGCAATGGAAATAAATTTATGTAAAATAGTATTGAATAATTGAGTTATTTATTTACTTTTAAGTTATGATTTTAACTTATTTAAAGTAATGCAGACGGTATGTAGTTTGTCTTTGAAATCTATGTAGTTCGCTGATTGCAAAGTATTGCCAAAATATTGCTTAAATTAAGTATTTTTTTTAAGAAATATTAATTTAAAAAAAGTGATCCTTGTAAAAAAAATCATTGAAATTATAAAAAAAGCTGCAGGGGTCACAACAAAGTTTCAACCACCACCTGAAAGTATGCTTCAAAATCAAAAAAGTTTAAAATGTCTTGATATTTAAATTCTTCTGTTTCATTCGACTTTTGTAAAAATAAAACAATTTTACAACAACTTGAATACGTATTTGTATCGCAACTTTGTTTATTTACATTCCCATCAGGTATTATTCGTTCATTCTGCCACATACACGTTTTATTTTTGTTCTTTTTTATTTTTGGTTTTTTTTCTTTTTTAATCAAATACGAGTATACAATTTACAGTAAAACGATGTGTAACTATACAATATTTTATGCCAAAAATACAATTTGATTTTTTTACGCCAGCAATCATGACTACATTTCCTTTTAACGTTTTCTACAGCAGTTCAGTTTATTTACAACTTTAAACGCTACAATTTAAAGTCTCCATATCTCGCTCACGGCCAATAGTTGTTGCAACTACAAACAAAATAGTAAAAATAAAAAAAAAATCACACTGTAAAATAAAAAGTAGAAATATTGTTTGCTTTAAGTCAGTCGTCAGTCAGTCAGTCAGTTAGTCAGTATTTTAAAAGTCGACTTTAATATACGAGAATCAAGGTGTGAAGTGTTTGTAACAAAATGTAGTGGAAAAAGAAATGAAATGATGTGAAGAATGCAAACATATTTTTAGGGGTTTTTTAACTTGAGAAGAAAACCAGTCATGAATCATGATGGAATTTTTAACGAGAGTGTTTATATGTATATACACAAGTGTTAGTGTGTTCCTGTGTGTGTGTGTGTGAGCATTGTAACTTTGAGTGATGAATTATAACGTTGCAAATAATACCAGTAATAATGATAACGATGATGTCAGTGATAATGTTTATTTTAATGTTCAGTTACTTGCACAATTGAACAGAAAGACAGACAGACAGGCAGGCAGACGGATAGACATCCTGTCAGATTATATTTCATTACCTGCATACTTTTATTTGACGTGGAAGAAAAAGTCTCCAAGCCAACTCGCTTAAGCATTCGCATGGGAATTAGAAATTTTAGTGTGAAAAAATATGAAAAATGTGAAAAACTCGAATAATAACATTTTTTATACAAGTAAAAATTAAATTAATGATAAAACTTAAGTGTAAGAAAACGCATATTCATATCTGGCACAGAAACCGAATTTTAACGCAAATGAAAGAAGGCTCTTCCGAAATGTTGTATTGTCCAGTTCTTTTTCTAAACGAAAAAATTTAAAAGCCAGCGGACCAATTCCAAAAAAATTTGCACATACTTTTAGGAGCGGCAAAGAAATATATGCTCCCTAAGCTTTGCATGTTTAATCATGTTCAAACACGGCGCATAATATGTAGTTTATTGAATGAGCAAAATTGTAATGTTTTTATCTTTTATTCCGATCAAAAAGGTTTAAATTCCGTAATTCTATTCTTATAAAATTTTTAATGTACGGTCTTCGGACTCTTTGAATTTTGTATTTCAATTTTACAGTGATAAAGTATTTTATACCCACAGGCTTTTGTTCAAATTGTTTCAATAGTAAAACTCGTATTCTGTTCTTTTTTACCGTTTTACTGATGCCCCTAAAAGTATGCATGTTTTTTATTGTTTACTATATATTAAGGTAAAAGAAAAGTTCAGTTTCAAAACTGTTATTTAATGTTAAACGTGGTTTCGAATTTGTCTTTTCGTTTTGACTCAATGCTTGGAATTGAAATCCTTTTCGAATTGAGAATTTTTTGACATCGATGATTGCGAGATAAATTTCTCGATAGATAAAAAATAACTTGGGTCAAACTACATTTGAAGCGCTTTTTGAGTACAGATAGTATTTTTAATGACGCCAGAGGATGCACAAATCGCAGAAATTTCAATAAGAATTATAAAACATCAATTTGACTTTTAATTGTCAAAAACAGAAACTTTAAATATTTTTAAAAATGTTTCAACGGTTGATTTTTGTTGTTTTATATCTTTCGTGTACGACTGAGAAAAAGAGTATCCCTCCTTTTAAGCCGGGTGTGGCCTCTATAATGTAGAATATTGCGTGCAAGTAAATTTGGGTGCAACTTAAGTTTTTTTTAGCGTTTTTTGAAAATACTGTCTTCACCAAAGGAACATCTAGATCTTTATGAATTCTATGATTTCTGATACCAGGAGGCTGCTGTGATTGATTTGTTCTACATTCGATGCTGAGGCGGTGCCCCATAACTGGATTCCTTAGGACCATATTGGTTTCAGGATCGCGTTGTATAATGGAAGCTTACAATCTAGGCTTGGTATAGAGTTTCTTCCAATAAGCCAATTTATTTGGGCTGCTTTTAATTAAATAAAAAAATTAAAAACAAATGAAGTAATAGAAAAAAATCATTTAGAAGGATACTTGAAATTTCTTAAAAGAATATTTTTTGTTAGAATATTACTAATGACCAATAAGAAGTGTAAGAAATTCAACCTTAATAACATTCTTTTCTCAAATATTATTTTGAATTTTAATACAAATTTAGATTTGAAAAGTTCATTGCCTACTGTCATTCTTCCTAGAAGTTGTTTAGTTTTTACAGAAATTATTTAAAATTTTGACTTGTTTATGTGTTGTGTAATGTGTTTCCATACATACATACATACATTCCTGCCAATAAAAGAGAAATAAAGAAAAACCTGTTTGTCTCCAAATCACATTTCAGAAAAACATTTTTGATAAAATAAATTTTGTAGAGTAACTAAAAAATATTCATTTCAATTTTAATAAATGTATATTTGATATTTTATATATTCATTATTTTTGCTTTTATAGCTGGACGAGAGAGAACTTTGGTAAATTTTCCTGTCACTCTCATACAAGTTTAATGCAACAAGCAACGCACACACACACATTTTCCATATCATTTTAAACTTTTTCTTATATTTCCTTTCCCTTGAAAAAAAATATTTAAAAGTAAAATATTAACAATTTTATTACAGTTGATTTTTATGGTTTTCACTCCACAGATGGAACATTCAGTAGTATTGTAATTTTTCAACAGAAGTAAATAATAGTGACACATTCTTATGATTTGAAAAAAAAAATGTTATACGTTATTGTTATTCTGTTGTAATGTCTCAATATTATGCACGAGATGTTGAATATTTTTATCATATTCTGTCCAGCGTTGTCAGTTTAGCATATTAAATGCTAAATTTAGTAATTTTTCAAAATTGTTTAAAAAATTAAAAAAAATGCTTGCGAGCGGGTGATTCGGCCCCACGCTTAAGTTCTAATAATTAAATTTCTGCGTTAAACTATTTTGTTTTTAAAAGAAAGTTAACATGTAAATTAAGATTTTCAAACTTAAAATTGAAAGTGCTGACAATTTGTTTAAAAGAAAAATTTAGAATACAATTAGTAGGAGCAAAATCGACCACTTTTAATGTATTATCCACAAGCAGTATTTTTTATCGACAAGCGTGTTTAAGCTTGTCTCTAGTTAAAGTTAAGCTTAGTTTAAATGGGAACTAGAAAATCTACTGCAAGTTATTTTAAATTGTGCAGCTAACTAGATTTCTGGTGTGTTTAGAATGTCGATGAATGCCTGCATTTCATTGGTGTTTGCACCAAATCATCAGTTTTCTTTAAGCAAATCTTTTAACTTATTTTACAAAACCTCTTACCGTATACACCAATTTCTTAAAACACGTTTGAAAATTATTTTCTTATTATTTTTTATTATTTTTTGTTATACGATTTCCATGCCTGTTGAATTCATTATACGTATTTTTGTGAAAATGTCCAAAAGCATTTTTAATGATTATCTGTATTTAAACTTACATTTGTAAATATTTGTATTAAAGACACAAATACGATAAAATAAAAAGTTACAAATACTCAGAGATTATTGTTATGAAAGAGAAAAGATATGGACGTAGGCAAAAATCCTTTTTAAATATTGATAAAGTTCGTAAATTTTAATACGTTCTTAAGGTTTTTTTTGGTATAAAGTTTCCATGAAGCAAATTAACATTTCATTTGGATGAGGAATGAAACCGAACAACCATCAATTGATTAAAAACAAAGCAAAAGAAATGTCAGTTTTTATAAAACAGAAATTAAGAAATTTTATTTATTGGAACGAAGTTCCTTATCGCGCGTTGTGAAAGGGGGCTAGACGGAAAAAATTCTCACGAAAAGTTGTAACGACACTTTTTGCTATAGTAAGCTATTGTAAGCTGTGCGGCGTGCGCATGTTTCTCTGTCTCTCTCTCTCTCTCTCTCTTATAGAAAGCAAGCCAGACAGTGATGCCAACTATTGATAATCGAAACGCGCACAGGAGTGTAACAAAAAGCGCCAAAATGCGCTAAATATTAATAAAACAAAAGGCGCTAAAACATCAACTTCAGTGATGAAAAATCAAAACCATTGCTACAGTTTCTAGAGGAAGAATTTGATTTAAGAATTAACAATAATCCAGCAGAATCAACAACAAAATATAATACTACCATTGATGCAGTTTTTTCAAGACATTTAAATAAAATAGAATCCCAAACATAGGTTTCCTACTTCAGTTACCACAAGCCAATTATTACTAAAATTGAGCCTACAGATTAAGTTTATATTAAATTATATTTGTTAATAATAAAAAAAATATTATTATAACTTAAAAAAAAAATTAAATTTTATTACAATTCCTTCACTAATTAATCGAAAGAAACTTCGTTCCATCCGGATGTCCCTTGACACCTCTCAACTTTTTTTGTTATGGTTTAACTAATCTATATGCTGCATATATTTGGTTGCTTATGCCAACTCATCAGTAGATCTTTAATCATGTTTGTAAAGATTAAACTGGCGGATAAGTTTTTAGTGATTATCACTAGCAACAGTTCAACAGTTGTTGAGCGATTAGAAATGTTTCCAGGTGATCCGCATTTTAACCAAAAAATCATTTTCTAAAATGTGTCAGCGAAGACGGTGGGACAGAATATTTGCATAAGAAAGAAAACTTTCGAACTTTCTATTTAGTTTTTAAAAGAAATTTATCACAATGTTTCTTTCAAGTTCCATTGTATAACCCCAGGTATGTTGATCCCGCGGATCACGCAATATTTTGTATTGTATATATTTAAATTTTGTTAAAATTTATTGCCAACAATTTTGGTGAACGGACCCAATGTTAAAAACGTATAAAAAATAAATCCATTGAAATGTATTTTAGTGTAATTTTTCAATGACTTTCGTGCTGTAGCCAACGGCAGTATTTACTTTTACAAATTTTTTCCAAAATTTTTAGTAACAAAAGAAACGTTTTTGATTTTTAATTTCTTTGTTTTTCACGTACGAGGTGTTGACATACTTCCTCTCTTTGTTGAACAACTATTAAGCTTTTATTTATCTGTAAACCTTTAAGTATCTTGGCAACCAATACACACCCACTACATCCTTTTTTTTTTGTCTGTCTATCTTCAATTTTATGTGATAAGAACACTTTCCAAAAAATAATATTCTATTTTGATTAGAATTTTTATGACTCGAACTTTACCTCGAAACATTTTAATGTATAAAATATTTAAATATTTATGAAAATATCTTTCGAGTTTAGAATACAAGACTTTTTTAATTATATTTTTTAGTTGAAGCTTTTAACTAAAAAATGTAAAGAGTTAAATTGAAAAATTTTAATGTTATAAAATATAATTTCCATTCCATGCTTCGCTTCACCGTAAACTTTTTGTAACGAGAAGAGGAAGAAAACTTTTAAATGTAATTTATTTTAAATATTTATGTTCAATTAAATACTTAATTGGTTCAGAGTATTGTAATAATATAACGACATTCTTTGGTTATCCTCCAGGAGTATTTGCGAACAAAAAGTTAATATTTCCTCTTTATGGGATGTGGCCCACCCATATGTACGCTTTTTGCACCACATCCATTTTTCCCATCCGTACGCATTGTATAAAATTTCAAATTTCTTACTCAATTAGCTCCAAAAATATTCCAATATTAGTTCTTATTATATGTGACAGGTGCCACGCCCACTCATATAATTCAGACTATATTTAGCATAATACTCTCAATCAACGGATTAAGTTTAAAAAATCTCAGAACAGTTTAATTTTGAATTCGTAAGATACATCAATATTTGTTATTTGGGCGATGCCACGCCCAATTTTCCTGTTTTTAATACTTCTAAAGTAGTATACAATGGGCAAAGCCCACAAAATGTCACGTTTTTTGCTGCTTTAGTTTCATAAGTGTTTAAACAAAATATCCTTAATATGGCGGATGTAGCACGCCCACAAAATTTTTTCTAATTATTTTTTTTTTTTAAAGAATAATGTACTAAATCAATGGCGTTAATTATACAAAATATTATATATTTTTCTTTATTAGTTCCCAAGATGCATATAAATTATTATTTGGAACGTGCCACGCCTACTTGTCTAATTTCTAATTACACTTTCTTTAAAACCAATAAAATATATTAAAATATTTAATATCATTTGCTTCATAAGTGTCATCAAATTAAAATTTCATTTATATGGGAAGTGCCACGCCCACAAATTTTTTTTTTTACTAATATGATGTACTTAATATCTCCTACAAAATCTCATGTAATTTACTTTCTTAGTTCCTACGATACATATGTTTATAAAATTATTATGTAGAAAGTGCCACGCCCACATGTGAAGTTTGCAATATTCTTCTTTAAAACCCACCCATATGCGGTGGGTCATCCGCAGAAAACTTAACGTTATTAGATGCATTAATTCCATAACTGTCATCATATAAAAAGTTCTTCTGCATTTGAAATGACACGCCGAATTAACATATTAAAACAATAAATACCCCTGTTGTTCTTTATACTGTGAAAATTCCAGCAAGATTTGTTTACTGTCGAAAAAAGAGTCCATAGTTTTAAAAGGGCAAACCTTCGCATTTATATACAGTGAAACTTTGATATAACGAACTTCGATGTAATGTAATTGTTAATGCGTGGAAGAGGAAATCACCTCGCTATGGTTTTTACGGGGTTTTGAATAAAGAAGCCAGTAGTTTAAATACATTATTATTGGTCTATAAAATCCAAGTTATACCACGTAAGCCAATAGACACAAAAGTCTATCAAATAAAAATGGAGTTTTATACAATGCAAGAAAAGGCGTAAATATCTTGTAATAGATTTAATATACGTAAAATATACAATCATATTTTGTGTATTTTGAGTGACATATTCCAACCCAATGCTTGATACGTCGAAAGTAGTTCTCCCATCAGATCTTTGCCCACGTTTTGTGCGACATTTCTAAAACTTTTCTTCAATAACTTTAGGAAACTTTTCTCTCAAGTACGTAAAACCTGAGCCGTTGCGATCCATGACTTTGACAAAATTTTTTATCAAACTTAGTTTAATATGTAGTGGTGGTAAAAGTACCCTGGTTGGGATCGACAAGAGGGGGGTGTCAAACATTTTTTCCCCAGGAGTGAGCCCCACGCGCTTTGGCCAGTCTATCTTGTGGTAGTGATCGCTTCGATCTCTACTGTCCCACTCACATGAAAAGCAACAATACTTTGTAAAACCTAGCTGCAATCCGAGAAGTAAAGCAATGACTTTTAAGTCCCCACATGTTTAAATGAAAATTTATTATACTGGATTTTTTCTAGAACCAATTTCATGTTTTCGAAAGCATGTGCTACTGGAACAGAGGAAAATCTATTTCCATTATGCATGAGTACAGCTTTCAAACTGATTTTTGACGAGTCTATAAACAAAAACCAATCTTGTGGTTCAAATTCAATATCTAGGAAGTTCATAACTGAAGTTGTATCATTGCAATCAATTAAATTTTCTTCTTGAAAAAATAACTATTTCTTTGTCACGGCTACGAAAACGGCACACTCTAGTTTCTGGATGAAGCAAATTCCATTCTTTCAATCTAGATCCTTATACTTCAGACTGGTTTGTTGGTACAATTTTAAGTCGTGAACCAGATCGTTAAGATCAGAAAATAAGGTAAAATCATAAGTGGGTGTCACAACAAATCTGTGCGTGACAGAAACAAATTAGTTTGTGTTTTGCAATGAGGGTGCATAGTAAAGTAATAATTAGCATACATAATCCGTGCGGCCAAAAACCTTGTTGATCAGTGTTATTATTTGAACTGTAATGATGTATAAATGAGAAGTTATTATTATTAGGCTCAAATTATTATTATGGCAAACAAAATTATTTGCTGCCAAACAAAAATGTGTCTAATGTGAACAAAGTGTGACTACTAAAAGGCAAATATTTTTATTTATTTTGGGAAAACAATTATTAGATCTTACAAAATTTTTGTAAGAACAAACAGAGTCAAATAAAAATATCTTCCTTTAGACAAAATGCTTCAATAAAAGATTTTACGGCTGATAATTTTTCGGCTGCTTTGTTCGACATGCCTCGTGATTCTCTAAAACTACAACTGATGCTGGCTGATAAAAACTTTAAAAAATTATGTTGTTACCTACTGCGAGAAAAGCGAAAAATCTCTATAAATTTGAATATTTTGAAAAAGCCAAAATTAAAAAAAAATTAAAAAAAAAATTAAAAAAAAGGCAAAAAGTTTGGCAGAATTGCAAATTTCGCGAAAAAGCGACAACTTACGAAAAATTATTATATATCAATAAAGCCATATTATTAAAAAAAAAACGCTAAAGCCTTAAAGAATGCAAAACAATTCTTCCTAAATCGACAATATGGCGAAAATTGGCAAATTTTGCTAACAAAAAATTAGAAACACACAAACGTGCACATAAATTAACCAGAAATCAAAAACTGTTAAAATAAAAATAAATGGTAAAAACGCGAAAAATCTCACTTCGCAAAAAAAATTGCTTATTCACTTGTGTTGAAATGTACAAATCGGTGTTGGATAAAAATTTACGACGAAATATGGAATAAGCGTAAACGTAATAGTTTTTGTGCAATTTGCAAAAATATTTTGTTAGAATTACTTTTTGGTTGCCCAACTGCAGAAACTAATCATTAGCAACGAAATGTTTGTTAAAAAAACAAATTTATGTTTTTTGATAGTTTTTTCTAATATTTTGTTAAGGAAAATATTTGTTCAAGTGTGACCACCGGGAAAATATGTTTTCCCATGTTAGCACCTGCCGTTGTTTGACAGCTGTTTAAACAAACAAAATGAGGAAAATAAATGTGCGTAGTGTGACCACAAAACAAGTTGTGTATTTATGCAACTAAATTTTTGTTAAACACGAACCAACATATTTGAAGAAAATGTTTCCCCAATGTGACCGTACCTTAAGAGTTTTTATTTTTGAAAAACATTAGCATGTGCAATCAGATTAACAGAACGTATATGTACCGATTTCAAGGCCGCTACACCTCTCATCAGCGTTCAATTGTCCATCTTTACAATTTTCGTAAGCTATTTAACCAAGAATTTTCATTAATTCAATAAAACTGAACTTGAGCCTAATAATAGTTATTTGTTAATTTCATTCAATACTTCTGTGCAAATATGTTTTCTCACATTTGTTGTATTTAAATTATTTTACGACTGTTTGAAGAAATAACAAAAACAACAATAAAGAAAAGAAAAGGTCTTTCTTTCACTTATGGAAAAATATATTTGACGCAAATATTCGTATCAAATTAAACATTTTCTAAAGCTGGATTCACCCATTGTTTCGGAACAAAATTTTTGTCCGGACAACATTTTTTTATATGAAGTTTGAGGTTTCTCTTTTTGAGAGTGAGAGAAAAAGAGAACAAAATTTGTTCGGAACATTTTTTGGTTGAATTGGTTTAATTTTAAATTTTGTCCGGACAAAGTTGAAATAAGCTGCCACCTATTTTATTTTCTCAGCCAAAGTTGAAGCGAGCTGCCACATACTGTTATAAGTATGTATAATAAAAGCACATAGCAACTTATATCCAGTAAAATAAAAATAAAGTAAAGCTCAATTGCTAGTAAAAAAACTAACTGACTTTTATTAATTTTTTTTAACATGTAATTTTCTTTATTAAACAATAAAAAATAAGTGCGTTTGACATATAAAACACCAAATTAAATTCATCTGTCACTGTACTGCCACCTTGAAAAATTAATAAAACACATGTATTTCATACGGTAGCTTTGATTTTCCAGACAAATTGTTCGAAATGAGTGAATCGTGTTGCAAAATTGTTTCAGAATAAAAAATTTTGTCCGGACAAAAATTTTGTGAGTGAATTCAGCTCCAGAAAAAAATGGGAAATTTTAGCTAAACATACCCCTTCCACATTCATAAGCATTTGATGTAGGACATTTTTTTTATGATAAAAACGATTTTACTGTGTACTTAAGCAATCATTTATGAATAAGGCAAACACATTTTACCAGGCAGGATTCTCATTTTTAAACACTTTGAAAATAATAAAATAAAAAAACAAACAGAATATTAATACCTGATTGTATGTGAGCTGTTTGTTATCCCTTTTTAATTAAAACAAAATTACACAATATGAAAGTATTAGATGTTCATACTTAAGTACCAGCCTTTAATATCCTTGAATTCTTACAATAATGCCGCACAATTTAATTCAGCAAAAAGTTGGTTGATCTAAATGAAGAAAGTAAGTGTGAAAAAGCAAATGCTACCCAGTTTTCAAGTTTGACAAGAAATAAGAAGTAAAATTAAAACTGAATATCCTTAGAATCATCCTGAGGGGAGAAAAAAATATTAAAAAATTTTCTATAAAAATATTGTAAAAAAAAATTCCCAAAAACTTTTTACTAATATTCACAACATTACAAATAAAACTTTTAATAAGTTTTCTTGTTTAGTTGCTGTTTTATTATTATTATTTATTATTTTTTTTTTGTTGACTTGATTCTAGAAAAGAAAAAGTTAAAACTCACTGGAAAAAAAAGACGAAAATCATCAACTTCCGAACAGATGAGCAAACAAAAATTTTTTTACATGAAATCATTAAACAAATTGCAAATTTTTTCTATAAAAAGAAAAGTATGGATTTTAACACATTCTTAATATTTTATTGGAGGCCTGATTTGGGAGTGGCTTTAGGAAAATTTTAGCATACTTTTTCCTTAATTTCTTATTTATCTTAATTTTTTTGCTTTTATTATTATTGATTTTCACCCCATTCACACACTTCAACGTTGATTGATCAACTTTAGATTCAGCTGAAAGAAAGACAGAGAAAGAAAAACAATTTTCTCGGTCTTTCTTTCAGCAGAATCAAAAGTTGAGGTGTGCAAATCAAGTCCTTTCTTTCAAATACTTTTAAGTTGATATTTTATTGTTTTTATTTTCTTCTTTTCTCTTCTTACAGCATTGCCTGGGAATTATGCCCAATAAACATAAGTAATCATAGAGCAATAACCAAAGGGAACTCCAATCAAATAAAATATGTACAAAGTAAAAGTTCGTTAGTTTTGCATAAAAAAAAAATAATTTTCAACATATTAATTTGGCTCCATGGAACCAAACTTCAAGCAAACTTATGCAAACAAAAACAGAATTTTGAAAATCGCTCAATAAATTGAGAAATTATTGGATAATCAACATGTCCGAGCAAACTGCAAGCAAACTTGTTCCAAACAGAAAAAAAAAACCGGTATATGAATGGAAGTGGAATATTTTAAGGGAACAAATTTCCCCCAGATTTAATTAAAAAATAATAATAAATAAGATTAAACTACCAAAAAATTAGTTAGTGGGGGGTAACTACTTACCCCGATAAAAAAAAATTATGGTACCAAACTGCAAGCAAACTTGTGCAAACAAAAATATAATTTTGAAAATCAATTTGTAAATGATAAGAGTTCTAAAGGCTCTATTATAGTCAGAATAAGAAGTGTGTTTTAAATTGAACGAGATTTAAGTGGGTGACAAGTTAAATGTGGAAAATCTTAACAATGATTATAAGCGAATATAATTTAAAGTAATGAAAAATTTATTAGAATGTTTGTTTAAGCAATAGGTCTTTTGATTTAATATATATATATATTGTTGTTTTATTTATGGAAACCTTTTAAAAACTGTAATTTACGATAAACGCCCACTTTTAACCAATTAACGGTGGGCGTGGCAAAAGATTTTAAACCAATTAATAATCTCCACAATGACAAATGGTTTCTTTCAAACGCTATAACTCCTTAACCGTTGAAGGTATTTAAATAAATGTTTCACCATATTATAGAATTGGAGACTGGCTACACGATGGTCAAACTTTGGCCCGCCTGGCGGCCCTCCTTAAATGTTTAAAATTAAAATTATAGTTTTAAACCTTAATATTTCCTAATGTAATAGAAAAATCTAATTTTAAATTTCAGGAGATGACTCTGAATGTATTATTCTACAAGTCTGTAAAATTTCACTGCTGTAACTTTAATAGCTTCGGAGTTATTCATGCAACGCCACTACAGTCCATTCGTAAAAAAGCACCATTTAATAAAAGTTTTATATCAACTTCTTCCTTTAATATCTCGGGAACCGCTCAATGTATTTTGATGAATTTAGCACCTGGTGATAGCTTCAGACTCTAACTATCACCTTGTTAACCTTAAGCTAACCGCGAAGCAAAGAAAACCTTTTAAAAACTGTAATTTACGATAAACGCCCACTTTAAACCTATTTGCGGCGGGCGTGCCCAAAAATTTTAAAGGAATTAATAATCAAAATTTTTACATTTAGTTGAGCATGTACTCAAGTATTTATGTTTTATGTTTTATTTATTTGTTGCGGGTTAGCAATATCTAGATATATATTTCGTTGGTAGCTATACCAATTCATCAGTAGATGTTTTACCCTTTATGTTTTAGGTGGAGAAAAGTAAACACATTCATAATGGAAAATTATTGTTGTGTGTGTTTGAGAAATTTTTTAAAGGCTATTTTTATGCTTTGTAATTCACAAAAATATATTTGTGAGTTTTTGTATAAATAGATGAGCTTTGAAATTTTTTTAAACATAAAAGGTAAAACATCTACTGATGAATTGGTATAGCTACCAACGAAATATATATCTAGATATTGCTAACCCGCAACAAATAAATAAAACATAAAACAGGAATTAATAATCTCCACAATGACTTCTACATCCCCACCGAATTTCATATTTATAACTTCTGAAATGACTGAGATTATTCACTAATTCATAAAAACAGTTTTTCGCCTGAAAAATCTGGAAAAAATCCAAAAATTTTACCAGTTTTTTTTTTGCCAAACACCAGGCCCCCAGAATCTTGCAGCAAGTAGATTTTGGCAAAATGGTTTCTTTCAAGCGCTATAACTCCTTAACCGTTGAAGGTATTTAAATAAATGTTTCACCATATTATAGAATTGGAGACTGGCTACACGATGGTCAAACTTTGGCCCGCCTGGCGGCCCTCCTTAAATGTTTAAAATTAAAATAATAGTTTTAAACCTTAATATTTCCTAATGCAATAGAAAAATCTAATTTTAAATTTCAGGAGATGACTCTGAATGTATTATTCTACAAGTCTGTAAAATTTCACTGATGTAACTTTAATAGCTTCGGAGTTATTCATGCAACGCCACTACAGTCCATTCGTAAAAAAGCACCATTTAATAAAAGTTTTATATCAACTTCTTCCTTTAATATCTCGGGAACCGCTCAATGTATTTTGATGAATTTAGCACCTGGTGTTAGTTTGAGACTCTAACTATCACCTGGTTAACCTTAAGCTAACCGCGAAGCAAAGAAAACCTTTTAAAAACTGTAATTTACGATAAACGCCCACTTTAAACCTATTTGCGGCGGGCGTGCCCAAAAAATTTAAACCAATTAATAATCTCCACAATGACTTCTACATCCCCACCGAATTTCATATTTATAACTTCTGAAATGACTGAGATTATTCACTAATTCATAAAAACAGTTTTTCGCCTGAAAAATCTGGAAAAAATCCAAAAATTTGACCAGTTTTTTTTTGCCAAACACCAGGCCCCCAGAATCTTGCAGCAAGTAGATTTTGGCAAAATGGTTTCTTTCAAACGCTATAACTCCTTAACCGTTGAAGGTATTTAAATAAATGTTTCACCATATTATAGAATTGGAGACTGGCTACACGATGGTCAAACTTTGGCCCGCCTGGCGGCCCTCCTTAAATGTTTAAAATTAAAATTATAGTTTTAAACCTTAATATTTCCTAATGTAATAGAAAAATTTAATTTTAAATTTCAGGAGATGACTCTGCATGTATTATTCTATAAGTCTGTAAAATTTCACTGCTGTAACTTTAATAGCTTCGGAGTTATTCATGCAACGCCACTACAGTCCATTCGTACCTGGTGTTAGTTTGAGACTCTAACTATCGACTGGTTAACCTTAAACTAATTAATTTACAGTCACTAACGTAATGCATGAATTAAATTTTTACTAGTTTGCTATTTTGATAAGACTGTACTTTTATTATTTATATTTATTTATATTTTGTATGTAATATTATTATGATTTAATAAATATTAACACTTGTCTTTCCGTTTATTTCGGCTTAAACACTTTTAACACAATGTAATCTAAAGTATGTACATGAAATGATGACAGCACAGAAACAATTTTAACTCCAATTGACATCGGAATTTCGGTGATGGTAGTTCTGAAATGAAATAAAATTTAAAAAACGATAAGAATTATAGCGGCATACGAAATTATTTGTTAAAATGGTGAAAGAATAAATTATAATAATGAGTCCTTTAATAAAAATTTTTTTTAAAAGATTCTAGATCTCGCATATAATGAAATTACATACATACATACATATGTAAATATTGTTCAATTAGTATTATTTCATTATTTTACTGAAAAATTTACTTTACTGTCATTTTCACAAGTGACAGACAATTAACAAAAAGCTGATTTCCCAAAAAAAATTCCATCAAATTATTTTCTATTTCCTCAAAGGAATTCATATTCCTTCCCTCTTCGAAATGTTTGAATTTCTCCTGTTTTAATTAAACAAAAGTGGTTTTTTCTCCTCTCTAGAGTATTTATGCTTTTGTTTAATTTGAAAATAGTTCTTTGTGTTTTGATTTCCTTGACAAAAAAAAAAAAAAAAAAATAATAGAAAATCTTTTTATATTTTTAAGTAAATACAATATTTGTATGTGTGTACATACGTATGTGTGTCTGTAGTGGCAATTGTGGTTAAAACTTGGCTTGATTTCATTTTTATTTATGTGGTAAAAGAACAACAGAACATTTTAATTACAACAATTTGCACTTTAAATATTTGAAATTTATTAGATTGTTTGTTTTTAAGAAAAATAAGAAAAGAATAGTGGGGTGGTACATTTTATTATTGGAAATCTCAAGAATCGAGAGTTTCATAAAAAACAGGTTTTATGGATTTTCATTTTTTTTTTTTACATAAAACAAAAATTGATCTTTCTGTGAAATGTTCTTCATAAGCCTTCTACTACCCTCTTAGAGAATAAGAGCCTCTTTTCTTATGAACAAAACCTTGTGTATTTTCAAAAAAAAAAAGCACAATCACTTGACCCTTTCTATTCTAGTTTTATTGTAAGTTCTAGTTTGAGTCTTTTCTTTATCTGGTCCAAAAAAAATATTCTGTTTTTTTATTTTGTGCTGCTGCCATGACATTTATCAAAATCATGTCATCGCCTTTTGAAAATACTCGTTGATATTTGAAAATAATAAAGAGAAAAATCGAACAAAAAGAAAACTATCAATCAAAAACATAAAAATGGCAACAAAAACTTAACAAAATAGAATAAAGAAAACATAAAGAAAAACTACTCGTAAGAATAAAAATAAATCACAGCAAAAGTGGCAATTGAATTGTTAGTTTTTTCTTATTTGATTTTTATTAGACTATAAATTTTATTGGCATAATTGTTCTATTTTCTTTCTTTAATTTATTGTTTCTTTATTCATAATAGATTCTTAGAAGAAATGTTTTTTTTTTTTGATTTTTAAGAAAACAAACAGAAAAGATTTTGGTGCTGTTTCTACAGTACAGACAAAAAAGTCTTGTGTGGAAATTTTGTATGGGAATCACTTAAAAAACTGGGTGGTTTCACATAAAAATTTTCTACTCAAACCAACTGTTTTTATTACAGAAACCGCACATTTGGAAAAAAAAAATAAAACAGAAGATAAAGAAATTAATTTTTTTAGAATTTTGAATTCGATGATTTTCTGTTACTGACAAACATACTTATGTACGTAAATACATACATAAGTATGTATGTATGTAGTTTCCATTTTACATTAATTTTAAAAGAATAAAAAATAAATAAAATAAATAAATAAATAAAAAAAAACACAATGTGTTGGAGGAGATACACAAACAACAAACGATTAAAAATGCGATTGTAAAAAACGGCATGCATTTAGGACGTCATCTTATCTTTATTTTACAAACGATTATAAATTTGTATTACGGAAGTAATTTTATTAATATTTTAAATATTCTAATTTAGCATTAATTTCGACCAAATTGAAAAGAGAAAAGAACTTTTTAATATTTTTTTGAAAACTTTTTCGATAAAGAGGAAAAACTTTGCATTTAGTTACGCTAAAGAGCAATTTCTCTTTCTATGAAAGAAACCATACTTCAATGAACCTCTTATAAATTATTACTAAATAAAGAAGTAAAACTTTCTCCTTTAACTTTATTCAATGAAAAATAGTGGGTGTTTTTTTTTAGAGGTGGATGTCTTTGAATTGTTAACAATGAATAGTGGTGGGAAATTGGTTGCGGAATGCAATTTTCATGAGTCGGTGCTCAAATTTAGACAAAAAAATATATATTATTTTTTCTATTCTTTTGCAATGCGAATCGGTAATACTACAGAAACCATTAGTTCACACGCGCATATCTCTGGGAAGGAACACTTTTGGGGCATGGGATCGGTCTCATTCGATGCTCAGATGTTGTCCACATTAAAAAAAGAAAAAAAAAAGTGAAAATTGATTTTTTACCCTTAGGTCCCTTTCTCTATGCGCTGTCACATATGCCTCTGACTTACCGTTAAGCAATAACCTTCATACATCAACATTTGCTGATGACACAGCTTTTCTAAGCGTCCATGAAAATCCAGTAGAAGCTTCCAGCAACTTTCAAGGGTACATATCAAAATTAGAAAAATGGCTCAAACAATGGCGTATAAAAGTTAACGAGCAGAAATGTGTACACGTCACTTTTACGTTGCGAAGGGAAACATGCCCGCCTATACAAATCAACACCGAGACTATACCTCAACACACTGTAGTCAAATATCTAGGCGTTCATCTTGATCGTCGTTTAACATGGAAATCGCATATAAACGCAAAGTTAACACAAATGAAATTAAAAGCAGCCCAAATGAATTGGCATATGGGAAGAAATTCTATACTAAGCCTAGACTGTAAACTTCTACTATACAACGCAATCCTGAAACCAATATGATCCTATGGAATTCAGCTATGGGGCACTGCCTCAGCATCGAATGTAGAAAAAATTCAAAGGCGACAAAATAAAATTCTACGTACAAAGGCTTTTCTTGCAGTTTGGTTTCATATGTGTTTTTTTAATTCTGGGCAAGGTATTCCTTCCCGATATCTTGATTTTTTTAATTACACCTTATTTCCGATTCAGATTTTTTTTTTTTTTTTTTGTTTAAACATTTTTGCTTGTAGTTTGGTTTTATAAACATTTTATTAAAATCGGTAGTGTATTGTCATACCTCCACTCCCTCTCGAAATATTGATCTATAACTTTTTTGGAAACCCAACCCCCACCTCCCTGATTATCGCATTTATTCGCTATTTATGGACCGATTTTATTTATTTTTTTTTTATTTAAGAAAGTCCTTGAATCAATCGTGGGAGAAGGATTATGTTGGATTTCAAGTTTACAAATCGTTGAGTCGATTTTGCAATCTGGCCAATATTGAAGTCGGTTTTTTCCCAGAATAATTTTTGTTTTATTTAAATTTAAGGTTTTCCGCTTTTAAAAATTCACCCTGTATAAAAATCTATTTGGCTTTTTCTATTTACATTCCAATTACTTGTAGCGGGCATAAGACAGAAAGGGGAAAAATAAAACTTTTTCGCGACAAGATATTTAACATTAAAGTACTTGAGAAGCTCTTGCGGCATATTATGGGTTTCACTTTGTCACACGATATGAAAATATCATATATAATAATTTATAGGATGCTTAAAAATGCTCAAAGTTTTTTTCTTTGCTTAAATTTTATGGATAAAAACAAGTTGCTTAAAAAAAAACACAACAATAATAAAAGAAGTATCAGGATGGGAAAAGGAAAGGAAAGATGTTTAAAAAATAATTTGTAAAGCATCCTTTCTTATTATTTTTTTTATTAATATTTAAATGCTCAAAAAGATTATAAACCATTTTCTTTTTCTTTCTTTATAAATTCAGGGTTTCATCCAAACAAAAACTATTTAATGATTGACAAAACAAAATTGCCACAAAACAGCTGTTAAAAAGATTGCGAAGAAGAAGAATAAAAGAGAAAAAATTGAAGCACAGCCCAACAATTCGAAAAGCAAATAAAAATGGGATTTGATGAGTTTATTGCCTCAAGGGTTTTGACAACAAAAACATCGGGAAAAGCAAATAAAACAATAACTACATTAATATTAAATGAAGCAACAACAATTACAAGAGAAGCCAGCAAGACCAACAACAATAATAAAAACTCAAATAAAAAGGATAAAACCATTAACCGCAACATTGTGAAAAGTTTGTCTCAATTCAGTGCACCGGAAAACTCAAAGATTTTGGCTGGCCAACAGCAGCAACAAACAAAAGGATTTGCAGCAACACTTTGGTATCAAAGACAGCAAAAGCAATTGCTACAACAACTTTGCGGTAACAACAGAAAAAGAGAATACGAAAACCTTAATAGACATTTTTGGCTGCTACCACAGCAGCAACAACAACAAGAAAGTTTAGCAACATAGAAAGAATTTAAAGTTCCTGCAAAACAAAATCAATAGAAAATATTTTGAAAGAGTTTGTTGGATAGAGAGCTCCCGAACCATAAAATGCAACGTTTGCGTACAACTTTTACGCGCTCGCGTACCCCAACTGGTGCTGAAATGAAAACTCAAAATAGTCTGGATGTGCCGAAACAGGTGGGATTTCAGAAAACTGTTTTGAGTTTTGCTTTTTTTCGCTTGTTTTTTTTTTTTTTGTTTGCAAACTCTTTTTCCTGTTCTGTTCAGTTCGCATGAATTTTGCTTTCAATTTAATTTATTTTTTTTGTTTAATTATTAACTCGAATTAATTGCGATAGGTTGCAGAAGCAGTTAGTGCGAAGTAAATCACTGGGATACACAATGGAAATGGACTAATGTCATGGCTGTTGTATCCTAGGGTTAAAATTTCCTTTCACCGTCGAATGGCATTGGCAAATACATTTCAGTATTTGCCGCAAATGTTGTTAAATCATTTCTGTTCAAGTTTTACTAAGAACCATAAGCAAGTGGAGTACTGAGAGTGGTGTTAGAGCAAATCAGCTGATCTTGTTTTATTCCCTGAGGACACAGTGATCATATTTGTTAGAGAACTCATATTATATGAAACATTTTTCTTGTTAAAAATATAGTGAGTTTCTATATTTTGTATTTGTAAAAATCAATTAAACATAAATTATTATATAACTACGTTTTAATAGCAATTATACACCGTTTAATACGTTTTTTAAATAAATTAAAATTACAATCTGAAACCCAATTTTAATCCTTTTTAAAAAGAAAAAAAGCTTTCGTTAGCAATTTTATAATTACTTCATATTTAATTAGACAAATTCCTTTTGCAGAATCCAAACATTTTGCCAAGTAATTAAAAATAAAAATTATCCTTTTTAGCATAAAGTTTCCCCCAAAATGTTTCCTATTTTTTTTTATGCCTCATAAATTATATAGAATATATTTTGTGACTCAGTGAAATATGACCAGCATGCAGATTTTTTTTTTTTTGATATAAAATCCTTCACAAATAGTCCTTTTTTTGTTGATTCAATGTTCACAACTTGTAAATTTGAGTGCCACTCATCAAAAATAAAAGGGGGAGAAAATGTAAAAACATGATAATTAAAATGAAACAAAAAATATAGAAAGATGACGCTGATAGACATGCATACATACACATGTACACATTTACACATGTTCATACAAAGTTGCAAATGTCATTTTTTGTTGAATTAAAATCCATAAGAAAAAAAGAAGGAATTAATTGAGATTTAAGAGCGCACGAGGAGTCGTATGAAATGTATTACTTTGCATTATTTCGTTTTACTGGTAAATATCAGCTGTTAAATGTTTTATCGCAGCAATGAATGGATAAAATTACAAATATTTACATTTAAAGGGTTTTTTGACATGAAGTGAGATGAAATCGTGAGTAACTATGTACTCACGTTAGAGGCAGTGTGCAGGAATTTTTGAATATCTTTTTTTTTTCTTTTTGCTCAATTTAATTTGTCCAGACGAGATTATAAAAATATATTAAGCACGGTTATGAAAAACTCACACTCACGATAAATAACAGATCGGATGCACACATGTAAGATAGTAATGCACACCATCTCACATACGAACCTAGTATACGTTTTCAAATGTGTTTCCGCATTTGTGGATTGAACGCCTTCCATTTGTACAAAAAGTAAGCGAGATGCTAAACTAATCAGCCAATGAAAGCAAAGGATCAGTATTTACTAAAATACATTGTAAGCTGGTAGTAGTCAGGTTGTATACAATCTCGCTTACTTAGTAAGTAGGTAGAATACGTCTTTATCACTTCTTCGTACACATTGTAAGAGGAGCAAGCGACAAACATCATTGAAGAGATGTTATGTGATATGCACTGTTCACCGCTGGGAAGATAAAAAAAATGTTCTTGCCAAATATCAAAATTTGTTTTTAGTAAATACAAGGTTATGTCAACTAAGATCAACAATTACACATTCATTTTTTATATCCTTCACGAAAGTGTTAAGCGCATTTATAGGTTTTCCTGTGCAATTACCACAATATTCATATGAGACATATAAAGTACGTATATGTATACATTCTGAATCCTTATAGATTGGGAAGTAAAATGAGCCATGTCCGTCTATCAGTCTATTCGTCTGTCTGTACATGAAATCGGTTTTCCGAAGCCTCCAGAAAAGTTAGAGATCAACAAAAATCATATATATATACGACCATTTCGGAAATAAATTTATAAGTAAATGATGATTTTTAACGGACACTGCGGTCTCAGAAGACACCAATTTACTATTGGAAATTCGGAAACCGAATCTCATTCTCTGTGAGTGCCCAGCGGCAAAGGAGCGCAGTATAAGGTTTTTAGTGAAATTTTGATGACTCCAAATGATATTTACAATCTCTCTCCGTGTAGAGTAGTTGGTTTTATACGCAGCCTTAATCGCAGTGCGTATGGCCTCACTTAGTGTAAATACGAACATTGTATATTAAACGAATGAATTTTCTAAGAAGACAGCTGATAATATAAACTAATCATTCTAAATTCAAAATTGGGCAAGTGGAAATAAAAACATTTTTGTATACTCTCGCCGTTTGCAGATTAAAGAGAAGCAGGAGGTCTATAAAATACCGGAGTATTCTTTTTTACTAAAAATATCTTTTATAAAAACCCGGTTATCTGGTAGGATATTTGAAAATATTTTGGAAAATTAGTTATGTTCTAATTAATGAAATGAGCCAATGAGCTAAAACTACAGTCGATGACATAAAAATGCTAACTAGATTTGATTGGTTGCAAACAGAATAATAGCGTTACTGCGGCAGATAAGTGAGATATCAACAAGAACAAGTTTTTGTATACTTCGATCTCAGATATGTCGTGACGCGAACTTCAGATGTGCATCTCTCATTTCGCAGTTAGAAACTTATTCGATTAATGTGGCAAATTATGCCTCTATAAAGAAGCAAGCGATATTAAATCACAAATCTAAAAATATATATTTAAAATATACAAATCAATTTAAAAATCACTGATAGCTGTTACATGATTTACTAACTTGTTAATTCAAAAACACATCACACTCAATTCTATACACTTGCCAATCATAATTCCCTTTTGTAACATTAAAATATTATAATGCATCATTCATTGTAACAATTTAGTTGAAGTTTAACACCAATAACAGGCATTACTTTCAATATAATACAGTCAGTCAGTTAGTCAGTCAGTCAGTTAGACAGATATTCAAACAGAGCATGTGTGTGTCTGTCTATCCGTTTGTCTTTCCACAATCTATTCAACCATAAAGTTTTAAGTTTGAAGTATGAAAAATCAACACTAACAATTGTGTCACCATGATTATGGAAAAACATTTTATGGTAATAATAACAATGACAATGATGACAACATTGTCGGTAGCAATGATTTAATGGGTTTTAACTTTATTTATCTGCATACTTAAAAAGCAGATTAAATGCAAAATGCTCATGTATGAGTAACAAATATGGAATTAAAATTATTATATTAAAGGAAAGAATTGAAATGTATTTTCAAATTTAAGTTATAATTTTTTTAAATAAAATTATCCAGAATACAATAAAGTGGTTTCTTTTCGTTAAGTGACCACTCCAAGTTAATTTTAATATAAAATTGTTTTCTATCGTTGTTAAATGTAAATATATTTATAATTTAGGGGGAAGAACATTTAGGGATGTTTATATCAGCATAAAGTTTATTAAGGAAAGTGAATATATTTTTTTCTTGAGAAATTTTCTTTTTAAATTGTTGCAGATCCTTTTAAAGATTTAAAAGAAATCTTTTCCAGGATATCCACTTTAAATTATTTGATAATTATTTTCCAGCATGATTTTTCGTTTCGTTTCGTTGTTAACAGCAAATTATTTTTTAACTTTTTATAAACACACAAAATCTAATAAAATTATTTATATTAAACTTTAGGTACGCTCAGCATCATTTGATGAAATGCAATTGGAGTCTCAGCGCATGTCTTCTCACTTTCTGAAACAACAATCCTCATCAGATGAGCGCTCGTCTGAAGGCGGGTTTTTGCAAGTTCCTCAAGCTTCGTATACACAACGATCACATTCCTTTGACTCAGCAGCCGGCTCGGCGGGTAGCGATGATTCGGGTACATTTTTGGAAGTACCACGAAGAGGTAAAACACGTCGAAGTTCCTCTACCAAGACACCACCTCCTTGTATACATTGTCTATATCTGGAGGAGTATGAAAAGCAGATGGCGGTGGAGCAGCGCTATTTAATAGACCAACATGAAATTAAAAATCTAAGTTATAGTTATAGCAGTTCTGAGATTAGCGCCGAAGAAGAGGGTGAAGAGGATTTGGCCGAAGAGGGCGAAGAAGATGATGAGGAAGAATGTGAGGCTACCGATGATGATGTCAATCCTTGTACTGAAGATGATGCATTGGGTGGCGAAACTATAGATGTTTATGATGATGCTGCTCTCGAAATGGACATACGCTTGGGTGGCATGTCTAGTGCTTTGGATGAGACTAGAGCACGTTTGCCCCGCCAAATGAGACGTCATACTATGGGAAGCTCCGTTACAACTTCTGAAGATGAGGGTCTTGAGGAATCTGAACATGATTCTCCTCATTTTGGTAATACTCTAATGCCGCCACCATCCACAACACCTTGTGGCATAACATTTACCTTATCGCCAACAAATGGTGATTATCCGCCTTTTCCTGCCTATTCATTTCCCATTGAGCCCGGTTCACCGCCTGTTTCGCCTTTATTTGCATTGTCGGTGTGTGACAGTCCCGTAATGGAACTGCCACCGCCACTACCCATCTCACCTTTAGAATTACTGCCACAATCATCATCGATCGATTTAACTTTGCCACCACCACCAGCCTTTAATACAGATCTTCCGCCTGCCTCCGCAACAACAACCACAACTATAGATGGTAATGACAGCAGCTACAATACTAATGCTATCCAAACACCCCTGTCGCCCTCAACACAACGAACTCGTCGACGTTCTATCTCCCGCCAAGAAGCAATTTTTGTTGAACCCACTGGCAATTCATTGGAGAATGTAGCGCAAGAAGAACAACACAAATCATCGGTGGATGCCATCGATTCAGTCGATGATGTCTCCATTAGGGCCACTTGTGGCTCACCGACAGCTGCTAAGCACGCTTTAGTTGTACGTGATATTTATTTAGCTGTTCCTGATTTAAGACGTGATCGTGCGGCCTCAGTAGATTCGTGTTTCTCTAAAGTTTCATCAGGTGGCAAAACAGAAGAACTGCAAGCCAGTGATGGTTGTTTTCTGACCGTGCCCAATATAAATGCCACTCGTTCACGATCAGTGGACATTGTGCTGCCAACCGATGAGCAGGCACGTTATAAAGCTTTAGCCATGGCTGGAACGAACGCGATATATGCTGATGGGTATGTTGTTGTTTGACTTGTTGCTGTCTATGCTTTTTTGCATTTTCGCTTATTTTTTTTTTCATTGTTGTTTTATTTTATTATTGTCGTAGTGTGCGTTTTTTTTTTTCTTGTTTGGTTTTATTTTCAGTTAAAATTTCTAGTTTTACCACCACTTTTCTATTTATTTATACAGTCATTGTTGTTGTTTAAAATTTTTGGCTGTCATTTGCAGAAATTCGTTTTTAATTTTATTTTAAATAACAATTTATTAGAAAAACATTTAACCTTTTATTTGAGTAATTCTCAAGAATTTGTGCATTAGAAAATTTTATTTGTTTTTAATGGGCTAGCTAATCTATGTATGTATATGCTGCATTTCGTTCGTTGCCAAGTCACTAGATCTTTAACTAAATACATAATTTTATGAGGTTTTCAAACTGATTTGTAAAGATTTATGTTTGTTCTTGTATGTATGTAGGTTTTTAAAATTTTTTAATCACGGTTAAAATCTACTGATGAGTTGGTATTAGCAACCAATGAAATACAGCATATAGATTAGCTAGCCCATAACAAATAAATAAACTTTTTTAAAAAATTATTTATTCCAAAGAAATTTATTAATTCAGGCTTAATAATTCCACAGACAAAGAAAATTTAGACTGCGCAGAGGGTTGAACTGGCATGATGATGTTTTAAGACCAACCATGGTCTCATTATCAAAGTTAGACTTCACTGCCAATTACGACAGCCGCAATCGAGAAGTAATTGAATATCCCGTATCATTTATTAATTCTGCAAAGTCACGTGAAAGTTTTACTAACAGATTGTTTCATAATACTCGTAATGGTTTGGAAATTCACTATTTTTTTATTCAATTGAGCTTTTTATTGCTTGTTTTTTTCCATATCTAGGTAGCGACCACCGGGTGCCGATACACAAGATGCTTATCCTGTTTTTATTTATTGGAGAAACACGGTGATGTGTAACAATCTGTTGGTAAAACTTTCATTTGGTTCAGAAGAATTAATTAATGGTTACTGGATAATCATATACTGGATTTCTCTCTCACTATCGTTTTTAACTGTAGCCTGTATATTATCATTAAAGTTAATTGTATTTTCAAATTTAGAGGGACGGTCACAGAGCATACTTCTTAGATTACAGACAATAGTGCTATACGTTTTCACACTATTGTTCAAAATACATACAGCAAAGTGGCCCTAACCACATAAGTGTTACGATTGTATGTGTTATGTTCATTTGTTAGTCACAACTTGATTTCTTTTTTTCTTATAACCTGTGACAACCATCGTTTAGGACCAAAATATATCATATTTACAATAATCTACTCTTTGACGGAATAATCATTCAGAAACACAACAATTTATTTATAATAAATCTAATCCTATAAAAACAGTAAAGAAAAGAAAAAATTATTCTTAGCAAACTAAATAGATTTATTTAAATGGAAACTATTAGAAATAAATTTACTTAAACAAACATCACATCCACCATATCACCCAGCATAAAGAACTGATGATGTAAATGGATGATGATGACGATGTTGTAAAATGAATAAATTTCCTAACATTAATATTGTAGTTTTTATCCTATAAATTCTGTAGTGGTTTCTTAGGAAACATAAATATCCTTCCCCCCATAAATACAAACTTTAGTTAGTTTGTTTTTATGGGCAAAACATGTGTATCTTAATATTAATGTTGGGGTTAATGACCCTTTTAACTATTAACGTGTACGTGCTGGAGTGTATAAAACTTTGGATCATTTTTCATTTTAGCTTGAGGAAAATTGCACCCAATAATAAATAGCTCAAAACTGGAAAATGATAAATGGTCCTAAAATAGATCCATTCAAAAGAACAACAACATTTTCAGGTGCCTTTTTACTTATTTGGCAGCCTTTTTTTTAATTTTTCGTCAAAACTTTAAAAAAGGGGCACAAAAAAGGGAATTTCCTAAAAAAGGGACCAAAAAGGGACTTCTCGCAAAAAAAGGGCAATATTAAAAACAAGAAAAAAATATGTTTAATTTTTAATAATTCTGTCAAAATCCCCAATTTCAATACACAAATCCAATCGAATAAATAACAAAATCGAAGCAACTGGATTATATCGGGCTGCCCGAAAGATTAAATTACCTTCTTAAATAGAATATAAATTGAAAACCGAGCCATGAAAAGCGGCCAACTTAAAAAAGTTACAAGCCTCAGAAGTTTTTTTAGTCCCAAATAGGCTACTTTGGGTCAATGTATCTCATCTTCCGCCGGAACAAGAAAATCGCCAAGACATGCGTTATAAAGCCTCCTCTACAGCTACGCCTCCTCTACGCTGCTGCAAGTTTTAGTTACATTCAATCATCAGTTTGGAAGTTCCAGATTATTGATTTATTATTAGTTTGTAAAAGTCCCCACTGTGCAGAGTGTATGTAAGTCATTTCTAGTGGATAAATTTGTTTCTATATTTTATTGTGACATATTTTGAAGCTTCCTAAAATAAATCTCAGTTGTAAACTTTTAACACATCGAAATACGTACATATATTTTTATTTGCTCTCCTTCTAATATCGGTCGTTAGAACAAAGCGATTTTAAAAACATTTTGATTAAAGCGTACACAGTGTAATAAGCCAGGATCAAAAAACTTAATGAATAAAGTTACTTATGAACTAAAATTTTGGATAATTACAAGACAATAAATTTCCAGAATCGTCATTAGGTTTGTGATATTTCATTATTTATAAAAATTAGTCATCAATAAGGCAAAAAAAAAAATTACACGCTGCTACAAATGAGTACTTTTTTTTTATACTTGAAAAGGGACCTAGTGTAGGTTATAGACCTTATTTAGTAGATCATAAATCAATTTTTAAAAGTTCGGAAACACCCTCAAATTTCGGAGTTATTCCGAAAAAACTATTTTCGGGTAGGTCCGAGTACTTATGAACACGTAACTCAGTTGATTTTAATCCGATCTTCAATTTTTGAACGCTTTATGAAAGACAAAGAATAGATCTTTCCAACCGTATACATTTTATGCTATATTAATTAATTATTGGTAGTAATTTTCGTAATAACATCTGCAATTTTTTTTATTTTTTTATGTTTTCTTAACTTTGAGTTCTTTTTTTTATAATTTTTTCTATAAAAGCAGATGTATTTGTATAAAAAATTTTAAATAGAATTTTATAACAAATAAAATGAACTTTAGTTTTTTTAAATCGGACAATATTTGTGAAAGTTATTAAACTTTATTTAAATTTAAATAGCACTTGATAGCCCCAAGCGGAAAAAAATTTAAGTGAGAATAATTTTTTTTTTTTATTTTTTTAATCATATATTCTTAATTTCTAAATAAAATAGTTTGAATACTGTTATTTTAAAATATTTATATAATCATATCATTATAAGATTAAAAAAATAAAAAAAAAAATTATTCTCACTTAAATTTTTTTCCGCTTGGGGGTATCAAGTGCTATTTAAATTTAAATAAAGTTTAATAACTTTCACAAATATTGTCCGATTTAAAAAAACTAAAGTTCATTTTATTTGTTATAAAATTCTATTTCAAATTTTTTATACAAATACATCTGCTTTTATAGAAAAAATTATAAAAAAAAGAACTCAAAGTTAAAAAAACATAAAAAACTAAAAAAAATTGCAGATGTTATTACGAAAATTACTACCAATAATTAATTAATATAGCATAAAATGTATACGGTTGGAAAGATCTATTCTTTGTCTTTCATAAAGCGTTCAAAAATTGAAGATCGGATTAAAATCAACTGAGTTACGTGTTCATAAGTACTCGGACCTACCCGAAAATAGTTTTTTCGGAATAACTCCGAAATTTGAGGGTGTTTCCGAACTTTTAAAAATTGATTTATGATCTACTTAATAATGCCTACAACTTACACTAGGTCACTTTCCAAGTATATTTTCACTGTAGCACCGTGTTATCAATCTGATGACAAACGTATTCGATGACTTTTATCACATTTGGCAAATATTTTCTCTTCGACTTCTTTAATTTTACCGATTTTCATAAAATTTCGCAAACTCGTTAAGTTCCACCCGGTGCAATACAACATTATGATGAAAAATGTTGCAGGGCCACGCCCATTCACATGAAATATTTAAGAATTAATTCTGTCACACCGATGCTTATGAAAAATGTTAAAAGATCTACTGATGAGGGGGCATTAGTACCGAACGATTATCTAGATTATCTAGTCTCCAATAAATAAATGAAATTTTTGAAAATATTTTTCAACTTTTTCAGTTTAACAGATTCTTAACAAACTTTGCTTAAATATGTGGGTAGACACTTGTTTCACAACTTAAATATTTTTTTTTTTTAATTAATTAAAGTTAATGTCATGTGACCCAATGTGAGCATACTTTTAGGCTCCCAGCGATTAATTTTAAGGACTGACGCCTCTTTTAAGGCAAGAGAATAATAAAATGTCTAGAATATGTTTCAGCAAAAATCCTAATAGAATTAATACATTTATTACATCTTGCCAGTTGCCATAAAATGTTTCTGAAAATCTTTTGTTGAGTTCTTTAAGTGGAATTGGTTCGCCTTTACCATTCTTCGCATCTGTTGCCAGGAATAACTTTTCCTTTATACTTTAAAATTTTATCCAATTTTCAAAGTTTGCTTTTTAATCAAGAATTTTTTTTTTTAAATTAACGTGTCTAAAGCTCAATCTGATTTAATGCGAATAACTTCTATAAAATAAATATGGATTTTAGAAAGTTTTCTCGTTTATAAAGTTGTTCATATTGATTTTTCCAAAATATTTTTTTTGTTACTTAAAGTCAAGTATATAAAAATCTAAAACAAAAATTTTATAGCCTATTTATACTGTTTTTATATGAGTTTTTATATTTGCTACAACTTGTTGCAGAGAATGTTGTATCCACATCCCTGTACAAATATTAATGTTGAGCAGGGCAAATTAATGTTGTGTCGGACAATTGTTCGACGATGTATGACGGCAATAAAAACTAAATGATGAAGTCATAAATTGTTTGGTTTCTTCGCCACATCTGTATGTGAAAAATTCTAAAAATATTTCTCTTCTGAATGTTATTGTTATCATTTTTTATAAATACTTTTTTTTGCTGATTTAGGCAAGAATTTATAAAAACAAAAGTTGGTTTTTTAATAAAAAAAAAACAACAAAGGTTATTAATTAATAAATGGCCGATTTATGAAAAAAAGACATTTACTTCATTATTATGTTGCTGTGCTTATTTAAGCAGAAAATATGTTGTGCGTGGTGGTTTTCTGAAGTGTTGTATCAAGATTAAAAATTTATTAAACAAGCAGAAATCCTACAATCACATAAAATCATTTACATCGGAAATGGAAAACAATAAATTGAGTACAGTAAAATATTATCGTGCCGCCTCAGAATTTCGAAGCCTCGATAATAGTGGAATTGAAAACAAAAAACAACTGATTTGCAGCCTTCTAACCATCCATTTTATTTATTTGTTGAGCTTCTGTACCAGTAAACAAATAATAAGTTAAATAAAATCTTTTATTAGTGAAGGGCAAGTTAGTTTCTTAACGTCGTGAAAACCTGCAAACGATAAATTTTGATATCGACGGTCAGACCGTTAATAAAAAAGAAAAATTGCAAGCATATTTGCACTAAAAATAAGAGGAATCTAAAAATATTAGCATTTATGTTAAAATAACCGGGTTATTGGATATTCGAAAAATTTTAAATTAAAAAAAACCGGTTTCCAAACTTCGAAAAACCGATTAAAAACCGGGTCGAATAATAAAAACTCGATTCTATATTTGTACTTAAATATGTGCTGTTTAATTTATAATATTTAACAAAGGCTTTATAAAAGAGATTTATAAGACAAAACAATAAAGGAAATCTGCTTAATAAAGCTTTTATAAAGATTTGTTAATTTATAATGAATTATGGACCTGAATTTTTAAAAATGTTTCTCAATTGTAAAATTTTTACTCCAGTTATTCCTACGAATTTATGTTTTCAAAAATATATTTGGAAAACTGTATGAGTTAGTTAATCTATATGTTCTTTTACTATATATTGTAATTCTCAATTTAGATTTGAGAGTTTGTGTATAAGCAAATGAATTTGAAAACGTCTCAAGTATGGTAAAGACCTACTGATGAGTTGGTATTAGCAACCAACAAAATGCAGCATATAGATTAGCTAACCCATTACAAGTAAGTTAAATTTTTCAAAATATGATTCTAACAGATGTACATATGTTTTTTTTTTTAATTTTTCAGCTTTACACTTTTACAACAGTTTTTTTATGCTTTCAACTAATTAATTTATATATTTAATAACTTCTATTTTTTTTCGTTTTTTTTTTCTATTCAAAAACTCTTTTTAAAATATCTACGATTGTGGTTCATTTTGTGGTACTTGTGTCAATGGTTTGTTTGCTCTTTAAAATTTATTTTATTTTATTTTTTAATAATTTCCGCCCTTCAAAATAAACATACATATTTTACTTTATTTCACAATTTAATTTATTTAATGTCAAAATCCTTAATATTACTTTTGTGTTAAATCCCTTTTTTAATGTCTTTTGTTTTGTTGACGAAACATGTGCTTTTCAAAAAAGAAATCACTCATAAAATATTTTCTTTCTTTTTGTCTTTTTGCAGGTACGTTAAATTCTTATTTCACATTATGCCAAATTTCTACCGTTGTTTATTTTTTTTCTTTATTACATTTATTATTGAGTGTTTTAATAAATATGGAAATTTTCGTCATCAACGTCATCATCACCGCCAGATAGAACAACATCAAGAGGATTTTTAATGTGTTTTAATATTTTTATGATGCCGCTATAAAAGTGATAAGTACAAGATGTGCAGAGTAATTTCTCATTTCTGATGTGCTAAACATTTATTTTAATATATTTAAAATTTTAATATAAAATTATAGAAATTTTTGCGCAAAAGAAGTTTAAAAAGTATTTTAGGTATTGAACACTTTTGCAGCTGTCTCAGTTCAAAATCAAATTACAAAACAATACAAAAATAAATTAATAAATTTTGCTTTTGGATTTGATTTGTCGATTTTAATATTCTAAAGTGGCTGAGTTGTCTAAGACGATGTGTTTGTTACAAACATGTGACTCTAAGTTCAATACCAACCATTTAATTTACTTTATAGTTCAAAATATTAGCTCCAGGATAGCAATGAATAATTCCGATTAGGGATTGATTCAAGAATGCAACAGAATGTGGTTTTTACCTAAAATAAATGTTTAAATCGAGCCGGGATGCTGTTTAAACTAATCTTTTTTTAATTGAATTAAGTATTTAGGGATTAAATAATCAATCCGTACTTGCATCACTACTTCTTATAGAGGATTTGAGAAAATCCGTATTTAGCGTATTTTCGACACCGCTTGGGATTGATCTAAGTACGTTTGGTATTTTATTTCTTTCCTATGGATGAGCTTGAAATATTTATATAACAGTTTTTATTTCACTAAGAGGATGACGCCTTCGTATACATAGAATTATGCTGGAAAAGGTGGAGAGGTTAAATACTGAAAATGTAGAAGAAGGCTTAATTCTTTAACAACTCTGCTATTGCGCGTTTTGTTAATTTTGAGTGGAGTGTTGTAACGCCTCCGGTGTTAAGTAGACGCATTATCTTTTTTAAGCTGTAAGTGCGGTAGTTTCTTATTAATCGTTTTACTTCGCCTACGGTTCTACTAACCCACGAAGAAGGGCGCTTCTGTGTACATTAGCTGGGATCTATATAATTAATAGACAATTGCATTTTTTCTGCTGACCTTCATGCACCTTTTATAAAACCTATTTTTAGAAGATTTTTACCAAATTGAAGACTTTTTTCACAAAAGTGAGCGAGGTATTGTAGGTTCAGTATTTTAGGCGCTATAATCGTTTAAAGTACCTACTACTACATTCACACGTATTACTCATGCAAGTAAGTTAAAGCTACACAAACAACACATACATGTGTTTTACACGTTTGGGGGGAAAGAGAAAAATAACCCTGCAGTAAATGTCGTTAGTGAAATTATACTGACGCGCTTTTGACTTTGTCACCAGTACTACTCTCTATTACCCCCCATACAATGCTTTGTCCTATAGACATTTAGCATGTGCTTTTCATTGAAAATGTACTAGTAACATTAAGAGTGTTGACTAGGTAGTGATTACGTAACTCTCATGAAACCAAGTGGAGACATTCGAACCAGAAAGTTACGAGTACATTTATATAATTTTAGTCTAGCTGTTAAAACAAACTAAAAAGTGTAGACGTATCATTGACAATGTCATCAAGAAGTCAGCACTAGTCGTCAAATTGGTGACCTGTCAGCAATAAGCCCAGTAAAAAGTCACCAAACAAGTAGACAAAAGTGGTGACTTGGAGACAATTGGCCCCGAGTTTACTACAGGGAAACAAGACATCTATACATACTAAAGGGCACTATACATGAGTGAAAATTTGTTTGTATGAGTGACACCGACGATGCTGGATGAAAAATCAAAAAATTTAGATTTTTGGCATGCTTGACGAGTGATTTTGATGAATATATTGGTTTTACTCTTCAAGCATGTACACATTTTTAAATTAAAACAGAACAAGAGCTAAATATGTCGGATGAAAAAAAACAATACATTCAATACCAATGTATCATGGCATTGCAGTTAAGGAAATGAAAATATACATAATTCAAAACAGTAGATTATTAAATATTCAATAATAAAATGCAATTTAAATAAAAAACTAAAAAGAAGGTTAATTATTATTTTGTTGTATCATATTATTATTGTTGTTGTAGCATACAAGACATGTTTTTGTTCTATTTTGTTCATAAACATGTTGTTTTTTTTTTTGTTAGTTCATATTCAAAGTTCCGTCGGCAACAGACATATTCATTTTTCTCTATACTGTCTCGTTGTTAACACTTCAAAATAAAATGCAAAATGAATGCTGGACATGTCTTCAAGCAAATGAATGGGATAACGTCAAGCACACGTACACGAGCTTGATGTCAAGCATTTTGACGAATGTATAGTGCCCTTAAGATGTGGGAGAATTATAGAAAAAAAGATGAGAGAGTTGAGTAAATTGATTTAGCTCAATGCAAAGCGTTTTGATTTTGCATTTAACCGTTCTTTTTGATTTTTAATTTTTCTGAATTAATACAAATTTATAATTAAACAATTGTAGTTTTGGTTGTTGTATGACTGTTTTATAAGAGATTTTTTATGATATTTCATTCTATGACTAGAACACGGTCGATTGGGTCGACCGTTGGTACACACTAGTTTGTATAAATCGCTTTCGGAACAGTTTTTAGTGACCTTCATGACTTTAAACAGTCCAATAACAATTAATACAATGCCACACTAATTTACATTAGAAAAATTCATAATGTTGCTTTACTTGATCTGACCAGGGTTTGAACCTAGGCCTTAACACATTATTTGCTTAGCAGTCAACGTGCTATTAATTAATTCGTATTCTTAACGATTAGTATCCACCTTAACTTAAATAAAGCAGATGAGATACTGTAGCGAACTCATAATCACAACAGATACATAAAAAAGAAGTTTAAAACCGTTTCATAAATTATGCGTTTGCAAATATAAAAAAAAAATTTATAACCATTTCCTTTTTTGGCGTCGCTTAACAATATGATTTAGATTTTATCACAAAAACTTCAAATGAATGAATAAATGAATGATATTTTATCAAAATCCGGCTTTCCTTTGAAAATATTATGACTCATACCCTTGTCATGAGATTATGGAAAAACATTTTTACTTTGTCCACACATTTTGGCATGTTTTTTTTTTATTATTGTAAGGAAGGAGGATGACTGACAGACAGCCTTTTTTTATTTGAAACTCAATTACTCATCTCATTAAAATATGTTTAAGCCAAATATTAATATTAGATTGATAAACATGAACGATTACATGTGTGCTAAAAGATTTACTTAAATTCAAGCCCTCACGTTTGGCAAAAAAAAAATATGCACACAAAGAGATAAAAAATATCATGACATTAACGACAAAACATTCTGTTAAGGACCGACTTTCGAATGTTTTTGTTATTTGAAAGTGTTTGCGTGTTGTTTGGTACCATACAAAGGGTCTTTCAACAGAGAGTTCTGAACTTTGGCAGCATTTTCCATCACTGCTTTATCTTGTAGGACAATTAGGAGGGCAAGTTGAAAGAAATTAATGATTTTGAACATTTGGACTATTTTGAGAGTAGTTTTGCTCCCTCATGGATACGCGTATATGTTATAGTACATCCCCGAAAAATATTATTTTCTAAACATGAACTCGATTCTAATGAATTGGCATGGAAATTCTCAACATTTTGCAATGTGAAAATGTCTTCTGTGTAAAAAGTGCTCGTTTAATTACTACGAAAGTTTGCAACACTTTCGCTTCTTCAATTCAGGACTTATTCAGTTCTCTGAAAGCAATTTTTTCCCAAATAATAATATTTAATAATATTAATATTTTTAATACTTGTGATCTAAACATAATGTAGGAGTATGCACTAACGATGACTATCGTAAGAAATGTTGTTATTTCCTTCTAATGACAATAGGAATCAAACGAAGGCTTTAACTAACTACTAGAAGCAAAAAAAAAATTGATTATAAAGAAAAACTATCGTGCAACCATTTCCTTTAAATATGCGTGTTTACAATAAAATTGTTGTAAATGGCCAATTTAGTGACCTGCTAAATAAATAAATTATAATATTCTGGTAGCCACCACCAATTAGCAGCCAAGAGACCGTGTGCCAGTTTCATATTAAAATTTAACTACTTTCTACATCCCGTTTATAGCATTTCGGAAGCATTTTCCAATCCTCGTTAATGTCATGATGCAAAGTAGACAACAATATACTTAATGCCCTGTTTTTCGCCACTGTCAGAAAATAAAAGATAACAAAAATAATCCCCAAAATGTCTTCAAATTAAATAAAATCTTGTGGGTAAACTAAAAAAAAGAACAAAACTGAAAGCAGCAAATATGATTCTCTTTTATGGTCGTAAAGCGTGCCGACAGTACGTCAAGAAAAAAAAAAGATTTGTGTTGGGCACCACGTTGCCATTTTGGTTGTTTTTAAACGAAATTTTCGAAAGACAGATATGATGTTTTTTGTTCGAACAAAATATGTTCGGTTTTTTTTATTTATGTAATGATCAGAATGGGAAGGGTCACAAAATATATATTGAAAAAACCTTTTTTGAATATCAAGAATATGAAAAACTTTTGAAGTTTGAAGAAGAAATTACAACCAGTCAATTGTTTAGATGAAAAATATTTCTTTTGTTATACGATCTATGAAACGTATGAAGACATGTATCATAATATCATAAGATCCGGAAGGGGAAAAGGCTTATGAGCTTTTCTTTTTTTTGAAGTTACAATAACTCTTGAATAAAACTGAAAGTGACAGGTAACCATGTGATCTCCCAGTTGCCATGACTCGGAAACTAAAGTCACAAAAAATGTGGAAAAAAGCGTGCGTTTTTGACAATTAATGTATGAAAATATTTCAAAAGTTTAAACAGGAAAACTTGTAACATTTTTTTATCATACACGAGCATACATTTTGTCATTTTGTAAAGTTTTTTTTCACCACACATATTTCTTGTGTCAACACTGTTTATCTAAACTGCATACATACATACATATTTCTTATGCTATTTATTTTTTTATAGAGGTAATTCATGGGTGTTAGAAAAAAAAATACAAATTTTACGGAAAAATATCCGAGCACGCTTCTAATACTCATTCACTTACTCGTATAAGCTCTACCAGCCAGCCCCTATACATCTTGTCACGTACGTGTCATCTTCAAATTTATTATATTTATTAAAAATAGAATTTATGAGGTTTTATATACAATGAACACAAATGTATAGCAAAAATTTCCAGCAAACACACAAATATTTTTATAAATGTGTGCCAACAGCTATTTTTTCATTTCTTAGAAAGTGAGGACCAAAAACTTGAATAATTTTTTCGATATTGCTAAAGAGTATGATTAAAATTTTACTGAAGCAATAGTTTTGTTTTTAAATTTTAGTAAAAAAGTTTCTTAGAAAAAAAATATATACATACATATTATCAAAAAATTACTTTTAGAAAAATGTACCATTCTAAGTAAGATGAGATAGGTTTTTAAGAAAAGAAACGTGTAACAAAAAGTACCTTTTAAAACATTATGGGACCAAACTGCAAGATAAACCCGATTAAACATAAACAATTTAGAAAATAATCCGAACTATGCGATAATTAAGTTATTAATTATTGGAGGAAAACTGCCCCTAATTTTTACCAAGAAATTATTGAAAAATAACTGCAAGCAAACCGTTTGAAATAAGACATAAAAATTTTGAAAATAAGACCATAAATGTAGGAGTTATACGATAGCAAATTTTTGAAGAGCATTTAGACAACTTGCTTTCTGATTTTCCAAAAAAAAAATATTAAACCAAACTGCAAGCAACGAAAGATACGAAAAAAAATCAATATTTTAGAAGAACAACTTTCCCACGATTGTTTAATATTTTATGGGACTAAACCCGTTACAACAAAATATAAAAAAAAATTAGTATCGCGTGATAAATCATAGAGTTCTGTGTGTTCAATTTAAAAATAAAATACACACGAATTGATAACCCCCGGCCGGTCGGTTAAAAACATTCCACCCTAAGAAAATCTACTGATTTCAGAAAAAAATACTTTCTCCAGATAAATTTCTTTACGAAAAATAGCTTTTTAATAACATCAAAGCAGCATATTTTTCGGAAAAGAGAATTACACTAGAATAAGTGTAGACGGTTGGATCATTACTCAGCAGATGATCCCTACTTATCCAAAGCATTGTGCCAGAGCTACGGAGAATATGGAAGGGCAGAGATGGTAAATAGAGAATATGTAGAAAAGACTTAATTCTTTTACAACACTGCCAATGCGTGTTTTGTAGTATTGACGTATTAAATTTCTTGAACTGTGTATGGAGTCTTTTTATTAATTATTTTACTACGCCGACGATTCTGTTAGCTGACGAAGGAGGGCGCTGTTGTGTGGTTTAGCTGGGAACTGTATCAACCACTGCCAGAACAGTTATAGTAACCAATGCTATCATTTTAAACAGTCCAACAACAATTAATACTAATGCACATTTGAGAAATTTATGAGGTTGATTGAATTGCTCTAACCAGGTATCGAACAACAGTCCAAATTAATTGGTAGCTTAGCAGTCAACACGCAGTGCTTGGTACTCCCCCTAATTTTTTAGACGAATCCAGGGATTTAATATTTATCAATCTCGAAACATATAGGATATTATGGTATTGGGATCCCTTTTCTGAATTTTGAAAAAGTATGCAACGTATTTCGTCTATTATTTAAATAATATTGCTTCCCACTGTAGTTAATGTGCAGACGGTCATGTTTATCAATTTTGGCTCTCTCTTTCTTTTTCTAGCCATCATTCATTTAATTACCGTATTCATGTAAAGCATATAAAAACACAAGTTTTTACTTAAATCTATAAAAGAATCTTAGAAAAAAGGTGTCGAAGAGCTAAAAAAAACTCCGTACAATATTTGCCAAAATTAAAATCCTCCACATTGTACTTTTGTCTACCTTTTGTTCTCTTTGTCGAGCTAATAAGTTTGTTCAATATTAAATACAAGCATCAATAGAGAGCAAAATCACAAAATAATAATAAAGTCTTATTAAAGCTTAATCAGAGATAAAAGTTAATTTCTTAATCAAGGTTAAAGGAAATTTATTTTTGCTGTTAATTTCCTTTTATGCAGACTGCTGTGAGACAACTGTCGTGATCAGATGTGTTTTAATATTTTATGCTTAAAATGAGCAATTTCTCTGCTAAAATATTAAAGATTTCTTAAAAAAAAGGTAGAAAGAATAACAGTTTCATCTTTAATATAGAAAAAGTTAATCAGAAATATACAATTTAATTTTTAGTTCAAATGCAATGGATGGAAGGGCACAGATATTATCTAGTATTTTCAAGGTTGTCGTCAGTGATGCCAACAATTTTTATGGAAAAAGCACTGATAATTACCTTTTATTTATAATATCGATGGCTTAATATAGAAAGGTCGTATCTCAACTTTTAGCTACTTTACAGGAGAAGGAAAAAACTCAACAAAATATTTAGTTAGTTGGGGCTTTTTTTAATTACTCTAAATCTGTTATTAGTCAACAAAGGAAACTGAATTTTTTAAGGGAGGTGTATTTGTGTTTTGTCTACCAGAACATGTAAAAAAACCGATTTTGAAAAAAAAACGAGATACGACCTTTCTATATTAAGCCATCGATATGTGTCAAAGAAATTACAATAGTAATATTAAAAGGACATCTTATTGATTTGACAAAAAAGCTTTTCTTAACGCTGACTACCTGTGAACATGTTGTATCATTTCCATTTTCATCAAGCATAGGACAAGTTCGTTGCTATTTAAAGTTACATATATATTTTTGGAAATTCCTCTTGAATAATTAATTAAAAGTTTTATATCGTTTTTGTTTTTTGTTTTTTTTTTTTTTTTTGTTTTTCTTTTTGTGAAATTGTAACAAAATTTATTTAAATAGCATTAATTTTCCAATTTAATTACATGTATATAAAATATTTATTTGAATTGAATGCGATTTTATTGGTCGTTTGCGTTCGAACGCTAGAATAATTATATATAAAAAAAAAATCGTTTAATGGGAATTAAATGCATTGAAAATTAAATTAAGCGGAATATGCAATTCAATGCACAAAATTTTAATAGGATTGGGGAAATAGATAAACTGTAAAGAAATAAAAGTCAAAGAAATTTAAATAATTGAAAACACATTTTTACATGACTCGAAATATATAGAAAATAAAAAAAACGAGGTAGTGCACTGGGGAAGCGATAAACAAAACTTACGGCACTAAATTGGTATCATCTACACCAGTCAGAAATTAAATTCCTGACCATCTCGTTAGAACACAGACAAGTCGTTTGAATTTTAAAAATTTTTATGAGAAAGGCTTGTCCACTTTTTTTTACCTGTAGGTGATATTGTATAGTGCTAGAAGTAGGGAGAAAGGGAAAGGGATAGGGTAGAGAGGATAAATGATGAAAATGTAAAAGAAGGTTTAATACTTTTACAACTCTGCTATTGCGCGTTTTTTTAATTAATTAATGAGCGCCTCTGGTGTAAAGTAGACGCATTAAATTTTTGTGGGAGTGAGCAGGCATTTTATTAATTATTTTACTTTACCTATGATTCTGCTAACCAACAAAGGAAGACGCTGTACATCAGGTGGGAACTGTATCAATTCGCTGTCACAACAGTTTTTAGTTGCCAGTCCTATGCTTTCATCATTAGAGAACTTTATGGTATTGATTGATTTGCCCCTACCAGGGATCGACCCCAGGTCCTAAGTCCTAATTTGCTTTATATTCAACATTAAAATTAAAATGGTGATTAGAACGATCAACTTAATTATGGCACTCAGGAGAGATCGGTTGTAGCTCCAAACTTTAGCTACTTGTCTTCATGTGATTTACTTAATTGTAGTAAAATTTTTGATTTGAGAAGATACTTATTATAGAGCAATGCTGAACATATTTTTTTCAAGTTAAATGACATGTTGTTTTTTTTTTTTGTTGATCACGACCCAGAAAAATTACGATCCTTTAAAAAACACCCAATCTAAAAACTCTTCAGGGGTGTAAACTGTGTAACATACATATAAACTTCCACAGATGGCAACTCAAATGGCAACTTTTACGTCAATTGACAATCATCAGGCAATCGTAATTACTGTGTGACAATAATGGAAATATTCTTAAATTATTTATAAAGAAATTATCAGTTACTTTTAAACCTGTACCAATTGTAATTTTTTTCAATTCAATGAGAATTTATTGACAATTGATGCCACTTTATATGAATATTTTAAATAACTTACAATAATAGTCGGAAAAAAAAATGTTAATGTTATTTGGTTTGCCTTTTTTTATGATTTTATTGGCATTTAAAATTTATGAATAATTAAAATAATTTGGCTGAAAGTTTTATAAATTATTTGTATGTACATATATATTTTTTTATAATAAATTAATTTTTAATTTTGTTTAAACGTGAAACTGTCTTTGTACGTACTTATGTCTTTGTACGTTTAATTTCATAATATGCCGCAATGTATGGTGCAAACAATTAAGGAAGTATTAATGCATTAGAAAACTATCTGCCAATTTCGATCAACGAACTTTTCTTATCACTGATAAAAATGGGACAGACGCAGCACTTAACTAGAACAAACAAGTTAGCGAAGTTTTCTCACTGTACAAGCAGAGATACAACGGCTCAGGAAATCCTTTATTCAAAATTTTTATGCAAAACTATACGAACAGTTTTATGTCTGATATTGCCACGGAAATGAAAAATTCAACTAATTTAAATTTTAAATTTGTTTATGTATTAATTTTATGGCTTTGTGAAATACAAAGGACCTAACAACCCAAATTCTCAAAATTTAGTTTCTGATTGATAAATACAAATTTTTAGCGTTCTATTTTAAAAAATATCGGCTTTATTAAAGAAATTGCAAAAATGGTATAAAACCCATTTTTGGCAAGTCAAAAAGGCTTTAAGCAGAGACCTGTGAAGTTATAAAAATTTTTGTGAGACCGTATTGCATTTCAGGTGACGATATGTGTAAACGAACGTATCTGGGACGATCCAACCGACCTGCTTCAAACCGGTTTCATTAGATAAGTAATTTTTAACATCAGCGGTGGCCGTGTTGGCTCCAGGGAACCTCGATATTTTATGTTGGCACTTCTCCTGATGTGAAGATACGAAGGTAGTATCTCTACATTTGTAAAATAATAAACCTACCACCAAAAATTCAAGTTGATCTAAATTTATGCAATATAATAAGTGAACTTATAAATGGGGGTATCTTTTGATGCTTCTACTTTTAAGGGGATAGACAGCAGAAACCTATTTTTCTTTATTTTTTTTAATCCCATTTACCTACCCTCAAAAGCAATAAATTTTTGAATTAAAAATGAAAACTTTTTTTTAAAAATGTATTTTATGTTCATTCGTATGGCTAAAAAATTTTTTCTGTAAAACCTCTAAATTAATAAAAAAAAAATATTTTTTTTAAAGAGGGACAAAAATAAGAGCAAAACGAGTTAAGTGCAGTACTTTTTCAAATTAACGATTCCTCGACTAATTTTCTTTGCTAAATCGAAAAACTGTTTATAAAAAATACATAATTATAATTAAAGAAAATAAAATGTTAGTTTATCTGTTGTTCACTGCTCTTTCGTCAAACATTTTCCAAATGTTAGCGTAGATTAAGCGTGGCGTAGATTAAGCGTGACAGAAATCAGGTGATATTTAATTTATCTAAGACATAAAATTCTCGTGTCACGATGTTTGTTATCGAACTCCTCCGAAACGGCCCGACTGATTTTAATGAAATTTTGTATGCATATTTGGTAGTTATGAGAATAGGTTCTAAGTATATTTTAAATCGCTTGGGGCACGAGGTGGCGAGGGAGGGGGCAATTTCTCTATTTACTAAACTATTAACCAAACAGATGTCCGCCTCATGTAGAAGAATCGTCGTCGTTCGTATTTCAAACAGAACAATTCATCGGCGGTCATCGTCACACACGTACATTACATACATACATTCAACCGCTTTTTTTTATATAACACCCAAAATATGTACTAGAAATATTTTGTATGGCAAAACAACGTTTGCCGGCTCATCTAGTATTATGTAAAACTATCTTAACTGGACTTAATCGATTTTATCAGAAGTCCACAGAAAGTCAGTAATAAAACTGCTTTGTGTGCATGAGTGGGCGATTGCCGTTATTGACAAGTTTCGGAAAAACACATTTAAAGTTTCTATAAAATAAAAAAAACGAAAGATCTGAAATCTTTAAAAAATAATTTTGATAAACTCTGTGGATTTTCGTGAGAACCTGATTAATATTTCTTTGCAATCGCCATTGTGTTCGCTAACGTATGCACTACCGAAATATTTTTATTATGAAATAGCGTTGTAAGTGAAAAGCTAATCAAGCAGAACCACAAATTCCATTTTTTCAAATGTTTTAAATATTTAAAACATTTTTCTGCATTTTGATTTAAAATGTATTTGTACACTGCAAACAAACACTAATACCTAACTTATTTATTATCGCGAAAAGTGTATATATATTTCTATGTATAAATTTGTTCTTACTTAACGATCACACGTACTCGTAGTCCTCGCGCCTAATGACAGAACGAGTACTAAAATATTGTTAATAAAATGCAAAACAAAATAAGCATCAGCGTCTAGTTTATATTTTTATTTAAAATCGTCTATAATTAAACATTTTAAATTAACAAATGTTTTAATCATTTTTTTGCATTGTTTCTTAAGCGCACATGTGTATAATTATTTTTAAACAATAAAAATGATGAGTCTAAAAATATCAGCAAAACACATGAAAAAAAGGCAGCTGTTATAAACGTGTGTACATATAAAACAAATTAAAGGCAAGGCGCACATTAATTTTTTTTTTTTTGCAATTTTACAAAAAATAAATAAAATAAAATAATAGCAGTTGCCAAGGACTAGGATCAAATAAATGTTAGCACAGATTATGAAAATAGTTGCAAGTATTTTTAAATTAATGCTTACTCGCAAAGTGATATCATCTAATATTTCACGACTCAAAATAATTTTCTGCTAGAATTAACTGAGAATAATCCTGGCAATAAAAAACCAACATCCCAATATCAAAGCCAATCAAACAGGTCGCAAATTCGAAGCAACTATTATATTTTATTAACAAAGAGAGATTGACAGTTTTCTAGAGAGAAAAAAATCTCTCACAAGACAAGAGACATACCAGGTTCCCAAGGGCTAGAACTGTATATAAGGCAGACTTGCTACTTGTCATTATCGAGAGTCAATTAACATAATTAAGATATTTAGTGATCTGTTCTAGATCATTGGTCATCATTGGTTGTATTTGTGCATATTATTATTAGGGAGATGACAGTGCTACCCAGCAAACATCAAGTCAACCATTTGAGATATGAGGTAGGCTGCTATATACATATTTCCTTAGGTAAAACTTAAAACAACTATTTTCAAATGCTTTATATTACATAAATTCATTGCTTATAGAAAAAAGTAAAAACAAGATTCAACTAAGAAAAATAATAGTCAATTAATTAATTTTATTAGCTGTCAACCAATCATGAAATTTATTTAAAACCACAGAAAAGTGATTCAATTTTCACACAATCAAACTAACCATGGTGTATTATTTATCATAAAATGATTTTCGCATATTGCTGGTTAATTATTACTGGCAAAAAAATATAAAATATATATAAAAGCATCCATGAAAGAGGATAAGAATGATGACCAATGTTTTAGATCAAAACTTAAGTTACTTCAGCTGTACTTTGAAGTAATATTTTTTTAATTGAAAAAAAAGCTGCACGTCACGAGGAGAGTATTTTATAAAAATTTGTGTCCTTTTTTACAGCTCACGATTCAGGATCAATTCGCACTACTAAAGTAATCTACGTCCTTGCAGAGAGTCCAGAAAATTTTGAATTTTTTCCACACAATTTTTACCAAATGATATTTTTGATAACGAATTTGCTTTTTATAATTTTTGTGATCACACTCCTAATATCATATTTGCTTTTTTGATCTGTTCCATTTGATCCATGTTGCAATGGCAAAATTTTTAATTTTATTTTTTTTTAAATGCTTTTGTTGATTCTTTACTAATTGTACAAAACCCGGGATAATGAACTTTTTGTTAATGGTTTCCTCAATTTATAGGATTTTAAGAACAATATTCGATTTGAATATAAACAACTAAAACTTGTTTACTCTGCTACTGTGTATTGTATGTATTAAATTGCTGTTTATTAAATAAAACTATACATACACGTGTGTGTGTGTGTGTGTGGCTACACTTGTACAAAGATATTTCCTATACTTGACAAAGCTAAAGATTTACTGATGAGTTGACATTAGGAACCAACGCAATGCGGCATATAGTTTAGCTAAGCAATAACAAACAAATTAAATTGTTGAAAACATAAAATCTTCAGAAATACTCGAATAAACTGTTCTTCGAAAAGTTCAAACATAAAGTTGAAGTCCACTGATTATTTGGTATGAGCACCAAACAAATGCAGGCATATAGACCAGCTTAACCCACAGTAAGTAAAAAAAAGTAAAACATATATACGGTCATTCATACATCGGGTATGTATATATTTTACCCACAAATATATTTTTTTCTTTGTTATATTCTAAAATCCATTTTTATATATACATATACACACACACACACCTTTCAAAATAATTATCCTTTAATCCTTAAAATAATATTCTACAACACCAAGGATTAATATACAAGACCACTATTTGCAAACTTGCATTATGCACACATTCATATCTTTGTGGGTTTATACAAATAATACCCTGAGCGAATATGGAATCATTAACAAGAGTCGTAACAAATAATAAAAACAGCGATAATAATCATAAAAATAAAATAACAGTCAGCAGTAAACGAGCAATAACCGCACACCATGGGGAAGGACGTTTAACCATTTGTGTTGTTGCTAAATTCTAATTATTTATTTATTTTGTTCTACTTTTATTTTGTGGTGGCAAATAGTTGGCATTAGGAATTAATTTTAGAATTTATTTCAACGAAAATAAAATGATGGCTTAACAGTGATATTTAGCTGTCAAATATACAAAATAATTACTTTCAAATATATGTCCTTAAAAGTGTTGATTTCAGAGAAGTATTGGTGTAGAAGGATCAATGTAAGCGACAAGGTCCTGAATTTTGTTGCATATTTGTAAGTTTTTGCCGCATATTTTTTAAATTTTTATAATTTTAATACTCTTTATAAAAAAAATTAAATTTTAATTTACTGTAAAAATTGTCCACACTCCTTTAATTTATTTAGAATGTATTTTATAGCACTTTTTTGCATATTTTAAGGCCAGTTTTTAATTGGAGTTTTTTGAAATTTTTTTATTTCATATTTGTAATTTTTCGGGCAATACCACTTTTTACGAGATGCTTCGCTCTTTAACAGTTCACAGAAAACACAAGAAGAAAATAGTCGGGTTAAGCGAATATTTAAATTTTATGTATGTATGTGATTTCGCCTATTTATGGAAATAAATATGAAAAATACATGCGTCCAATATTTAATCATTTCCCACGCTGATAAGGAGCCAAAATTCTACATCGTGGTGTCTAAAATAAATATTATGAAAATTACAAACATATTTTTTTTACATATTTCTTAAATTCTACTGCATATTTATTGTTTCTCTGTTCATAAGTTTTCAACTGGTCCGTCCTTTCATAATAATTTTTTTTCCAACTCAAAACAAATTTCATTTTCACTTTGGCGGCAACTCAATGTGAATTTATGTATGCCTGTGTTTTTTTTGTATTAAAGAGGCAATAAATTTTATTTATTTATATGAGCATATATGTATACCTACATACATATGATTAAGATAGAAGGGCCCTAATTCAATTTTTTTTAAATCCCGTTTTTTATTGCTTACATCGATAACCTAAGAGAGATCCCTCCGATCGAAATATAATAAATATGTATTTTGAAAAAAAGATATAATGAGTTAGGACCTTTTACGACGATATGTATGTTTATAAAAATTTTTTTATTTGATATAAAAATAAATATGACAATAAAAAGAACAATATGAACAATATGAGCATAATTCAATTTAAAGCGCTACAAATAGCAAACATTTTGACTTTCATGGGGTGGAGACTGCTGTATAAAGAAATGAAATGATGATAAAATAATAGAAGAGGGCGATCTAATTTTATGTTTTCAGTGGTTTTTAAATGTTGAGAAAACGCAGCAAAAAAGGTCGATTAAATTTATGTAAATCTTTATAATGAAATACTTGAAAAAATCTTAGAAAGGAAGCTTTATTAAATGGTTTAATGTTCTTAATTAAGAGGAAAATGTAAATGTGTTATTTTTCTCAAGTTTTTAAAACAGGTAGAGGGGAAATATAATGCGAATTATTTAAATAAGGACTTTAGTTTTAGCAATTTTTAATGCATATGCTCGTTTGTTATAAACCAGATAACGGGCAATTACTTTCCGACGCCGTTAGAAAGGCTTTGTGAATACTATTTAATTGTTTAAGTAAAACTGTTTTTGAATACACTGAAAAAATTATACAGTTTTTTGCAACCCCTTTTAATTAAATGTATAAAAAATTTAATTAAATATTTAATATATTTCATAGCCCCCCCCCCCCCCCAATATTTAACGCACAACAACTTAACAATATCTTGTTCAGTTCTGTGAGTAACTTTTTTCAATTTGGTATGAGTTTTATGAAAATCGGTTGCATAATGTGTCCATAAAGTTTATCACAAAAAATCATCTTGCCTATTAATCTATGCTAATATTACAAGGAGGTATGATTTTTTGTTTGTTTCTTTGCATCCAATAGGCTCTAAAACTGCTTGACCGATTTTAACCATTTTTACATCAATAGAAAGCTACGTACTTATCAGGGGCCAAATTACGGCATGTAATGTAAATTTCGATTGATATCGAATGCCGTAATTTGGCTCCAGGAAGGCAAAATTTTGGGGCGCTATGAAGGGGGAACGGGCACCTCCCCTTACAAGGAAAATATTAATATACATATCTACGCAAAAAAATGAATATCTTAAAATTCTGTGTGTGTGTGTGTTACTCCAAGAATAAAATACAACTTTAAAAAATTTTAGCGAAGTAGGACGAAGTGCCCGAGGTGCCCGTTCCACCCTTATACAAAGAAAATTTTAATAATAATTTATCTAAGCAACTAAAGCATAACATGTCTTGAAATGTGTGTTACACCAAAAACAAAATACAAGTTACAGCAAAATTTGGAGGCGGTAGGATGGGTGGAACGGGCAACAACAATAAAATAATAATATTTACATATCTGCGCAACTAAAGCATAGAATGTTTTGAAATTCGGTGTGTGTTACTCCGAGAAACAAAAACAGCTTGCAGAAAAATCTAGGGGCAGTAAGACAGAAGAGCCGTGCACCCCACATACAAAGTAATTTTAAATATTCACATATCCCAGAAACTAAAACAGTAATTGTACTAAAATTAAATGTATTTTCTACGAAATCTTAAAATTGGCTGTGGGATGGATACTCCTTGATTCATTCAATTCATTTTACAGCCAAATCTTGGGGTGATTCGATAGGACATAAAATTGAAGCGGGGCTAAAATATTATTGTTAATTTTCAGCGATTATTGTTCATTTCTAATTCTTGGTGACTAAGCTGCTTTATGGAATTCAACTTAATATTGCATTTCTTATGAATGGACTTTTCAAAAACTTGCTAGTTACTTTTGCTTTTTATTTGCCTTTTTTCCACTTTATTATTCCACTTGAACTAGATTATTTTTAGCACTACAACTAACAATTCATTTTCACTTTTATGTTAAATGATTTGTGAAAAATTACTAATTTGAATAAACTTGTTTAAAAAAGAAATGAAAAAAAAAAAAATTATCAGAAAAAAACACTTGCGAAATTACGCGAAAAGCAATAGATCATCTGCTTCGAATGAGACGATTTTTTTTTATTTCTAAAATATTTACAGTCTTCAATTTATTCGTAGCGACTTAACGTCATGATTTATTTGCATAAAACTGAAAATAACTTAATTTGTTTTCTTTTTTAAACGTCATAGACAATAAATTCAAAAAATTTAATATTAAACAACTAAAGCAAAGAAATTAAAATATTTAAAAATATACATACATATGTATGTATTTCTTTAACAAAATGCGAAAAAAGAAAAATCAATTTGAACGCATCGATGTCACCATGTTCCCAGCAGTACTTGCCCGTAAAAAAAGAAACTTAAAATATTAAAAAAGGAACACAAAAATACAGCTCATGTACAAGTTGCAATTAAATGGATTTAGATTGTAAGTGACACATATTAAATTTAGAAAATGAAAGAAAAACACAAATAGAAACAAATTTGTTATTTAACGTGAATTTTATTAAAAAAAAAAACTATACAACAAGTTTCAAATGCAGTTTTAGTTGTTTCTCCTTTATTTTGCACTTTTTAAGAGAAAAAAAAAGTTTCTTATATACAAAATCACAAAATTTCTAACTAAATTCTCAAGTTTTCTTTCTAGTCATTTGATATTGAATGAATAAATAGATATTTTTTTTGCTGTAGTTAGTAATGAACTTTAGAACAAGCCCCTTTATTTCTATTCAAGATCGCTATTTCACACATTTCGTTTACAATTTATTCATGCAAATTACTTTTTGTAGCGATATCCGCCACCGCCCCCTCCCCTACTTGTAGGTCTTTAGAATCTGTCAGTTTGCCTTCAACAAACTAGAGCACTTCAGTAATTGTTGAACCAAGAAAAAATAATAAAAAAACAATTAAGATCAATAGGGTTGCCAGAATGCCTTTCATATTAATCGAATAATTTCTTAACAAAAAGCTGGATTTAAACCGTAAGCTTTGCAGAAACAGTTTTTGTCTTGGTTTATTTTAAAATGTCTACCTACATACCTATTGCATTACTTGGAAGCAATGACGGAATTCGCTGGAATTTTTAACACTGATTGGAATTTGTGTTAAGTTTTGTGTTTTGGAGTGTTCTGACACATATAGTAGAATATTTTATCCACGTCCCTTCCCTTTTTCGAGGATTGTTTTACTATTTATTAGAAAAAAAAAACACAAAATGTCCTTATGAGGGGGAATTAGAGGGTTAATATGCTCTACAAAAATGTTGGCCATATCATTTCCTACAAAGTTAATGAAAATACCCTACACCTCAGATGTAAATAAAACATAGCTTTATATACCGATATGCTGCAAGAACAAATCAGAGTTGGGAAAGTTGAACCGCCTCAAAAATTAAATTTCGATGGGATCTTTCAAAACGCTCACAAGTATTTTTTGGTTTTGCCTCCTCTACCAGAATCAATTGTCGGAACCCCGTAATTTTGGAAAAAGTTTAAAATTGTTGTACAGTGTAATTTGTGATTGCCATAAAAGCAATTTTTAAACACTACCAACCCACAACTGAGGTTCGTTTGCCATTCATACTTTGATTTTAATATTTGGTTTTTTCAAAGTTTTTCTTTTAAGAGCGAACTTTCAGTTAAGTTCTAAACGTATTATGATTCACAACCAATTCTTATTCAAAGTCTAGAGAAGGTTTAAAAGTTTGGTCCTTTTTTAATGGATTTTGATGAAATTTGATATATCTAGTACTATTTAAGTGTTAAAAAGTCGTAAAATTAGTACTTTTTGTAGGTTTTGTTTTTGATAGGCTTTTTACATTGACTTACAGCGTACTTTCTTGGGGGCAAAATGATGAAAATCTATCACTTTTGGTACTCTTATAACTTTTTATTAAAAAAAAGAAAAATTGTTTTTACAATAACGTAAGTACATTAATATAGTAAATTTCTTGGGTGTAATATAAGGAAAAGCAGGTACTTTTGGTGCATTTTGCTTTTAGTACTTTTTGTTTCTTCATTAACATGTAGGGTGGAATAAAATCACACAGATATGCGAATTAATTGTGAAATACTGAGGCAGTTTCTGCGAAATAAGTTTGAAATTCGGACACCCAGCTTCTGTGGCCACATTTGTTTTTTAATTAGGACCAGCATGCAGTGCATTGTGCAGGAACCAGGAAAATAGGTTGCAGAAAGCAAGATGCCCGAATTCATATTCAACCAATCATTATTTCATTGAGATTAAAAATATTACTCGTTGTTTTATTTTCATTCCAAGTTGGGAACCATTTAAAAAAAAGAGCCACATACCCTGAATCGAAATTGCTGCAACAGTTCTTTCCCAGCTGTTTGTGTTATAGAATGCAACTTTTTGGCAGCCCTAATACGAGTAGAAACCTCAAAATCTCATTTAACTCACCTCTTATTGTCGCTTAAAAACACCACCAACGAAATTAATAAAAACAAGAGAATGGTGAAATTTTACAAAATACGTCACCTGAAACGAAATTACAGTTTTTATTTTACATTATTCACAGCAGTAAGGCACAAACTGTGGCACGACTGCAAAGATCTAAAGGGAATTTTCTATGAGAGACAAAAAAAAAAACAATATCAACCTATGAAAATTTTAATTAACTAAATCTTCTAGATTGTTTAAGTCTTTTGTACTTCCAAAGGTTCAAGAAACCACTATTTGTAATGATTTGCGTATATGTGATCTATTTCCGGAATTATGAGGAGCGGGCTAAAATTTTACAAAATTGACTTCGTAGTAGATTTTGATTGAACGCGTTCATTAGCTTTGTTTGTAACTAAATATATAATAATTCCCGTTTAATTTATAAAGAATCGATCACTGGTTTGTGTCTTAGCTAATTCATTCATTAATTTGGTGATGGTCAGCCTCTTTACAGCCAAAAATCATATAACGGATGGTTTTGTTCGTAAAACAAGCAATTTTAAAATTTTTGACGGATCTATTCAATTCCTCTAGTCAAATTATTGGATTTTTTTTATATAATTTTAAGGTGCTCATTCTGAGTTTGTGTTACAAATAAAATTTTCGTAAAATACAGAGGAAAATTTCTACCTTGAAAGAACGTTAAAATTATTTATTAAAGTAAAATGAAACTTTAGTTTTTTAGAAAAGTGAACGTCATTGGATTTCCTTTCTAAAATTATGGGTATTTTGTGGCTTGTGAACTTTTTTTTTGTGGACATTTTTTAATTTTTTTATATTTACAGGAATAAATAAGTTTTTTTTTACAAATTTGTGAATGTGTAGTGAAATTATGAATTTTTCGTCGAGATCAGATTCGCGGTCTCCAGCTTTTTGTTTATAATTTTAGATTTCTTGAAAGAAAAGATGAATTTCAAACAATTTTCGTAATAAATTTATATTTTTAAATAGTTTTTCTAGTTTCTTTGATCGTTTTATTTTATCTATGCGCACGGTAGTGCGCCAGGCCAAGTTCGTCCACACAGTGTGTATATTTACACGAAACCAATCGAGCTGTTTTACCCCCTCATAACTTTGCTCTCCCTGATCATAATATATTGAAACTTGAAACATAAGGCCTCCCCACAGAGGTGACCTTACAGGTTAAATTTAAATCTACCATAAAAGCTTCCCGAGATATTAAGGTGTGAAAAGTCCATATTTTAGTTAGGTTGCCTAGAAATGAGATGGAATAGTACCTATCAAGAACTTGGTCCTTACTTTGATCTCAGTACTTTTTACGGCCGAAACTTTTTGGATACGAACTTGGCCTTATTTTCACATTTATGTTTTTGTGTGGATTTAATTTAATCTAATTTTTTTCAAGTAAAAAATCTACTTTTTTATATAAAAATTACAAGAAATTTCTTTCTTTTTTTTATAAAAACCAGTGGATCTTTGATATTTTTAACCTGCTTTATTTAATTTAGTCAAATTTTTTTCAAGTAAAATATCAATTTTTTTATACAAAATTTACAACAAGAAATTTTTTTTTAACAAAAGTATATCTTTGATATTTTTAACCGACTTAGAAAGAGAAGGCTATAATTATAATCCGATTGTTTTTTTTATATGAAAGTGTTTGCTTGCACTTTGGTCCTACAAAATGGGCACAAGTTGTCCCCATTCCGACATCCAGTGTAATTGAAGATGTTTAGCAGATTTTTCGATATTTTTACTTAATTCTGCTAAATTTTCAAAAACCTAACGATTTAGTTTATTTTTAAAATGGCCAATAATTATGATTCTGGCACAGAATACAATTTTCTACAGCCCACACCTGAAACGATCTGACGACACGACGGCGATCACACGTATGTATGAGCGCTTGGTGGTAAAAAAAAAATACGTTTACCACCAGCACACAACGTGAATGAATGATGATTCTCTCTTACATTTGGGGGCGACAAATATATTGTGAAGCAGCAGATACAAAAGAATATTTGTGTTCACTGAACGAAAAATAAAACAAAGTATCTAACGACTGTAAATGTTTCAGTATCATGCCGTGCATATAAACAATAACATCGTGGTGATCGTTGTTGTATATTACGTTTTAAATTTGCGGAAAAAATATTTTTGAAAAAAATACATATTTTTTTCTTCTCTTTAACTAATAAAAGAAATGTGATTACTTAACCTGCTTTGAAGCAACAAAATTTCTAATGCCGCAAAATAAATGAATTACAAAAGAAGATTATGTGATCTTTGATGTTTAAAAAAGAAATGCTACAAATAAATTGTTAAGCAAGCAAAAAAAAAAAGAAATTCACAAAAATAATCATAAATAACATTAAGCCAAATTATATTAAAATTATGGCTGAAAAGTGAAACAGATTTATGTGTACGTACACTCGTATGTGTGAAATAAAAATTATAGGTATTTTTAAAAATATGTACAACAAAAATATGAAAAGATTTTAATAATGAAATCATAAGAATTAAAAATAATTTAAAATGGTTTTAAATATAATTCAATTAAAAATTGAAAAAAAAAAAATCGGTAAACGAAATTCAGTGAAAGAAGTAAATTTAACGTTCAAAAAGTCATCATACAGCGTATTAATTTGAAAAGTCGCACCGTAAAATGATTTCATGCGATTAATGACACTAGTGTTGTGTGTGTGTGTGAGTCAAATAATAAGAATTCCCCCGCCCTTTGCAAAAAAAAAATGTCACAAACAAAGCTTTCGTGTCTTCATTTTGAATGACAGCAAACAAAACGTTGTTAACACTGTAATAAAATACTACAACAACAATAAAACACTTATTATTATTATAATTTTAATATATAAAAAATTCACGTTATAAATTAAGTAAATACTCGTTAAGAAACAATGAATTTGAAATTGTTAAATAAAAGATACGAGATCGTTTAAAACTTTTCCTTTTGCAGGTCTATTGTTTGATTATAATCATTTTGTGGCATTTTCTTAATTCTTGAGATAAAAAATGTAAGAAATATTATTTTTAATCTCGACTGATATTCAGACGATTACAAAACAACCTTTGATAATGTAGAAGAGATAAAAAAAAAAATCATAAAGTCTTCCTTATTTATAGAATTGTGTTGCAAGATATTCTTTGTTAAATTGAATACGGTTTGTGTTTTTCTTATACAAGTATAAACGTTCGTATTATGAAAACTATACTGCGGTGCTTTCTCTTAAAATTACTTAACGAGTGTTAAAAAAGCTTGAAAAGTAGTCTGAATTGCGATCTGAAGGTTGTGCGAATTAGGATCACAAAATTATTTTCTCACAGTTGATACCTCTTCATTAGCACAACTTTCATTAAGTGGAAATCATTTCATTATAGATTAATATTTCTTTAATTAATTATATTTTCAAAAATTTAAGTTTTTTATGATTTACCTAATCTATATGTTGCATTTCGTTGGTTGCTAATACCAAGGCGCATTCAATAATAGGTCGCATTATTAGCATACGTCATCATCAGCTGTGCTAAAGCAATCCGGACTGTCAAAAATTGCAAACGTTGTTGTTGTTTTTATTTTTGCATTGTAGTAGAGAGATAAGACAATTCAGTATTGATTTCGCTTTAACTAATACCAACTCAACATTACCCCCCGTCTTCACGAGATATAAGTTTGGAAATCTGTATGTACATACGGATATGTTAGAAATATTAGGAAAATATTGTTAAAACACAACGCTAATCATTAGACCTTTGCCATGCTTGAAAATTTTTAAACACTTTTGCTTATACACAAGCGCTCAAGTCTGAACTGAGAATTACGAAATTAAAAGCACAAGAAATAAGATAAGAAACCTATACAAACATCATTCATATCGAATGTTTGATGTTTGTTGTGATGTTTGTATAAGTTTTTTAAAATTATTGTGATTTTACTTTCGTAATTCTCAGTTCAGAAACAAATTGAATTTTTGAGAACATAAATTTCCGAAAATTCCTCGAATAAAATGTTGTATTTAGTAAAACAAAATTTTTTTTGGGTCACAACTCAGGGGATATGACCCTGTAAAGCTTTTTTTTTTATTGAAGAGCATGTTTTACATAAAAAATATAGGGATTCGGCAACAAGTTTATTGATTTCACTAGAACACATTAGGTTGCAGTAACAATAGAACAGTGAAATACATGCCACATTGTATCAATTCTCCAGTGGATCAATAGAGTGGGCAACGCCCTCTCCTGTTTGCATTCGATTGATTTTAAAATAGACTTTGAAGTACTGACCCATACATGAATATTGTATTCCATTTTCGGTCGAAAATCAAATAGAGTGAAGTGTTCGTCTCAAGAAATCGGGGCACTTGGATGTTTCTTTTGAGACTTGAAACAAAAGACCATTCCATCAACCAACATCGCAGTCGATTTTCATGCCGGGAATATTAAGAGTTGCCCTAACAACTACACCAATCATAATTACGGATTAAGGAAGCAGCATGTTGTATTTACATTATGCCACTTTTGTTGCATTTTGTAATTCTTTTCTGTCTTTCTCGCTAAAGAAAGGGAGTTGTATGCAACAAAGTAGCGTAGTGTAAATACGGTGTATCATTCTGGATTTGCTGACTGGCAAATCGCACTTTTATATGCAATAGAGCAAATAGGGCTCAAAGTTTGAACTGAAATGCATTAGAGAAAAACAAAGTCTCAGGGAGATTTAATATTGAGCTCTTTAATGGTACTTTTGACAGTATTTGGTTCTTCCTTTTTTGGCGTTGGATTGCGAATCTTTAAAAACGAACTCAGTGCAGGACACTTGCTAGCACTAAAATCCGATAAATCGTTTTAATCAGTACAACTACAGTAAAAGATTGACAATTGATTGTAATTAATCTAGAAGGTCAGATTCATTAAACAGCTCTCTAAAAGTTGTGCGATCTTTTAAAAGATTAAGAATTAAGAAAGAATTACGCTGCACAATGGCGCCTAACGCAAAAACAATCGAAATAAACATGTATTTAAAGGAGAGTAGCAGAGCGCGTATTATAAAAACATTTCAAAGCCCGGTTTTATAAAACAATTACTTTTAAAATAAAAAATATACGAAAAAAAAACAATATTTTTAAAGTATTAATTTACAGCAAAACAATATAAAATCCCTTCATTTTATGGCAGACAAATAGGCAGACAAAAAGAATTTAATAAGAGTCAACTACTCAAATTCTAAAGAATCAATTTTTAATTAAATTTGACTTGATATTCATTTATAACCGTAAATCTAGGCCAAACAAACAAAAACATATAAAAAGAGTCTCACAGCTGTTGAAAATTTGACAAGATGGCAAAAAAGAAAATCATGACGCTTCTTTTCAATTATTTCCACACAACACAAAACTAAGGCAAAAAGCGAAAAGCGAAAGAGTAAAGGCCCAATAAAATTCATATTTAAGTAATTTTTCTTCAATTAAATTGAAAAATAAAAACAAAAACTGTCACACACACATAGTCTTCCAAAGGAAATGTGTATGTACATATGTATGTCATAAGAAATTAATTATAAAACCATTTTACTTCTGTTACTGCATTTGCATATGAACGCTACAGTTCCCTACAATAATAAACACCCTTTGAACTCTTCTTCATATCACATCTACCTTGACTGCTTCTCCACAATTTTGGTCCCCCGGCCAATAAATGTAACGCATAAAAACTATTTTATTATTTTTAATTTAAAAAAATAATATTTTGAATTATTTGTCAGATATTTTTGGTGCTGTCATTTTGCCTCTTCTTGCACCACCCTACTTTGACATCTTTGCAAATACTTTGCAGTCGCACTCACTGCAATGTTGCTTGTTGTATATTGTAACAAGTGGGGTGTTGATTATCGGACTGACTGTATGTTTGCATGGTTTTTTTTTTTTTTTTTTTCTTCTTATTTATATATTTTATATCTTATAGTTTATTTAAAGCAGAAAAAGAACAACACATGGATTTTTAATGTTGCGACATCTGTGCCAGCGTGAAAATATAATTTTGCGAAAAATTAAAAATTGTCAGATTTTGCGAACGATGCAAACAAAAAAATAAAAAAGTTCCAAACAAAAATTTTTAAATATAACCATGTATTCAAAAAGTAAATTAAAAAGTATAATTTTATATTTTTAACACAATCAATTTCAATACATGAAATGCCATAAATTGTTATAAGTAATTGAAAAACACAATGAAAAGATTTTTGTTTTTCATTTGATAATTTCATTTCAAATACGATGAACGAGATTTTCAGGACTATTATAAACTAATGCGATTAAATTTACACCTTTAAACCATTAAAGAGCACTAGGACTTATTCGGTTATATGGAATAGCATTAAAATTTATGCGTTTCATTTAGAACAACATGGTCATGTGGAATAGTATAAACAATCAAGACCATTACTAAAAATAAGCATTCTTATAATAGAATATAATGAATAGCATGAAAAAATTACCGATTTATTTAAAATAGTATAAAAATGAGTCCGTTTATTTGGAATAGCATGAAAAATTTACACTTTTATTAAGAATAGCATAAAATATTGAACAGGTTATTTGCAACAAAATATAAAATAGAGCATCAAAATTTAAAAAAACAAGTCCATTTTAAAATAACATAGAATATCGTAAAAAGTAGCTTAAACAATTAACGATCTATTTACAATAGCATGAAAATAAAACCGGTCTATTTTAGATTTAAAAATATACTGATTGATTTATAAAATCATAAAAAGTTTACAACATCACGAAAATGAGCCTGTTATTTGGAAAATAATGCTAAATTTATCGATTTATTTATAATAGCATAAAAAGAACCCTCATCTTTTTAATACATACTATGATAATTTACATATGTATTTATAAAAAAATTGCATAGCAATTAACCATCATAAAAACTTGTGACACCTAAGGGGGATAAATAGGGATAAATTTATTTAGAATAACATAAAATATTAAACAGTTTATTAGGAACATTTATTTAGAATAGCATAATATATTAAAAGTCTTATTATAGAATAGCATAAAATGTCTCCCGCTTTTTTTAATATTATGAAAACTTTACACTTTAATAAAAAATGACATTAAAAATTAACCCGATTGCTTCGATCATAACAAAAAATGTATAGATTATTTGGAACAAAATTTAAAATAGCTCCCAAAATACAGAGGCTAATTTAGAATAGCAAAAAAACGAGCCCGATTATTTAAATTTAAAAGTTTATGTAGAATAGCAACAAAAATAGCTTGCCGTTTTTTTAATACTATGAAAAATTTTCACATTTAAAAAGAATAGCGATTTGTTTAGAATAGTAAAAATGTTAAATTTATGTAGAAAAGCACAAAAATTTATGGATTTATTTAGAATAGCATGTAAAAAGCACTGACTGATTTGGTACATATAAAATATGGACCGGTTTATTTAGAGTAGCATAAAAAATAAATGTTTTATTAACAATAGCATAGAGAATTATCTGCTTGATTTAAAATAGCATGAAAAATAAATGGATTTATTTAAAATAGCGTTAAAAATATTTGGATTTATTTAAAATACTATTAACAATATTTTGATTTATTTAGAATAGCATGAAAAATAAATGGATTTATTAGAATAGCATAACAAATAGTACTTGTATTATTTGGAAGTCGTCAAAAATCTACTAAGTAGAAACGGTTTATATTCACGCGATACCAATCATATAAACACACAATACATATTTATAAAGAATAGCATAAAAACGAGCACGTTTATTTGGAATATAATGAAAAATTTACCGGGTTATTTAGAATAATATAAAAAATTTTTAAATTTATGTAGAAAAGCATAAAAATTAAGCCGTTTATTTGCAATAGCATGAAAAATTTATGGATTTATTTAGAATAGTATAAAAAAAGAACTGCCTTATTTGGTACATCATAAAAAATGGACCAGTTTATGTCGAGTAGCATAAGAAATTAAGCGGTTTATCTAGAGTAGCATTAAAAATAAAATATCGCAATATATCATACGAGTATGATTCAAATGCCATTGTTAGTTGGATTTGTCTAACAAAAATCGGTAACTGATCACCCAGCAAAAACTACTGCTTCGGCCGAAGCAGGTTTGTAAGGGAGAGATGCTTGTTGTTGTTGTGCATACTGCTCCGAAAAGCGCTCCGAACATGCATGATTTTTGTTCGCGATGTCCCACTTTGGAGCTCTTGTTTTTTACATAAAAGAGCGCTTTTTTCTAAACATCCGAAATGCGCTAAAATCATGTTTAAATTATCTGAATTATGCCTTCGTTTTACTGCGTCATCTACTAACATACATAATTCATCTGTAGGCAAATGCACAAGTTTAAATAAATAAGAGCTGATAGCCCTGGCAGCTATGCTCATCTTTTAATCTTAAAATTTATTTATAAGATTAAACTAAATAATAATAATAATAATAATAATAATAATAATAATAATAATAATAATAATAATAATAATAATAAATAAATAAATAAGAGAGAGAGAGAGAGAGAGTTGCGGAGAACTTCTAAATTAAATTTTTTCTACCATTCGGTGTTTACTTTATTATTCGTGTCAACTAAATGTAAACAGCCAACCAACTTCAACGTGCTTAAAAATAAGTTGAGCGATCTCTCTGCCTTCTTTTTGTGCAGCCTCGGAAGCGCTTCAAAACTGCGCATCTCGAAAGCATGAAATTTTGTTACTGCTTCCAGAAACATAATAATTTTTTGCTGGGCAAACACACTTTGAAAATATCAATAAAATTTCATTATAAATACATATGTACGTTGTAGACGTCATGCGTACCCTTAATTTAAGCTGTAATAAATCATGAGCAATTGTTCTTTTTTTTTTTAATTAAAATTTTTAAATCAATATTTATGAAGTATACGTCACAGTTGGTTTTTTTTTTGTTTGCCTTTTGTAACTTTAAATCAATATTTATTACTCATACGTCATTATGTTCGGTATAAACATTTGTGAGCATCATAAACAAGGAAAGAGGCACTTTAAGCATTTATTTATTTATTTATTTTTTGTAAGCAATTTATTGTTTCTTACATTAAATATTCCTCTACAAAACAAAACAAAATAACACTTTTCATTTGTTTGGTTGCACTCAAGTGCAATTTTACTACAATTTTTTGCGAATGAAAACAAGTGTTTCATTTAATGTAAATAAAATAAAAACAACAAAAGCGAAAAGCAATTCTTAAATAATTTTATTATTAGAAACACATTAGTGAGAAACCGAAATAGTTTGCGCCAAATAAATTAAACTAAACTAAAGCTATCTCGTGTAAAGAAATTTCTTTAATTTTGGTTTCGTTCTGGCTTTAAGCGATTTTATGTGAATTTTCATCCTCCACAAACTTAATTAAGCATTTTAACATTTTATGTGGCGATATATTTTAAGTAATAATGGATATTGTTTTCTATTAAAATTTAAAGTAAAACTGCAACAATTTGCGTCATAGCGTCCGTTTATTATGAAAATTATACCTCAAGCAAGAAATTAAATTAAATTGAAATAAAAACAATAAAAAAAAAGTATTTTAATGAGAAAACATTTAACACAATAAATAGTATATTTTTATTTAAATCGCTTGGATTATTTTTGATAATTTTGACCTAAATTATCAATCAGTCTTTATTGTTAAAATTTTATGTAAAAAATTTCATTAATTCTAAAAGAATTTAATAATGAAAATTTTGTGCGTAGCAAACTTTTTATAAAATTCGAAATGTTTTTCTTATTTTGGTTAAAACTTAAAACTCATTAGTTACTTTGCAATCAATGTTTTTTTTTTTTGTTATTCCTGCTGCTTTCATTACGCATCAATTGTGTTCAGAAAAAGTTTAAGCAAAAATAAAAACCCCGGTAATGAATTTGTAACATTTGTTTATTTAATTGCTGTTGTTGTTGTTGCTTTCTGGTTATATTTTCTAATTAAATGATTTGAAATATTACAGTTTTGCTGTGCAATAGCGCTAAAGATGCTCTTAAATAATTTAAACTTTTTAATTAAGCCAAAAGTTGGTTGCTTTTTACAAAATTAGTTTCGTTTCATCGAATAAGAAATTTAAGACTGTTATCAAGCAAATTTCAGGATTTTAATTAGAAACTTTTTTTGGAAATAATAAGCCACGTGTTTACCACTCGTTCTTGTGGCAAATGCAAATAAATTACGAGTAACTTTATTGTATGTATTACACTAGTTTACAGCCAAAAAATACCAAGAACGCCACATGCCTAGATAAGTCAATTGGGACCTCCCAAGCACGAAAAACGCTGTAATTTTTTTTTTTATAGTACAGTTTTTTAGATAACGGTACTTTTGTGTTTTTCGGTGTATGGCCCCACTCAAACCCTTGTGGAGCCCAACCCAAAAGTCCAATCAATATAAATTGTATACCGTTGGAAAGGTAATTGAATGCCTTTTCCGTCGATATGCTGAAAATTTCTGTATGATAAGAAATGGCTGAGTTATGGCACCTCAAAGTTCAAAATTTTCCTATTTTTTACGTTTTTTTCAAAATTTTTCATTTTCATTTCATTTTTTTTCTACTTTATTGTAAACATCTGGAATGTTTTATTTTTTTACCAAGTAGGTTATTTTATTACCAACATTTTAAGCGTAATTTGGAATAAAACGGATGAAAAATAAAGTTTTTATTAAGGATTTTGTGGAAAGACAATATTTTCATTTTCATTGCTCACACACTATATTCGGCGTCAATCAGTTTTAACGTATTAAAAAAAAACGGAATTTGAAGCTCTGTATATGTTGCTAGCCTTGATTGACGAAATATGACATATTGCTCTCTGTATTGGAAAATGTATTGGCGTCGGTTTAAGTAACTTAAACGAAATAAAGAAAAGTCATTCTGTCTTGTGAAGTTGAAAAGCACGGTGTTTGATTTCCATCCTAAATGTGTTCAATCGATCCCAACGAATTTTGTTATGTTTGTGGTGTTCTTGTGAAAAAGAAATCACAACATTTGATGCGAAAAATGAATACGGAAAATTTATATGAAGCGTATAAGAAGTATTTCGGCTTTCGACCTGCGTCTCTCGACAAACCGTGGACACCGAATAATGCATGTAACAACTGCCGAACAATATTAAATAAAATTGGTAAGGGTCATTAAGGATAAATTACTGCAAAAATTCAATGCCATTGGTAAGCTTTGAGTGAAAGCATGTATATCAAAAAGGCCGTTAACATTTAAAAATTTATTCTTTTTAACTTTTAGGTTCAAATATGACACCTAAATTACACTTTTTATTCAGTCATTTGGATAGTTTCCCCACGAACTTGGGCTCCGAAAGTGATGAACAAGGTGAAAGATTTCACCAGGAAATGGAAGAAATCGAGAGACGTTATAAAGGCTGGTGGGATGAACAAATGATGGCGGACTATTGTTGGTTCCTCATTCGCGAAGATCCATCCGAAAAAAAACGCAAAAGTTCAAGTCGCTCGTCATTTTAATTTAAATTTTTTGAATTTACGCCAAATATAGTGTGTGAGCAATGAAAATGAAAATATTGTCTTTCCACAAAATCCTTAATAAAAACTTTATTTTTCATCCGTTTTTTTCCAAATTACGCTTAAAATGTTGGTAATAAAATAACCTATTTGGTAAAAAAATAAAACATTCCAGATGTTTACAATAAAGTAGAAAAAAAATGAAATGAAAATGAAAAATTTTGAAAAAAACGTAAAAAAATAGGAAAATTTTGAACTTTGAGGTGCCATAACTCAGCCATTTCTTATCATACAGAAATTTTCAGCATATCGACGGAAAAGGCATTCAATTACCTTTCCAACGGTATACAATTTATATTGATTGGACTTTTGGGTTGGGCTCCACAAGGGTTTGAGTGGGGCCATACACCGAAAAACACAAAAGTACCGTTATCTAAAAAACTGTACTATAAAAAAAAAAATTACAGCGTTTTTCGTGCTTGGGAGGTCCCAATTGACTTATCTAGGCATGTGGCGTTCTTGGTATTTTTCCAAACTAAAAATTTGTAAAGCAGTGTTATCTTTGATTGCGAGTTTCAAGTGGGAGGCGAATAGAATTTGATTATTTTTTAAGAAATCGCAATTAAAGTGGAACAGTAAAAGAAGAAAAGTTTTAATACCACTTTAATATCCTTCAATAATACATATTAGCAAACGTTTTTCTTCCTCACATAAAATATTTGTCTAATGATTTGATTCAGTTTATTTAATCTGAATATTTTTAACTTTTGGATTTGGAGATTTAAATTTGTAAAAACTGTTTGGTGTTTTAAAATTTGAAGTAGTTGTATAGGTATTCTGAAATTATTAATATGTGTATGTATGTGTAGTATAGCGTGAATATAAACCGCTTCTATTTGGTAAATTTTTACGATTTCTAAATAAAAAAATTTGCTTTTTTATGCTATTACTATATACATCAATTTATTTTTCATGCTATTCTATATCAATCGATTTTTTTTCATGCTATTCAAAATACCTCCATTTATTTTTAATGCTATTCTAAATAATTCCATTTATTTTTCATGCTATTCTAAATAAATCGATTAATTTTTCATGCTATTCTAAATAAATCGATTAATTTTTCATGCTATTCTAAATAAATCGATTAATTTTTCATGCTATTCTAAATAAATCGATTAATTTTGCATGCTATTCTAAATAAATCGATTAATTTTTCATGCTATTCTAAATAAATCCATTTATTTTTTATGCTATTCAAAATAAATCGGGTTATTTTCAATATTTTTCTTAGTAAATCTATTTATTTTTCATGCTATTCTAAACAAATCCATTTATTTTTCATGCTATTCTGAATAAACGAGTTCTTTGTTTTCTGCTATTCTATACAAACAATGACCTTTTCATGCTATTTTAAATAAATCCATTTATTTTTCATGCTATTCTAAATAACTCCATTTATTTTTAATTTTTCATGCTGTTCCAAATAATTTCATTTATTTTTCATGCTATTCTAAATAAATCGATTTATTTTTCATGCTATTCTAAATAACTCCATTTATTTTTCATGCTATTTTAAATAACTCCATTTATTTTTCATGCTATTCTAAATAAATCGATTAATTTTTCATGCTATTCTAAATAAATCGATTAATTTTTCATGCTATTCTAAATAAATCGATTAATTTTTCATGCTATTCTAAATAAATCTATTAATTTTTCATGCTATTCTAAATAAATCGATTAATTTTGCATGCTATTCTAAATAAATCGATTAATTTTTCATGCTATTCTAAATAACTCCATTTATTTTTTATGCTATTCAAAATAAATCGGGTTATTTTCAATATTTTTCCTAGTAATTCTATTTATTTTTCATGCTATTCTAAATAAATCCATTTATTTTTCATGCTATTCTGAATAAACGAGTTCTTTGTTTTCTGCTATTCTATACAAACAATGACCTTTTCATGCTATTTTAAATAAATCCATTAATTTTTCATGCTTTTCTAAATAACTTTCTAGTGCTATTCGAAAAAAAAAACAGTTTATTTTAAATAATTCTGTTCATTTTTTACGTAATTCGAAATGAAACCGGATAACATTTTATAATACTTTTTTTATTTATATGTATATTATTTTTCGAGGGCCGACTATTGTAAAGAAACTGGTTCATATAAACGTTATATGTTTTTTATACTATTTTAAATGATCTGGATATCTTTTATACCATTCTGAATGGGTCATTAAATTTTTAATAAAAACTAATCACTCCATTTCTTTAAACAATTTCATATGAAGTCAATTATATATTTTTCTCCGACTTATTATTAGTAATTTGCTTTATTTGTTGCTTTTTTTCCATTTTATTATCTAAAACCAATAAAGGCACAAAGAACAAAATCCTTTTGGTTCTATTTCATCAATTATTACATTTAATATTAAATATTTAAATTGCTAACCATTTTGCAAAGCTTCAATAGCATTTTCATATTTTATTAAAATATTCTGAAGCCTTCTGAACCTAAATTTTTCCAAAGAGTAAAAGAAACCTTAGAGTATAAATACCAAACCAACAGTTTGCAGCAATTAACTTCGGTAAGTATGTAAATTATTTAATTAGAATGTCTTTAAGAGAAAGAAAAAAGAAAAAATGCAAGACAGACACACTAATAATAAGTGCGTTGAGAATTAAATAACAATTTATTTCAAGCATTTAACCGACATCAATTAAAGAATTCTAAAATTAACATTTGTTTTCGGTAGAGATGGCCTTCTGAGTAGTATTCCATTCACGTTTATAAAAATTAATTAGTGTAACGAAAACTCGCAAAAGGAAATTCCGTCAAATTAAAGAAATTATTCAATTATTTTGTTCATTTATATTGTTGGGTGAAAACTTCTTTTAAAGTTTATATCTGACAAAATTGTCAGATAAAACTATTCCGAAGACCAATGAAAAAATTAGCATTAAATAATTTCGCAACCTATCGCGCAGAACATAAAAACGTTGCTTTCGTAAGCCGCAATACCGACTAGCCAAATCTAATCTTATCTATTTAATTTCATGACAGGAAATAGAATATGAGAATTATATGTCATTCAAGGGTGAAATCCACCATTAACTCATTAATGCTCAAATGTACATTTAGATGTAGAATTGTTCTTCCTCATTTTACTTTTTAAATCTAAATCTTTTATTTTGTATTTTGCTGCCACTTTTAAAGCTTCACACAGTACAGGGTCACTCACGCACTATCACGTGCTTAAAACAAATATATCATTTAAAAGTATTCTTGTCCATCTTTATCATTATATACATAAATAGATAATTTGGGTAAAAAATATTCCTTTTTCATAACCTTATTAACCTCAATGAACAACATGTTGCCTTAAGGATAATAATGGTGCACAGTGCTCTCTCGTCATGCAGTATGGAGGCATAATTTAGGAAGTTATCATACATAGAATGAAATGGAAGGAATATTTTTAAGTTTAAGGACAATCGATAGGAGAACATGTTTGCTTGACAAATATCCTTGATTTTAAAACTTAAATTTCCGAAGCAAACTTTTGTAAACGTTTCTAAAATATTTCAGCTGGCCTTTTCAACACGCCGAACAGAGTTTCAAGAGGCAACCAAACAGATTACGTGGACTCATGGAGTTATAATTATCTACAGAAAATATGAACAGAAATTTTAAATAAATGCTTTAAAAAAAACAATCAAAAACTCAATTGAAAAATAAAAGAAAAAAAATAGTTAATTTCCGAACCATTAATATGAAAAAAGCTTCTGAGGTCTAATAAAAATACAATTCTGATAATGAGACAATGGTTGGTTTGCACACTTCATGATGTCTGTTCCACATACCCTACAGTCAGAAGCTTTCTTTGACTATTAAATTATTATGAGCTTCTGGAGATTTCTTTCTAATCAAATAAATATTTGAATTAAACTTAAGAAAAAATTTTAAAATTGATCCATTAATAAAGAATTTATGTTATAAACCACTTTTTGGTCCGATGTTGGAAAAAAATTTATGGTGCCAAACCACAAGAGACTTTTCAAAATACTTGCAAAAGTTATAAAGGACATACAAAATCAAGAAATAAAATCGAATTGATAACCTTGTTCTTTTTTGAAGCCGTTTAAAAATAAACGGTTCGTGAAAATTATCATTTGGGAATTTCTAATATGAAACGAGACACTGTGTGTTGTTCTATACAACGTTTAAGTGTAATTTTTTTTCTTCTGTCTGAAAAGTTTTCTTTTATTTCTTTTCGTTTTTCTTTTAACTTTTTTGGTGTTTTGTATCCTTAGCCTGTAATATACTATTAATGTTATTTTTTATATTTAACTAATGAAAATGTATCTTGGCCCTTGAAAAGTTTTTATTCTTTATTGTAATTATGGGAAAATTAGATTAAATGAAATTTCGGAAATAAATTGTTTAATAAATTAAAGTTGAAAATAATTTATTTATAATGGGGCAAAATTAAAAATAGCACAGGATGCAGCGCAGTAGGTTGATACTGAAAATAAAGTAAAGTTGGTCGAAAAAATCTAACTGTTCCAGGTTAACATTTTAAAAAACTTTGAAATGTTTTAATGGAACCAAAAATGTATGTCGACTGAAAACATTTTACTTCAGGATTTTAAATTTTTTTATTTAACCGAACTCAAATGTTTCTTATAGATAAAAAAGAAAATGATTAATAACCTCTCAAAAAACATATTATTTTTTGCTTATTTTAGCACTTTACTCTCATCACACAAAATTATGTAGATGATTGTCCTTAAAAAGTAATTATTTGAAGTAAAGATATTACATCTCTCCTTGTTATAAAGTCTTTCATCCTCTTGCATCATGTTATGGAAACCTTATTCAACTGTTTATTCAGCTTCCTTTCGTTTCTTTTTCTGTTTAACTTTCATTTCCTTTTCTACGCGTTGTTTGTTGTCTCCCTAGATCTAGTTTAATTAGATAATGACACATTAAATGCCAAATCAAGCGTAACCACCCATTTGCTAACGTCAGCCATTGAATCATTGCCAACGCAACAGTATCCTCCTCATCAGCTAATTATTAATGTTCATTGAATTAATTACTTTGCGGTTAGAAATCGTAACGAATAAATACAAAATGAGGGGCTTTTTTTAAATGTCAGGTCACATTTATTTGGTATTAATTTGAATGTGAAGTTGTGTGTAGAAAATTTTTTTTTTATAAATTTCTAAGGAATTTCGAATTTTTGCTTAAAAAGTTTTAAATAAATATAAACGGTTCAATTATTGATTGATTAATGTGTTAGTCGATTAGATAATTTTATTTTAATCTCCTAATTTTGATTAATATGCTAATTGTAAGTCAATAGAATAAAGTCAATAGAAAGTTAATCCCTATGGATTTTCTTCCGAGGCTTGACCAGTAAACTAAAGTGGTACCACGGGAGCCGCTAAGCCTCACGGGAGATTATCTACCGGAGAGTAGAGAGTGTTGTCCTATATTGGACACACATTTGCGATGTGGCGTTGCGAGATGCATACATGTCATCTTGGGGATGAATAAGCATTGGTATATTCCTTCTCCTTGAGAATGGATATGCTGGCACTATCACACTACCCTCGTCGGTGGCATGATTCCGTGACCGGATAGTGGTGAGGTCCCCTTCGGGAGTATACTCGTGGTGGCTATGGTTGCTATCAAAAGCTGCAAGAGGTATTGGTTTTTTTTTTTTTTTAATTGGGACTAGCACTCTGGTGATGGCCCCTACGTATGCAGTGCATTGTGCCGAAACTCAGGGAGAGAGAGAGGGATAGGGTAGAGAAGATAGATGTTGAAAATTTAGATGGCTTAACTCTTTTACAACTCTACTTTGCGCGTTATGGTAATTTTTATAGCAGTGTGTAGGCGCCTCCGATGTTAAGTAGACGCATTAACTTTGTTAACCTGTATTAGCCGGCATTTTTATTAATTGTTTCACTTCGCTGATGTTTCTACTAACCGACGAAGGAGGACGATGTTGTGCACATTAGCTTGGAACAGCATCAATCGCAGTCGGAACAGTTTTTTAGTGACCAGTGCTATACGTTCATCACTTAAATAGTCCGACAGCAATTAAAATATCTCACTAATGTACATTAGAGAAATTAATGATGTTGGATGACTTGCTCTGGCCAGGGTTCTAACCGAGGCCCCAAGTCATTTTTTGCTTAGTAGTCAACGCGCTAACCACTTCAGCCAACACCACCCTCTAATTGGTTAAATGACTATTACTCGACCAGTGCTAGTGGCTGGTTGGACTTCGGTGGGAAGCCTCGATGTGGTGTTGTGAAACAAAAGAAAAAAGGAGATAAGATAGCACGAACACTTGAGCAAGGTGTTTACGCATGGTGAGTGATTTATGCATAAACAGTTGCCACCTGATCTGACCCTTGGGGTCATACTTGTGTGCCCTCGGGGTGACTTGTGGTTGCACAAATTCGCACAGTCTTAAGAGCACTGTGGGCTTAAGCCACAAGATATGTTCCCACATAAATCTGTAACACATCTGTCATTGTATTGATGTTAAATTACATCAACATTATGAAAGTGTTGAGAGTTTTTTTTTTCTTTATTAAAATTACAATATTATCAATATTTTAGTTATTAATTTACTGAACTATTGTTGTAGAAATTTAGAATATTTCAAACTAATTTTTTATCGTTACAATTTAATCACAAAAGATTAATAATTACGCATATTTAATGTTAAAAATAAATTGCGTGTTTTTAATTTGAAAACAAAAATTTTAAATGGACACACTTACCTGATTATTTAGTTGAGAAAAATGGTTTAGTTTGCAACTGTATGGAAGAAAAAATAAAAATATTTTTTAATGAAAATATTGCTAAAATCAAACATTACATTAGTTTAAATTTTCAAATCGTATCCAAATTTTTATTGTACGCAACACGCTCCTTATTTAAGTAATCCAATTAAAATTTATCATAGTAAAATCTGTTACGGCACTTACGAGTGTACCACTAAACTCTTTACAATCTACATGTAGTAGTTGTCTGTCATGTTTAAGATGACATATGTTCTATATTAAATACTTTCGCAACAATAAGTTGTGAGGAGCCCTACAGACAGACGGACGGACAGACAGACAGATTTACTTATGTGTATCTTGAGCAGGGCTCTATTACTTACTACACAATATAAAGAAAACAAGTTGTTGAACTGAACAATAAGTGGGTTTTTGTTAGGTAATTATACGAGTATAATCAACTAATACAAAACATAAATTTGGCAAAACAATAACCAGAATTTAATTTCAGAACAGAAACAAAAAATAATTTGTTTATCTTGTAATCTACAATAGTATTTAAAAAATCAATAGTATTGAATTACCCATCCTTGTGGCACTCAGTACAAAGAGCTCTTAAATTAAATGAAAAGAAAAAAATTAGAGAAAAACAACAAAGACAAAATGGGGAGAACGAACCATAATGGGGGACCATTGAGAATAGAAAGAAAAACATTTTAATTAGTTTTTATACACAATTATGTGACTATCTATTGTTTTTGTTGTGGGATGAAGTAAAAATTGCTTTTATGGTAGATTTTCGTTGTAGAAAACACAAACAAACATACTAAATACGTACGTAGGTACGTACATACGTAATTGTACGTTTTACTCTACTCAATTTATATCTGTCCCTTGTATACGACATTTCACTTTCCATGCTAATTCAAGTCTCAATTGTAATCTAAATGGAAATTTTGATTTGTAAAAATAATTCAGTTGTATTTTAAGGGTTGGTGTGGTTCAAAAGTAGGTGTAAAAAGTAATTATCTAGAGCATTAAAAAAATAATACAAAAACATTTAGAAATTGCGAGAAATACACTGATTTTGTATTTTTAACAGATTATTGGCAAGAAAAGGACCAAATAAAAACAACTTGAAAATAATAAACATTCTAAAGGTATGCTTTGAAATTGTATGCAAGCATTTTTAACAGATTTTAGCTTTAACTTTAGCCCTACTCCTTCAAGGAGCGTGATAGTTGTTTTTCTTTGAAGTTCATAATTTTATTTCCGACATTCAAAGAAATTTATTTTATATACGAGTCATAAAGTTTTCAAGAAAATAGAAATTATATTGTAATAAAAATGGCTTCATGAAAAATGGCCCCAAACTGAATAACCAAGTGTATCCTGCAACTGAAAAATTAAAAATTAGCCCAAAACAAAAATGCCAAAATCGTTGCGAAATAGGAAAAATTACACAAAAAATACTTTAAATTTTTCTGTTCGGGGTAATTTTTTATTGTGGCTACTTTTTTTCAAGTACGACATGGATATATAATGGTAGAGAAAATCCTTAAGATTAAAAAGGCTGCCTATGCCAATTATTTCCATGACAGAGTGTCATCAAGCCAAAGACAAAAATTGCTTTAAATGTACAACATAACAAAATTACTCACCGGCATTGACAGAGATAATGGATCATAAAGTGACACTAAGGACGATTCTCAAATTTTACGAAAATTTAATTACGATTTCATATAAAAAGTCGGGTACATGGTGTAATAAAAAAAGTGCCAACAGGAGGAAAAAGAACTTGGCAGCACGAGAAAAAGTAAAGCCAAAATAAGTCTTTCTGTCAAAAAGAGTTTATTTTTTAGGACAAAACATTGCTTTTGACATATTGTTTTATTCAAATTTGTGAAGCAAAAAATTATCACATGGCTTGGCGATGCCACTTGGTTTAATACACTTTGGTCGGGTGTTAAATAAAGCTTCAGAAAATATTGAATATATTCACTTTATTGTCTAAAAAAAATAGTTTAATATCTTGTAAAACTTCCAAAACTTTCAACTATTAATGCTCGGCAAAATATTAGAAACTATCGAAAATATCAACTTCAATTAAAAAAAAAAATCTAAGATTCAATTAAATTCGTTATCGAAGTACAATACATGAAGGAAATTTTTCAAATAACTAAAATTCCAATTACCAATTACTCAAAAAATGTGTGAAAATTATTAGAATATTTTTCTTTTCATAAAATTTGAATTGAAACTAGTTCTAGTTTTTGTTTAAGTGTACTAATTGTAAATTTCTTAGGAATATTTTTTTCTGTGTAAGCAAAATTATTGCACTCGTGAATAACAATATGTGGCTTAGATGAATTTAAGGGCTTTGCAGGCTTTACATATTTTTTTAGTAAATCACTATGGGAAATTTGGTGAGAGTCGTGTTAACCGTCTTTACTAAATTGTGTTTTTTATAGAGTGACACAAGTTTAAATCATAATAAAACAGGGAAATATATTTTTAATATTAATGAAACGGGCTTTATAGGAAAGAAAATTTCATGAAATTAATTTTTAAATATAATTTCTGCCATGTGGCCGCCACGAATGGCGCGTAGAAGGAGCAGTCTGTAACACAAATTTTCAACAACTTTTCGCAGCATTTGTGGCCGTATTTCGCCGATAACTCTTCGAATGTTGATTTCCAGGTGTTTAATTGTTTGTGGTTTATCGACGTAGACAAGTGACTTATCATAACCCCAAAAAAATAATCTAATGGGGTTAAATCACACGATCTGGGTGGCCAAATAATTGGGCCATTACGAGAAATTATTTTTTCATCAAGATTCTTTGAGTAAATCAATTGTAGCGCCCGCTGCGCGATGAGTTCGACGAATATAACAAATTTCAACAATTTGCACGCCTTGTTCTGGTGTAAGTCGATTCATAATGAAATTTCAAAGCAATTAAACAAAAAGAAACTAATCAGATAAATGGGTGCTCAAAGTTGTGACACTCTATAAAAACACCCTTTATATGGACATTTATCACATTTTTCAATATAGAGGCAAAATTTCGCCATGGACGGTCTACAATATTAAAAATCAATATTTCTTATTATGTAATTTCAAGACACCAAAACTTCCAGCTTAATTTGAATTCCAGAAACACAATTATAAATAAAAGTGTAGGAAATTTTTAATTCTCTACAGCTGGCTCTTGATTCGATAGCTTTAATATCATATTTGTTTTGCCTCTCGTATCTTTTGTTTTTTTTAATACACAATTAAATCATTTTAATAACAACTACAAACCATGTCAGTTAAACAGTAGAAAAGGTAAAACTTGGGAAAATTTAGCTGGCAGTAGTGATTCAGATAAAAAATTGAGATAAAAACAAAACAAAATCCAGCTAAACGAAACAAAGGCACGAGGCACGATTTACATAGAAAAAAAAAACAAATAAGTCCTATTAATTATAGCACAATGATACCAGTCGGGAGTGAAAGAAATAAACAAAACGAATTAAATTAAATAAAATGCTGAAAAAATAAATTAAATTTATGTGAGAGCACAAGTTTTCATAACAAAATATGAAATAAAGTGGAAATTAATGACACAAAAAAAGTCGTTAAATAAAAGTGAAACAAGTGGAATATGTTCAATTAAAACGCAATTAAATTTTGATAAAAACTCCAATAATTCATAACAAAAAGATAATTGTGTTAAATAATTTAAATAAATACAAATGTTTATTAAATACATAACTATAGAAGAATTGAGTGGTATGACAGATGAGAACAGTAAATGTCATACAATGATTAGTACAGCAATTGAAACAGCAGCACCAGCAACTGCAACTGCTAACACGTCCTCAACTGTTTTAACAACAACAACAGCAACAACACCAACCTTTGAAATAAAATCGGACACAAATTCTCCACGCATTGCCTGCATAACCATCAATAGATCGACCCAAACTAATTTTCTTTTGACCAACCACAACAATATTGATATATTTGAAAATCGTAGCATGGCCAGCAATAGTAGCAGTACTAGTAGCATCAATAATATTGGCAGCGGCAATTCAAAAACACACAACAACAACAACAGCAGCAGCAGTTGTAGTGAAAGCACAACCAGCAGTGACAGTCATGCCGACATAATGTCCTTGGAACAACTTTTACTTGCCGTACAAGAAGAATCCGATGATGAAGAGGGACTATCCGATGTCATACCACTGCCACCGTTGGCACACCACCATCATTATCATTGTCATGCCACCAAAAAGAATCAAATTAACAACACCGGCAATAGCAGCGACTATGAAGAAGAAGAATGTCGAAATTCTTGTTGTTCGTGTTCCGAAAATGAACAATCACCTGCCTCCTACATTATGAACACCAACAACAATAATAGCCAAAACAGTTGTTTGCCAACTGAGCGACGTTTTCGACGTTCATCGGTTGGTATGCAAAGAAAGTCAGCATTTCGTCAAAGAAAATTAGATTCATTAGGAGCTTTGCGTCGCCAGCGGTAAGTTTTTCTTAATTTTCCTTTAGAATTTGATGGTTGTTGGCTGTTTTGATGACTGACGTAGAGGATTATACTGATTGTCCTAAGAATGTTTTTCTTTTTTTCTTCTTTTCCTAATATTTGACAAAATATGTTTTGTTAAATTTTCCATTTCCTTTTAATTAAAAATTAAAGTTTCGGTATTTTTTTTTTTTTGTAGAATATTTTCTTTGTTGTAGAAATTCTTGCGGCTACTTTGTGCAGTCATGCAAGAAATTTCGTTCCAAATGATTGAATATATTTTTGGAAAAAAGCAAATGAACAACAAAAACCACAAGAAAATACATTTAAAATATCATGAAAATTTAGAATTTTTATACAAAATTATACGAATTTATTATTTTAGATTTCTTCAGGAAAAGGAGAAGTTTATCAGTTCATTCAATGAATAACGATAAACTTTTGTAAACAATTTTTGTAATTGAAATAAAAAAAAAACGAGACGACTGACCTTGAGATCATCTCTGGATTTTGTCGCTAAGCGCAACCTTGACACAAAATTTTGAGGCATCTGACGCTGTTTTTTTTAGTTCAAAATAAAAAATCGAGTCTGGAAAATACATTTCATAAGGATTTTTACACTAATTAAAAATTAATTTCTTTTCCAAAATTTACTACACTGATATCTCTTAAATCGCTTTACTGATTTTAATCAAATTAACATAATTTTATAGAAGTTTTATACATGTAAGTTCGAAAACATGAATGAATTTCGAAAATCAATTTGAGAAAATCTTATGGAGCTAAAAATTTAAAATATTTTTTCGAAACTTTTTACAATCGGGCCTAAAATATATTTAAAAAAGTTGATTTTTTCGAAAACTATATTTTTTGGAAATTAGCGAAATCTATTAAACCGAGTCGTTTGGTGTAATCTCAAGGGGATCTGATGTCCCACATCCACTGGGACATCGTTGTAAAAAATAGTCAGAATAGATTCCTTTTACCTCAAAACGTCGAAATCTAAAGAAAATCTGATTTGCGAAAATTTGGAGTAAAATCAGCTTCTATAAATTTATAATTTCTGAAAAAATTTTAATAATTATATTTTTTGTTGGAAAGGAATTTCTTGAAGTTGACTTCCATAATTGTTTTGTAAAAATTGGAGGGCAAGTTGTTCCCCTATAATATTGATTATCGAATAACACTTCCATGTATAGACCGATGTTCATATTTCATTTTGCGAAAATCGGGGGAAAAGTCGTACCCCTCCTTCTCTTTAAGTATATATTATCGTATAAGTTCCTCAATTATGGACAGATTTTCATAATACCTTCTTTTTGTTTGAACAAGTTTGCCTACAGTTTTATCCTACAATAATACTTTTTGGTGAAAAATCAGAGGCGAAGTTGTCCAACCCCTCGCAATGTATCGTTTATCGGATTTATTCGCTATCTATTGACCAATTTTTAATTAATTTTTTTTTATTTAAGAAAGTGCGTTAACCTTTCGTAGGAGTAAAATATATTGCAGAATTGGATTTTGTTTTGGTTTAAGATTTCTTATTGTCGATTTTATAATCATTTCAAATGACTTTTTATATTGAATTCGGTTATTTGTTGTCAGAATTATTATATACAAACATACACATGTACGTATTTATCAAGAATGACAGAAATAAAGATTACGCCATGAGCATGTTTTCTCTCTTGATGACGTAGTGCGTGACTCGAAAGGATTGCACAGTCTGTGCGCCTAAATGTTTTTAAATTTTTTGTGGGATTATTAATATATGTGACCTTCTTCTAGTGTGTGAAAATGAAGTTTTGAAAAAAACGCATTATCACTCTTAATCCACTCTTAAGTTCAAACTCGTTTTTTTGACACACTAGGTCCCTTTTCTCGGAAAAGGTCACATATATAATTAAGAAAATTTCTTGGGGATAAAATTTAAGCAGTAAAAGCACACGTAATAAAACAAAAATGCACCTGAAACTATATACATACATACATATATATATATATATATATATATATATATATATATATCTATATATGTATTTATTACAATATTCTATTATATTTATTATTATCGTATTTATTATAATTAATTTTTGTGACTACTCCAAAACATGACATTAAATAAGGTTTTTATTGTTTTCCATATGAGTATTAAATTATTATCGTCAAAAATAAAAATACTCAAGCAATTTACAATATTGCGATGAATCTTTAATATAAAATGTTAAAAGATTTTTTGTTCCCAGAAACACATAAAATTTATTTATGCCCACGTAAAGAAATAAATAAATCTCAACAAAAGATTTCAAAATTGATTTCCTTTAAAATTTTCCTAGCAACGGAAATATTTGATTTCATGGCTTATAAATTAGATCATTGATTTGGGTAATCAAAATAAAAATTCATATAATTCTTATAAGTATATTCTGTTAGATACTGCTGTGAAAATTACTTATAAAAATCGTTCAAGTATTTCGACTGCTGAATTGAATTTCTCTTAAAGTTACAACAGTTAAAATGATAATGATGGTGATGAAATATTTCCATATTGAGTAGAAATAAAAAATATTCTCGAAAATATTCTCGTACATCGAATAATAAAATAAATAATAATTTTTTTATTTACTTACAATATTTTGCAGAAGAACAACCGCAAGTAGTGGCATAAGAAGACCTATACGAATTGTACCCGATTGGACAGAAAATGCTATCCAGGGTGAACATTATTGGAAACCATCATCAGCGTCGGGTGATTTATGTTGCCTGAATGAAGAATGTATTGTAAGTAAAAAAAAAAAAAAACATGTACTCCTCTTATATGTATGTATGTATATCCATAACCGAGTTTGTTTCGCTACCCGTTTCATAACCCGGTTTTTAGCCAAAAAAAAAAATATATTGTGCACATCTAGAGAAAAATATCTTTTAAAACATAAATTATTCATCAAAATTAGTGAACTATAAGATACACAAAAGTGTGCAACAAAAAGTAGTGTGGCATATTAGTATATTACAGGACAAAATATAAAATATTCTATGATATTCTTCTGTTTTATAATTCATCATTCATTCATCTGAATTTTGGTCATAACATTTGTAAAGGATTTAACAAAGTTATTATTGAAAATAATCTCCAAATTTTACTTTAAAAAGTTGTTCATTTGTTGTATGTTAAGCATATAAAGAAAGGGTGTCCCAAGACGCCATTTGTGCCGTAAAGTGTTGGCAACCAAAAACAAAAAAAAAAAAAAAAGAATTCGACAGCTGATAGTTTAGAGTTATTAAAAATGGAACGCTACTCGATTTAAGAACGTGTCTCCTTTATTGAACAATATTTAAAAAATAATAAAAGCTTAACTGGACAACCAGTGCGTTTGGCGTCTCTTCACAGTAAACGAAGTTAAATCATTAAACACACTGGTCGTCCAAAAACAGTTAACACTTTATTTATTCTGATTTATTGATAATTATAATTAAATAAATACTGCATTTTTTTTAATTAACCGATTAAACATGATTATTTTTTTCATTAATCGAGCGATCACCCCATTAAAACAGAAATTCCTTAATAAATTGCACAATTCAGGTGGGAAGTGGAAATGAGCAAAGAGATTTAATGTTAACTTCAAAAAGTATATATATGTACATATACGAGCATGAATAATTTAAACCACATAAAAGTTTTATTCGATTATGAGAGCAATTGAAAAGTATTCATTTCATTCATTTGATTAATCTAATAATTGAAATATCGATTATTATGAATTAACAACATTTCAAACAAAAAAAACATTACCGATGTCGATACAGAAGCAAACCCAAAGTATCTTAAATATATCAATTTTAATGGATTATTTTTAATCGAAAAAACTATTAGTAAAATTTTTAATGATATTTTTTTACTAAAAATATATCATTATTTCACTTTTAATTGAACAAACTGGTTTTTTTTACCAAACTAATAGGCGTATTTGATTAGTTTTTGCCCTTCAGTAAAAATGACATTAACATTTTAACTGTTTTTCTTTAACGAAAACTAACAAATTTTAAAATTTAATTTTGAAAGATCGCAAAATATTTAAAATTTGTATCGTTAATTTTTAATAGAAATAAATACGGCTAAGATTAATCAACATAAAATATATCGGTCAAAAATAAATAATATTTACCTCACTTACACTATGCAACTTGGTTACATCCATATTTTATTTTAAGAGAGTGCTAAAATATAAATTTATACATTTTATATATCTTCTGCCTTTTGCATCAAAAACAGGAAGTTTCATGCAACAAAGTTGCGTAGTGTAAATCCGGTAATTATTTGTTGGCATTTTCGACACCTGCCTTTTTATACGAATTTTCAAAACAGTTTGATTACGTTTTAAAATCTTTTAACTTCAAATTCATTGTTTTTGAATTATGTTAAAATAGGATTGTACAACAAACAATTGAGGACTCACTTCTCACTAATGAACCCTTATTTCTATCTCCAAAATTTTCCGAAGCCAACTTAATGTACTCGTACTTGCACGTTATTTCTAAATTAACGATAACATTCCTTTATCATCTTTTAATTACTAACTGCGGTTTCTAAGAACAACTAATTTTAAGTGCACATGAAGTAGCAGTTAATGTTAAGAGATGTTAAATGCTTTCATTTTCATTCCCTTTAATATTTGAGTTCATGTGAAATGTAACAGCGAAAAATCAGAGGGTAATTTTTATAAATAAATTTAATTCAGCACATCTTACAATGAGCAGCAACCATATCCATTATAATTAGTATTTCGTTTTTTGCTAAAACGGAATTTTTAATTTATGGTTTTTAATTCACTTTTAAACTTGTCAACGGCACTTAATGTGAAAATAAGAATTTTTGATTAAATAACTTTCTTGAAAAAATAAAAAAGAAAATTTAATGGAATTAAAATATTGATAAAAGTTTATCAGATACAATAAAAAAAGTTTAAAGTTGAAAATTAATATTAAAGTTGATATGAGTTTCATAAAAACGCCTCGCTCATAATTTTATTTCAAAAATTAACAATTGATTGGAAAATAAAAAGCAGATACAGTCGGCCCTCGATAATATGCAACATAGAAGAAACACAATAAACCCCTTAAAAGATGAGTGACCCACTTTCCATATATTGTTAGATAAACAATAATCAATCTTTTGGGTCGGACACTATTAATTGCGCTAAAAAGAAAAACAAATATTTCATTTTAAAAGAAATCTTTCCCAAACACTACCTTTTCAAAAATAACACTATTTCAGAAGTATTAATTCATTTTCGCAATTCAAAAAAAGACCGACTTCTTAAAAAAAATTATTCATTTTTATTTTAGATAGTAGTAAAAGTAAAAATATTAAAAAAAAAATATGTAAATACCCGCTTACATATTTACATGCTAGCTTTTACTCGTGAACGAAGTCGCCACCTATTAATGTAGGCAGTAAACTATCTGTATGCCAAAATCATTGAAAAGTGAAAAAGTACCATAAGTCAAATAACCAAAAGTAGCAGCGTTTTCACATTTTAACGCCAAGAAAGTAAAATGTATGTTAATCTATATATATAAAACTGAAAGTGTGTTTGTTTATTTGTTTGTTTGTTTGTTCCTTATAGGAGGCTAAACCTCTGAACCGATCTTCCTGAAATTTTTACAGTATTTAACTGGAACTCTCGGATGAATTATAGGCTATATGAAGTTTTGATTGGACAAAGAGGCGTGGCACCGCCCATATAACCCAAAATTTAAATCGCCATATTCTGGGCATTTTTTGACCTACGTCGATGATATTTGGTACATATGGTATTGACATAATTTGGAATACGTACCAGGAAAAAAATGGGTGTGACCACGCCCCTTTTTAGGAAAACCAAACCCTTTGACCGATCTTCCTGAAATTTTCACAGCATATTATTGTGACTCCTGAATGAATAATAGGCTATATGAAGTTTTGATCGGACAAAGAGGCGTGGCACCGCCCACATAACCCAAAAATTGAAATCGCCATATTCTGGGCATTTTTTGACATACGTCGATGATATTTGGTACATATGGTATTGGCATAATTTGGAATACGTACCTTTTTAGGAAAATTAAAAATCGTAATATAGTCTTAACTAGTGGACCGATCGTCATTAAATTTTCACAATAGGATATATAAATACTTTTAATTTTATTTTATAACGAGGAGGTAGCGAAGCACAGCGGGATCAGCTAGTGTATTACAAAAATTAGACAAAAAATAAAAAGTACCAATAGTACCAATTTGTCCCGTTTTTACTCCTTAAAAATTATCCCATAATTTAATATAAGTCAGGGTCCGTCGACCTAATTTATTCCAAATCCCTTAAGAAGTTTTTGCGTTGTAGAGAAACAAACATCTAAACATACACATTTTATAATATTAGTAGAATGCCTGTATGTGAAAAGGAATATTTTATAATTGATATTTTTTTTTTGGTAATATATTGCATAGAAAAAAAAAATTAAAAATAAATCTTCTGTAATATTTGTATGTGCATTCTGAAATTTCTTTGTTTCTAATTTTTAAGTTTAGGAATTATCTTGTAAATTTTAAATAAAAACTCGCAAAATGTATTCAACAACAAATATGCGAATATGAAATATTTATACTGTATATTGAGCCATTTATGTTGAAAGTGGCATAAGTAACTTTTTTTTATTGCAATTTTTTTACAAATGAAAAGATACCGTTCAATTGTATTTAGTGTTGCCATTAACTCAATTTTTTTGAAAAGGTGACTTATGCCACTTTCAAAATAAAGGGATCATATGTATGTATATATGTATACATAAAACAAATGAATACGTGAAATACTAACAAAATATAATCCACATTGATACATAAATAAATATTGTTGTTTTCCTTGCAGGCATTCTGGGGAAACAAAATAAAATCTTTGAGAAAAATATTGACGTTTAAAAATATTTACAAAAAATATGTACATTTTTATGAGTCATAAGTATAAGCCAATTTCTGGACGTACATTAGAATTTGCATGCACTCATATTCCATCTTAAAAGATTTATACCTTTTCATTATACACAACATCATGAGGCCAATATATTGAAATTTTGCTGCAATAGAGTTATAGCTCAAATTATATAATTTTTGAGGCAATAATGCAGCATTAAAGGTCATATCATTTCATCCAAATATCTTAGTTATAAACTTTTAGGAGAAAAATCAAATTTTCTTTAACCATTAAGCTGTTAGGGAATTCAAAACTTTCAACTCGTTTGCGGCAAAATTACTTTTTTCAGTTATGACTACATTGGAGCAAAGTTGCCAATAAGACAAAGAACCGCTCGAAGTAATGCAAATATTGGTGCCGTTCAGGCAAGTGTTGCTGAAGACCCCAATTTGTCGATTCCAAGACGTTAGAGCGGTATAGATCGATGATCTTATGGCCGAAATTAGAAGAAGTTTGGTTCCAACAAGACGGGCCTACGTGCAACACAGCAAATGCAACAATTGAAATGTTGCGAGAAAAGTTTGCAGATTCGATTATTTCAAGAAATTGTGATATTGAATGGCCTCTAATAAGTTGTATTTTAACACTATTAGACTATTTCTTGTGGGGTTATTTGAAGTCATTTCTCCTTCGAAATAAACCAGACTCTCTTCAAGCTCTACAAGTCAATATTGAACGTGCCATTCATGACATACGACTTGATTTAGTGGAAAAGGTGCTCGAAAATTGGATTCATCGAATTCATTCCTGCAGAAGAAGTCGTGGAGGCCATTTGAATGACGTTTTATTTAGAACTTAATTGTATCGATTGTACTTCGCATTAAATAAAAAAACTTTTGAATTTCCTTAACAATAAGTGGGTTTTTTTTTAAAGAAATCATATCACTCTTATTGAAAAACATTATAGATTAGCTAACCCATAGCAAATATATTATTTTTTAAAAAATTATAACAAAAATTGTTTAATTAATGTAAATCTTTTGATCCTGCTTAATGGAAGAAAATAAATATGCAAAATAAACCATATTTTCTTTCTTTGGCGCAAATGTGCTCACAAGAGAAAATATATACAATGGAGAAAAATACTCGAGGCCGACTAATAAACTATAATTATCCTGCAAAGAATCTCATTAAAAAGAATTATTTTTTTTTTGTAAGAGACAAAGAACCTCTTTTCAAATCCTGCCTGTCGTTTTTCAAAAAGTTCTAAGGATTCTAAAAATAGCTATTGCAAAATATTTCATTTAAGAAACTACTTTTTTCTAACAAACTAATAAAATGTGAAATTTTTTTTAATTATTCGATTTACTCTTTTTTGTTCTCAGAAAGTATTCCATTAAATTAAGTTCATATTTTTTTAATTAACAATACTTAAGAAAATGCTAAAGCCAGCCAGCCATAATACATTTCTTATTGCATTCACATACTCATACATCTTCACATAATAATTATGTGCAATAAAAATTTCACATTAAAATAAAATATTTATATCATGAAATCCGGATATAAAATATTTTTTATTCACATTTCTCCAATTATGTCTGTTATTATGATGCCGCTGATTAAATAAACATGCAAAAACCACTTGTGATCCACAAGTGGTACTTGCTGCTGATGCTGGGTAAAGATGCTGTTTGCCATGCAATTTTGTTTATAATAAAAATCATTAACGAAGTAATAATAAAAATACTCTACAAAATTTTGTGGCAAAATGAATATGGAAAAAAAAAAAATTGTTGTGAGGAAGTGGTGCAGGGTGGAATTTATTTCGGTTTTAAATGTTTGTATATATTTAAGTATTTATGTGAAGGTTCATAACTAGAGATGGTATCGTGAGTAAATTTTTACTTACAATCATAATATTTTTTACACGATTTTTCTTAGTAATTTTTTTAGTGTCGTAAGAAAAAAGAAGTAAGAAAGCTATATTTTGCTGCGCCAAATCATATATACCCTCCACCTGGTCATATGAGTATTTACACATTTATTAAACAGCGATATCATGTACATAATATGTTTTAATTTTTCTGATTTTCAATACGAATCGTCTAAATACAAATCCCGATATATCGGTCCAAGACCCAAGTCTCCAAGACTTTAATTATCTTCGGAAAACACATTTCACCTACAGACAAACGGACAGACGGAAATGCCTAATTCAACTTCTCTATCTATAAGAATCCAGAATACGTACATATATACTTTATGGGTCTCATTCGAATATTGTGGAAATTACACACAAAATGACAAACCTATAAATACCTTTTAAATACTTGGTGAAGGGTATAAAACGATTTGGGTGTAGTGTCGTTGAAATAGTAGCAAGCAAGATTTTATATATTTGTCTCATGCTCATGCACGGTCATGTGAATGAAAAAAAAAAAACTATTCATGACCTTGAAATACTTACGGAATATTTATAAAGTAAATTAAATTAAGGAAATAATTTTCATATTTATCTTATAGATAAGCATTTGGCTCTCAGCTAATTTTATGCAGTGCATAATTTTTCATTTAAAAACTCCATAATAATGAAACAAAAAAGGAGTTTAAAAATTATTTATTGCAACAATTGAAATAAGAATACCATAAAAATAAGAGAACTTGAAATAGAACGTTTTTCATCTCACAACTTATTTGTCGAGGTCGAATTTATATATTCAAAAATCTATTTATTTGTCATGGGTTAATCTATATGCTGCATTTCATAACTTGCTAATACCAACTCATCAAGGTTGTAAGAAAAATAAAAAAAAACATAACGAATAAAAATTGTTTATTGTGTTGTTTGTACAAGTTTTTTAAAACTATTGCGCTTTTGCTTTAGTAATTCTCGATTATTGCTTGAGAGTTTGTGTATAAGCAAATTAGTTTTGAAAACTTTGCTGGCATGGTAACGTTCTACTGATGAGTTGGTATTATTAACCACTGAAATGTAGCATATAGATTATCTAACCCATAAGAAATAAAGCAGTTTTTGACAAATTTTGTTTTGTTTTTGTGTGAACAGCAAATCAAAGTTGCGGGCAACTTCAGCTATAAACGAATATAGAATTGGCTAGGTTAAGAAAGTCCATACTACTTCTCATTCCCTTTCCGCCACTCCTCAATATACTTAAGACGAATTTACAAAGTTAATAATACTTTTATAATTTAGAAATTCATATTTTTAAAAAGAAGAAAAATTTATTTTCGATCATACTCGTACGTGCTGACGCGATCTGCCAACTCTCTATTTTGTCCAAACCATTAAGTAGCACAAGTTTGAATAATTTTATTAAAGATACAATTTTTACAAGAATTTAAGAAATGCAATCGATTGGGAATTTTAATAAGGGTTGATCTTAAAGTTTATTAAAAATGTAGGTTTTCTCACCATCTAGCCGAGCGGTTGTATGACCTTCCTCGCCGTTCGCACATTCCAAGAATGACAACAAAATATTTCTATTAACCTTGAAATATTTCCAGTTATTTGAAAAATATTGTTACTATTTTGTTTCCTTTTTTTGTTGCAAAATTATTGAAATTTTAATTGCCACATTTTCCTAAAAGTCGAAAGCGAAATGTATTAAACTGCCATACAACACCAAAAACAAGAAAAAAAGAAAAAACGAAAAAAAAACAGAAAAACAAAACATTCTCTCAATAAATAAAACAAATAAAATTTTGTGCAAATATTTTTAAATTTATAGACGAAAACAAAAATATGAATAACAATTTTCAAAGAAAAAAAAAACCAAACGAATACAAACATTTTAGCAGTAAACAAAAATACGAAATTTTAAAAAATTTTTAAAAATTTCTAATATCTTTCCATTACAGAAAAGCGGACAACGCATGAAGTGTTCTGCATGCCAATTAATTGCGCATCAAAACTGCATTCCAATGGTCAATGAAAAGACTCAATTAGTTTGTAAGCCAACATATCGAGATGTCGGTATACGACAATACAGGGAACAAACTGTCACACATCATCACTGGGTCCATCGTAAAATGGAAAAGGGCAAATGCAAACAATGTGGAAAGGTAAGTACATACATACATAAGTGTGAAAAATTAAAAGAATTTGAGAAATTTGAGACCCTGTTGTCGCGTCTGTCTACCTCCAATGCCATTTTTCGGAATATAGAAAATAGTTTGTTAGAAAAACAAATATAAATAAATAAGTGGTTGTTTTTAGAATTTAATTTCAAAATTAAAAATTTAAAAAAAAAATAATTAATAAGTATAAAAGATTTTTAGAAAAACGAAAAAAATAAAGCAATTAATTTCAGTGACAGCAAGAAATGCGTGTTGTCGACAAACACATTTTCTAAGGCGAATTGATAAATAAACATGCAAATCTAGTTACCACCAGATCTCGTTCCTATTAATATCTCGTGACAATTTTTACGATAATGTCAGTACGGCTGAATGTATTTTTGTATATATTTATTTTTTTGTGAGTAGGAATTGGATTTTGGGTTAACATGTTACGCTTTAACATACGTAAAATATGCTCATTTCGCGCAAAGGAGTAGATTCGCTTCTGCAGGTAGATTCAAAGAATTTTCCAACAAGCAATAAAGTAAGAGAAACTGTTTCTTTTGTTTTAATACTAGGCCAACGGTGTAACCGAACCGTAAATTAAATCAAATCTTAACTTAAAAAAAGTAACGTCGATTCATGAATAATTCATTAAGAGAGCCGTTCGATGCAAATCATACTCAAAAAATTTACTTTGAAATTGTTTTATAATTTCTGATTAAGATCAATACCTTAAAAATTACTTAGAATTTTCAAACGGGGGAATGCTTTATTCCATACAATATCTGCCTGTTCGCCGATGTCGAAGTAGTTCTTTCTTTCGAACAATTACATATAAAATAAAAACAAAATTTTTGATTTTGTTTTTGTTTCAAATGTAATTATTCGAAAGAAAGGAGTTCTTCGTTATCGGCGAACAGGCACTATGTTTTTTTTTTATTATTGGCATATTACTTGGCATTCCAAGTAATCTTTCTCCTGTGTGACTACGTACGGACAGTGTATTTCAACTATATCATCTCACACCAATATTGAAGACAGACTATGTCTGATATGTTCAGTTTTTGAACTAATACCCCAACAAAAATTTGGTAATGTTTTGCAAGTACCCAACAAACTTTTCAATACAAAAAACATACCGTTCGGATTAATTTAAAGTACAGTATAACCTCGTTTAACGCAACCAATAGAAATTTCGGGCTGTTGCGGAAAACAAGTCAAAAGTTGGTATGAGTTTTCTTTCGATTAAAGAGCTTTGTGTCGCAGCTAAAAGAAAATGGTTTATTTAATAAACAAATACTAACTTTCAAAATAAATGTATTTATTTGATTAATGATAGAGGATCTTTAGCTAGTATAATTACAGCTGCCTTGGTGGCGGTAAGGTCTAAGCGGTAAACAACTCTGATGATGAGACTGTGGTCAGTCTTTAAACATCATGATGTCAGTTCAACCCTCTGCGCAGCCTAATTTTTCTTTGTCTATTCAATTATTACGAGCTTTTAGATTTTTCTTTCTCACAAAAATAATAATTTAATTTATAAAAAATTAAATTTAGAGAAAACGAACATAAGTCTTGAGAAATTAAAATTTCTTTAATTAAACATCACTCAGTTCGAATAAAATTTCATAGTATTAAAATTATATATTAAAAAAATACAAACTCGAATGTTAATATATTAGGTTTGTGCCAGATGGATAACGAAACAGGCTGAATTTGAACAAAGTTATCCAAAAAAGTTCTAGATAACAATTCTTGTTAAGTTTCGAGAGCGAATAAGAGATAGTGCATAATTTTTTCATTTCCTGTACCAAGTTGTACGAACTTTTACTTTGGGTACGTTTGGTATAGAGTTTAATAATTAGCCGTTATTTTTTTTTGTTTTCGATAAGTAACTGACAAAATTAATCAAAAAATTTCAGGGTGCTTTAAATAAAGTTTGGGTATATTTCTCCCTTTCTTTAATACAAAAAAAATGCTTTTACGGATCAGTGAACAAAAGTGAGTTTGATGTCGCCAATGATACAAATTTTGTTTAAAATGTATAAGTTAGCAGAAATATTTGGGGTTTAAATTCTGGTTTTTCGTGTTTCAGATGTTTTGGATAAATTTTATAATATCAGAGAGTAAATGTTGAGTTTCCTCTCATTAGTCCAAACTTATTCGAAGTCATCCGGAACACACCTATTAAGTATTTGTTAAATATATAGGTGTTACGATTATCGAGCAGTTGCGTTTATCGTGGGTTGCGTTTACCGAGGTAACACCGTAGTTATATTAACTAATTACTAGCAAACAAAAAATTAAATTATTCTATCATAAGCACAGTAGTAGTGTTTGTAGTTATTATAGATGTGGTCAAGAGTTCAACCCCTAGTAAGTCAAATTTGTTTTTTTTTTATTTTAAGCCGACACAAAATAATTGTAGTGGTCTACTACAGTAGTAAAAGGTTTGGCAGAAAAATAACAATAATTTAAAGTGGCATGTGTTCAATGCTCAGCAGAGATGTTTTGTTATATTTTGTGTATTCAATAAATTCTGAAATGCGAAAGTAAAAATAGCAAAGGGCATATTTATTTGAATATAATCTCATTGCTTTGCTTATATTATATTTTCGCGGGGTAGCTAAAAAAATTAATGAAAAAAAATGCTAATAAACATGATCTTCACTACTTCTATTTGGCATTTTAACAAATTACTTTAACCTGGAGATGCCGTTGGAAGAAATTACTTTCTCCATTTACTTTTAAATAATAACTTGAACATTTCAATATGTACTTAGAAGGTAAAAAAAAAAAGTTAAAAGACTCTGCTAAATATTGAACACGGGTCCAAAGTGATCTGCAATAAGTTTTTCAACTCAATTTTAGTAATAGGCATAAACCCTACTACTGAGCTAAAGTGAGAATTAATGGATTGTTTGTTTATCAATATTTGGGGTAGCTTGTGAAAAGTAATGCAGACGGTATGTAGTTTGTGGTTGAAAATTATGTTGTTGGTTTATTACAAAACATTACTGCACACGTGGTTGCAAATTATGCTGCTTTTTATTATTTCTTCAATTCTCTTTTAAGTACTCGTACACTATTCTCAGTATCCCATTAGATGATGATGATGTATTGAATTTTACAATATAAACGTCAATAATACTTCATGTCATAAAAGTGTTACAACTAAAAGATTTAAGAATATTTTCACAAATTCCTTTTACCGTATTTATTTATTTTGCTATTAACCAACAAAAAGTGACAGCCAACACACCCATTCTGTTGGACAATACACATACAAATAATTTAATAAAAAAACACATTTTTATCGATTCTCACTCAATTTTATGAATGAATGAATGGTTGTTTTTATTTGTTTGTTTATTTCTTCTGTTTGTTTTTCTACCTATTGTTATTGTGCTCATTATTATTATTATTATTACATATTTTTTGTTTGCAGTTTTTCTTTTTTGTGTGGCTTCTTGTTGTTTTAGCCGTCTGTCTGTCGTCTGTCAGATTGTTAATGTGTCAACACTACACTAAATGCAAACAACAATAAAACATTAGATTAGAATCATTAGATAGTGTTCGGTGGTGTGTCTTAAACAGTATAACGATAAGTGTTAAATCCCAGCAAACAATTCAAAGCTAATATTTTCATTATATTCCGCATCACTAGCGAGAAGTGAGAACCTTCCTAACCATTCAAAGCAATCTAGTTCAATCGATTAGTTTTTTATATTGAATTTATTTCTCTCAAGAGAAAATTAAACTATGTTTTTTTTTCTATTATATTCCCCAGAAATTATTTCATATAAAAAAAATTATTCATGTGAGGAATCGTTAAGCTACGTTCACATTTATCAAATATTTGCTCAAAAAACGTAATCAATAGTTTTGCTTAGGGATAGTGTCATTTAACACGATTTTTATATTACAAAATAAAATTAATTCTTCTCCAAAAGAGTATTTTTATACAGTTTAAAAAAATTCGAACCCAAAATTAAAAAAATATTGGAATTAAAGGAAATAACTTATTAGTTTTTTTCTTGGTTACGTTTTTTTCGACAAATATTTGATAAATGTGAACGTAGCTTTAGCTAAGCGAAAATATTTGTAGGGAAATATATTCATCATATGCGAGATTTAGCGAATCGTGCAGAAAAAACATGGAAATATTAAAAAAAAATGCCATGACAATAAAACGATAATTAAACTCGAAGACTAACATTTTAATTTGTATGTAATTAATTTGACACTGACTGTCGATATTATTTATAAACAATTGGTAAATTTAAAGTATTCACTAAAACAAAATTCGAACTCTAAGCCAACTGTAACTTTAAAAAATGTTTATGCATACGGAAGATTGCGCACAAAAATTTTGGATTCATTCTTTCATTAAGCAATTTTATAAGGATTTTCATAATTTAAATACAAAATGTTTGTTGGGATATGTGAAAATATTGTGTGATGTGGCGTTTGTATTGAATTTTTTATTCTTATTAGCTTTAGAGATGCCATATTCAACTGGCCCATTAGCTCAGTTGGTTAGAGCGTCGTGCTAATAACGCGAAGGTCGCGGGTTCGATCCCCTCATGGGCCACTATTGTTTTTTTTTTTTTTTAATTTTCATAAAAGATTTTACAGAGAAAACAACTAGTTACAAAAATGAAAACAGGGAGATTATTAATAGAAATTATTTGTGTACTTACACGTTATTAGAAATCTAGAAATTAAATGTCGGTTGTTGATGTGCTGAGGTGTTCAGGGCAAGCGTCGTCGTTCACAAATTGATTACATCGGTTTATACGCTTTTGGTATTGAACGCGTTTTTTTTTTTTTTTTTTTTTTGTCAGAATCATTTCAGTACAATTCTTTGCGTCACAAAAGTACTGTAATAAGATATTTAGTGCGATTTTAATGTTTTCTAATTTTAAACGTTTTAACTCATATTGAATTGTTTTTGATTATGCCATTCTCTTCGTCAATTTTTTTTAATTGCCTTGGTCCGCATTTTTAATCTCAATCTTTCTATATCTAATATATAACAAATATGTATAAATTTTCTAATGGCGATTCATCGTAATAATGTTTGAAAGAAGAATTTTGATTTCCTTAAAATGAGTTCCACGTGGAACATTATCAACACGCCGAAACGCAGAATTTTTTCCGGTCCCCTCTAGCAGAATCTGCCGCTTGAGCCTTGATTATTTCTTTAATTTAAATTCTTCGAAAATTCCTTGCAGCAGCACAATTTCTTAGAAAAACTGATATGGAAACTTTGTATGCACAGTTTGTTTTGAGCTGTCATATTTATCATTTAACAATGAAGCAAACTTTCTATTAAAAAGTAAATGAACTTAAGTTCTATTTTCCAAAACCTTAACTAAAACCATCATATTTAAATGCTTAAAATATGACTAATAACGACATATTAATTTAAAGATAACTTCGAATTAATTGCCAAACGCAATTATGAATTTTAACTCTCAACATCAGCAATTAATTAAAATAAATTTTCATATTTATTCTGGCTTTTAACCTTCTCAACATTTTATATTTTTTTTTTTGCATGCCAATTATTTATATGAAAACAAGATTTTAATCAATCTATAAATTAGTTATAAAATCCCCAAAAGGATAACACAGGAAGAGCTTATGTACTATATGGGGGATTATGAAACTATTGAACCAGATATGTAGCACTCATACAAGAATAGAAACAAACATTTACACACAGCCATAAGTAGCTTGTAGAACATTTATTATAACAAACATATGCTGGAGTACCATAGTAAGGATAACGAAAAGAGAAAAGAGAGAATACTTTCGATTACTTAAGAGGACATGGTACACTTGTTTTCAAAGAACGAACACATGCACACGTATCAAAACTTATGCAAACATTAGAACTTTAATACCTCAAGTTGAAGATGAAGATGATTACAAACTGTTGTATGCTTTATGCAGGGACTACAACGTAAATATAAATTAGCTATACATACATACATACATACATACATGCAGACGTTATACATAGTATGTATATACAACTGTAATTAAAAATATACTTAGTGATGACTGAAATTACTGGTAGTATGCAACTGCATATATTTTTTTTTAAGATAAATTATGTTTTGTTAGAAAAACCATACTGAAACGTTTAGTTTTGAGTCTAAATAAGTTGAAAAATTGTATACTCGTATGTATTATATTTTTAAAAATTTTAATTTATTTGCTATGGGTTAGCTAATCTATATGCTGCATTTAATTGGTTTCTAATAGCAACTCATCAGTAGATCCCTACCATAACGCCGATATTAAATTGATTGAAAACATAAATGCTTGAGAATTAATTAATCTAATAAAATGTTATAATTTGTTCTCCATGAAAGCCATAAAAATTAACATAAACGTTTTTGTATCAAGAAACTAACTTTTCGAACCATAATACATTTTCCTATAAAAGTAACTGCACAGAAAAAAGGAGCCCAAATGTAATTAGCTGCCTGTTTTATTTGAAGAAGACAAAAATAAAACACTCCTGAAAATTTTTAATCGTCTTCTCGAAACAGGCAGTAAATCAATCCCAAGCGGTGTCAAGTAAGTATAGATTTTCTTGGCAGGTTGATTCAAGATCGGAACACTTAATTCATAAATATATACTTAATTAAACTAATATATGTTCTAGACACGGCTTTAGGATGCATGGACCGCATCCTGTATGCAAATGAAATCCGTACACAAATTCATTTAAAATAAATCAATACTGTTTGTATACGACACTTGAATCATGTACTAATCGGGCTTATTTTTTATACTCATTTTTATCCTGCAACACACTTGAATTGATATTTTTGAAAATGATCAAAATTATTTCTTTTACTCACTCATTTCAATTTCAAATAAATATTTTTTGTTCGTTGCAGGCATTTAATTTAGACAAATGTTCGTAATAAATCGAAAAATCGAAATAAAATAAAATAAAAAAAAGGTTTTCTAAAAAACTACTTTTTGGCTTGTTTTAAATACATTTTAGTGCTAATCGTACTATAAAATTTAAGTACAAGTCGTAGACAGTTTTGTACACAGGAAAGAACTTGAAATCATAAAAATATATAGAAAATGCTTACAATGTTTTCATGTAATCTGTAAATGACATGCCTGATCAGCTTATCAGCTTTGCATATTGTAAGAAAACCACAGAAGATCACACAAGTAAAAGTACGATATTCGGCTGTACCTAATTTTATATACCCTTCACCAAGTCATTTTATATTTTATATAAATTATTTTTACTGATTATCAATACAAATCGTCTCAAAACAAATTCTGAGACATCAGTTCAAGACCTAAGACTAAAATTCTTCTAATGGCTTTTGAAAATAGATTAACGTACAGAGAGATGTACAGACGGATATGGTGCATTCAACGTTCCTATCTGTAAGGATTCAGAATACATAAGTATATATTTTATGGGTCTCATATGAATATTATGAAAATTACACACGCAACTACAAATACCCTTATCATTTTAGGTGAAGTGAATAAAAAGGATACGATAAAAATAAAATAAAGAGCAAAACTTAAAACATAATTTTTTTATATACGTTGAAATAAAATTACAAAATTGTAGGTCATTCACGTAATACTGCAGTCATCCTAGAAAATATAAAAATAGGCTGCTAAAACTGATCAATAGCTGTCTACAGCCAGCACGTGTCTTATTTTTTATATTGTCTAGATGATTAGTTACAGAATAAGGGAGATTATATTCACCCTTATCAGGAATAATGGTAGTATTCATAAAATATATATAACAGATTTTAAAAGTGTTTTAGTATGAAATTTTAATAAAAATTTTTCTTCAAATAGATATCAAATCCATTTGAAATTTTTATGATTAAGGGGATAAGTTTTTACGTGATACGTGCTCTCTTTTCTAAAATTGTAATCGCCAATTTTAATGTTGTTGTTGTTTCAGTGTACTATTTTCAAAATTTTTTGTTAATTGGAAATATTTCACGTGATATCAATATATTTCGCCAATAAATCGATACTAAATTGTTCACATCACTTTGCAAAATGGGGCATAATCGATCAGTATAAAATTTCATATGATGAAAAAAAATCACCAAAAATTATTTTTTTATAGGATCTATCAGGAAACAAAACAAATTATGGTATTGTACGAAAAACAACATGAAATTTACAATTGTTTAAAAATATCCGAATTGCCCCAATATACGACTTCACACATCCTGCAAGTTGGTGTTTTTACGTCTAGAAATCCAGCGATCGATATCATGGGTCATGTCGTAAAAGAACTAATAAGGCCCTTTTTTTAGGTAATTCTTTTAGACGTGGTTAATTTATTTCGAAAATATTTTAAAATCCTGCCCCACTGTATATTGTCAGGAAACGAACCCGTCAAACGCATACTATTAGTATACGGCGGCACGTAATCACCTATCGAATTTATCTCATTACAAAGAGATTCAAGTTAATGTCTTCCAAGAACAGTCGAAGGAGATCAGATTATATAATTGCTTAATTAAAAATGTTTCTACGTCTCACCGCGTACGTGGAAATTCCTGCTAAAGCCAACTTTCAATGGTATTTAATATTTTATTATCGAATGTAATTTGCTTGTTAAATTGTACGACGACGACTGTTGAAAAGATACATATTTAAAACATTTCGATGGAAAAAATAAAAGCATTTAACTTAAATGATTTTAACTTAAATGATTTTATTTTTCAATTCATTTGGGATTTCACAACAATTTGGTTGCTTGCTATTTTGTGGTATCAGCAGCATTGTTGCCATTGCAACACTTACTTTACACAAAATTTAATATTTGGATTTTCCATTTGTGGCTGCAGTACAAACAATAGTTTCACAAGTTTTTTTTTTGTTTTCTTTTATTTTTATACAATTTTATTTCAAATTGCAATCTCAATATAAATCGTACTCATGTACTACGCATTACCCTCAACTTTTTATTATTTTGTTTTTCCTTTAAATCTTGAAAATCCCTGTGCACATTTACACTGCAATTATCGTTGGTATCTTTAACACACAATTTTATGCAATGCAAGTGATACTTTATGCAGTTGCACAGTTTTATTTTTATAAAGTAGACAATAACTTTCTATTGCCACACTTCATGTGACAAGTAAACGTGGGGAAAATGTTTCATAAAAAAAAAACATTTTATTATATTTTTGACTTTGAAGAAATTTAAAATTTATTTGGATCACGTAAACAGCTTATTTGTATGAAGATAAGTTGCAGTGTCGTGTATTTAGCAAGTTTTTGCAGTCTTAATAAGAAGCAAACAACTTGTAAATTTTATTACTTGGTTTTTTCTTTCTTTTAAATTAAATTTTATATTTAATTTTGTTGTAAAAAGCTCTGACTTGAGTTGATTTAAAATTTTATTAAAAATATTCAGCATAAAAATTTATGGCAAAGTGATGATTTTATCTGAAACATTTTACTACAATTTGGCATTTGAATAAATTACTGTAAAGTGGCGATGACATTCAAAAATTATTTGAAAATTTTGCGAATAAGAAGAGGTTTTAAGATTTCCAAAAGTATCGTTGAATTCTACTGATGAGTTCGTAAAGCACCAATGAAATGCGGATAAATAAATAACTGAAATTTTTAATCACAAAATCTAGAGAATATTTCAAATAATAAATTTAATAAATGTATTCTTTATTTTATGTTTTGTTGCAGGCTGTGCAAGGAAAACTATTTGGTTCTAAGGAAATTGTTGCATTGTCATGCGCTTGGTGTCATGAAGTGTATCACAATAAGGAGTCGTGTTTTAATCAATCAAAAATTGGTGAACAATGTAAATTGGGTAAGTTGTATATTCATACATACATAACTATATATTTATAGTTATTTCTAATTCATATAAAATGTCAAAAATGAAATGAGGAAGTAGATCAACATGGTGCAGTGCAGTGCAGATTTATGTATTGAACGTTACCTGTTCTTAGTAGTATACATCATTACACATTTTAATTGCTGAAAACAGCGTTAGTAATATCTGCACTGCTACTTATGACAATATGACTGATATGACTGTAATGTGAACACCCCAAATATGTAATACATTTAAAATTGTTTAAAATTTCAATACAGACTTTCACAAATTTATTTTAGTACGAAACTGCAAAATCTACTCGTATGTACTAATTGTTCTTAAAATAAATTTAAAATCCATTTAAAATTTTATTAAATAATATAGTGATTAGTTTACAAAATCATTAAAAATTCAAATGATTTTTTGCTAAATAGGAATCAGTAGAAGCTTGTTTGAAATCAGACAGTTGATTCACTAAAAACCAAAATGGGTTCTTAGTGCCAATAAAGAGCTCAAAATGGAAGATTTGCCAATATAGAGTATACTGTTTATTTTTCGGATTTTTAGAATTTATTTCAAACAAATGTTTGTGTGAACAATTTTTAACTGTGTATTCATGACGTATGAGTGTTGACTAATTTTAATTATTCATTTCAATTATTCATACGCAGTGTGGGCTGTCATGACTTTGTAATATGCATATCTGCATTAGTGATGTTACGAATACTCGTATTCGTATTCGACTATTCGCCTGTTTTAAGATATTCGTATTCGTATTCGCCAAATTCAAGCGAATATTTTTCGAATAATTTTCCCATACATTTTCCAAAAAAAAAATCATACAAAAGTTTAAAAAAAGTACATAAAATGTAAAAAAATATATTAATTTTTATTAAAAAAAAACCAATTGTGTTTCACGCAGAGTAAGAAAAACGAAATCTGAAAGTATGTAAGTAAAATAATTAAAAAATGTTCTGTAGAGGTTTTCAAATTCGGCATCTTAATGCAATAATAATGTTAAATCACTAAATTTTTTTTTCATTTGTAGTTACTAACGCAAAGGCAGGGATTTTTTCCAATTAAATTTGAAATATAAACCTCAAAAGAAATATTCGTATTCGGCGAATACTGTTTTAAATATTCGTATTCGTATTCGCGAATACTAAAAATTGATATTCGTAACATCACTAATCTGTATGTACACCTAAAAGAATGCATGCATTTCATTGTTATGATTGAATAAATTTATATGATAAGAAACCGCAAAGTAATAAGATGCGTTGTTTTTAAACTAAACTAAATTACTTAAGTTGTGTGTTAACTAATATGGAGCGACACCAGCATGACACTTGTTAAAAATTGTGATTTATAAAATCAATTTTTATTCAATTATTCAACTTCGTCTCTTCCTCTTTAAATCATTTTCATGTTTAGTAAAAATATCGAAGCCTTTAAGCCAAATTATCTTATATAACAAAAAAAAAATTACAGAAAAGTGATTTTTTAACAATTAAGTTGTGATTTTTTTAATTAAACTGATTATTTTTTTTATATTTTCTTTGTATTGGCGGCCGAATTTTCAATGTCCTACAAGAAGGTTTTGAATATAAAAAATGGTTGCGGCTTGATTTTTTAATATGTAGAGAATAATTCGGAGTTGCGTACTTTCTGAAATAGAACAGGACGACAAGTATGCCGTCAGTGTCATGCGAAATCTTTTTGTTTTGCTAAATGAAATTTCATTCTCTTGATTTGTGACATTTTTGCATAATTTCCTATCAAAATCTCAATTTCGTAAACAAATAAATGTCTTATAGAATAGTTTGACGCAAAAGAGTCGATACAAATTTATGTGGACGTACGTACACATGTATATACGAACAAAGTAAAGTGTGTATGTACTCGTATGCATTTGCAAAATTTCAGCATGATTTAGCGTGATGACGTTCAACAGAAGCAGAAACATACAGAAACCACAATATTTTGCAAACTATAAATTGCAATTTGAATTTTCAAAAATTCAAACAGACTTTGTATGCTGAACATACGAGTATGTGTTGCATGCTTGCTTGTTTTCTGGCTTGCTCATAACAATGTAGATATTGCATTAATAATCTGCATAATAAAATGAAAGAATAACTTTTTTTATGAAAGCGAGTGTTTTTTCTTTTTCTTTTTGCATAATTTGAATAGAAACTTTATGGAAAATTTATGGCTGAATATGAATACAAAGTTTTAATATCATAGAAATAGGAAGAAGTATCATTAACATCAATGTACGAAGTTTGCCAGATATATTCCGAGTTTTTTTTTTTATTTTCTTATGAGTTTTGAATTGAATATTTACTAGAATATGACTATATTGTAATTCAATTTTTGTGTAGATTATACGAGGATATTGCAAAACTATGAGTATAATGACATTACGTTTTAATTTAAGCTACAAATATGCCACAAATTAACTTAAAATCAGATTATGATTACAATGAAGCTTGACTATGACTAGATATTATTATGTAGATTATAGCGATGATTGCATGTATAATCAGTAAGATTAAACAACAAAAAAAAAACTTTAAAATAGTAAGCAATGAAAAATAACTTTTAATGTAGTTTTTTTCTTGCTAAGCGTAAGCAAAAAAAATTTTGTGATTGAAATTTATACAAACTGTTGCTCTTCACGTAAAGTGCTTTGGCCGTGGTAGCCTACCGATCACTTTCACCATCTTCCAGTATGTATGTAATTTAGTTCAGCGATCTTCTTAAAAGTTTTCCTTTTTGCGTAGCGTAAGAGAGCCTTCTGAAGTGGTCTTAATAAAACATCAACTCCGATGATGGTATCAGTGCCTTAAGACCACGGTGGAGTTAGTTTTAGCAGAAATCGACACTAATCTTAGACACATCAGTGACTAGAACCTGAATAAATTATAATTAATATACACTCATAACTAATAGAATATCTTCGGAAATTGTATAAATTTCGATATTAACTCAATTATTGGAATATTGAAACAAGTTTCTTCTAACGAAACTTTAACTTTAACAAAAAATTTCATCAAACGGATAAAATGATTTTATGGATTCAATGTAAACATTTGTCATATGAAAGTATGGAAATGTTTAATTATTTTAAAGAACTTATTTCATCATTTTGACTTAATTATTTCCTCATCTTAATGAAACGACTTCATTATTTCAATGAAATTTTTATCATTAAAGGGCCTGTGCTAATTATATGTTCAAAACGAACATTAATCAAAATATACTTCAGTTTAAAAATCAAACCAAAAAAGTGTGTCTTAAGTAGAACAAAAAATCAGGAGATTGGGCATTGTAGGATATAATTCGCTGGAAGCAGTGTAATATTTAATATATGATAATAAATGAAAAAGAAAAACAAATTCCCCAGCTAGCATCCATTAGTAGAAATAAGTCGCGTATTCTATATGTATTTTTGGTATTGTGTATAAATAGAATATGCAATGACGTTCAACGAAGCTACCTAACAAGTAGTGAAAGCATTTGCACATGAATACTGACGAGGTTTAGTGGCTTCTACCGTAAACAACGCTTGTTAAAGTCGGCCAGTGCGGTTCAAAAATCTAATAAAGGGATGTATAAATACTAAATTCGAAATGTTAACAATGTCTACTTAATATTTCTCTGATTATTAACATTTACAAACTTTAGCCTGTATAAATATTAACAATATTTAATTACGTTGATGCAATTATTGCATTATTTTAATGAAATTATTTCATTATTTTAATTAAATAATTTAATTGTTTTAATAGAGTGCAAAAGTTTTAAAAGTTCAAACGCTACAATATCGAACTCAGTGTTATCAGTTTGATTTTCATTTGCTTTACAAACAGTCAACTCCACTATCAAGTGTTCTATGAAATATAATGTATTTTATGGACGGATTTTTAAAATCACTTTATATTTGCTCTTTCGCAAGAATATTCGAACTCAATACTACATGCCGCCAATTTGTTCTGTATGCAAGAAAAGAATCTCTGTTTAAGAAGCAAAAAAGGATCACATGTGGCTATTATAGCATTTTAGCGTTGCTTACGCGACGCTCAACGCTCTGATTTAGGTATGGCTGTAAAGCTTTTTCTTAAATGGCAATTAACTTTTTTTGTTGTTTAACAGCTAATGAATGCAATTCCAGCGTTGCTAGACTGTCTGTTCAGAGGGTGTGAGTTCGATTCCTGCCACATAGACCCTCAGTATTTTCTAAAATCACTTAGAGGGCACTTAAAAAAACTTTTTTAATACAAAAAAAAAATGTCTTTCAGTAAAATGATTAGAAAACACTGTATTTAGATAATAATAGTAAGAGTATCGTGATATATTACTAAAATGTGGTGTTATGATGATTTTACAATCCATCTTTAACGTGTAGCAAGATTACAACTAAGATTTAATATACGAATTAGTAGAAAATCTAATTATAAATCTACCACAAAGAAGTCTTGCGTTCGTTTTGTTGTTAAAAGAATATTTTATAAATTTCATATAAACCACTTGCTACGATAAAGCCTTTGACTAGGTCCATGCCTGTTTTAACTGCTACACCATAATTTATTCACATATTTAATAATTTCACATGACAACAACTATTTTTATTTTTATTTTTAAGTTTTTCTAAGTTACCCATACTCTCACTTCAAAACTAACAAACCAAAATAGATTAATCTCATGCCACTTATTTATTATACGAGAGTATGTTATTGATGTATTTACATCTGACATAAATATTGTCAATTAAAAGTTTTCAAATTACGAACATTAGACTGTTAGATAATATTTTGATAAACATGAGCAAATCAGCTTTGGTTTTTAGCTGTGTATTTACAAATAAATTAGTTTAAACTTGATGCCACAGAATGTTCGCAAACAACATCAACATTTTCAAATAATATTATAATAACATCCGCATGTGTAGATGTATGTATGTAGATTTTCTATGTATGCCTGTATTTACTATAGTTGTGATAGAAACTAATTCGTAATGAACTATTTGAGTTGTGAGCTGAGGCTTTTGAAAACTTTTGTGATTTCATACTAAATGCCAATCAAGTGCGTTATTCTATTACAGAGCATTAAATAAAAATTGTCATAAATTCTTTTAATTTGAAATGTATCTGAAAACAAAATTTCTAAATCACATGATACGTAAAACCATGAAAAGCACAAAAAAATTTAAAATTGGAGTTTGGATCAATTATTGTACATTATATCGATGTCAATGTCTCTAAAAATGTGAAATTGTAATAATTATTAGTTTTAAAGGGTGGGCAAATTTGAGGTTAGGAAGTAAATTGGTTATCAAACGATGTAATGTCAAGAATTGAGCTGTCATCCTTTTATTAATTTAATTGGGAAATTTTAACTATGGAACGCTACCCTTTTGAACAAAGAATTTTAATTGTGAAAATTTACTATTAAAGGGCCTGTTTTTATAAACTGACACAAGTTTAAATCACAATAAAACAAGGAAATAAATTTTTAATATCAATGAAACGGCCTTTATTGGAAAGAAAATTTTATGAAATTAATGTTTAAATATGATTTCTGCCATGTGGCTGCCACGGCTGGCGCGTAGAAGGCGCAATCTGGAACACAAATTTTCAACAACTTTTCGCAGCATTTGCAGCCGTATTTCGCCGATAACTCTTCGAATGTTCATTTCCAGGTGTTCAATTGTTTGTGGTTTATCGACGTTGACAAGTGACTTAACATAACCCCGAAGAAAATAATCTAAAGGGGTTAAAGGGGTGGCCAAATAATTGGGCCATTACGTGAAATTATTTTTTTATTAAAAGATTCTTTGAGTAAATAAACTATAGCGCCCGCTCCACGATGAGTTTGACGAATAGAACAATTATTTTGATTAAAAATTTCAACAATTTGCACGCATTGTTCTGGTGTAAGTCGATGCATAATGAAATTTCAAAGCAAACTAAACAAAAGTCAACTATCAGCTGTTAAATGGGTGGTCAAATAAAGCAGTGAAGCCAAATCAAAATTGTGACACTCTATAAAAAAACCCTTTATAAGAAATTTACCATCATGCGAAATTTCCGGGTCGCGTAATTTCTTGATTTGGCGATGGCATTTGGCCGCCTCGTTCTTGTGATTTAACACCGCTGGATTATTTTCTTACGTGAACAAACAACTGCCACCCTGAAAGATGATATTCCGCTCTTCATTGACGAGATAAGCGAAGTTTTCTTGCAAAATGGGGTTCAAAAGTTTGTGAAAATAGCGGGCATCTGCCGACGTGCAAGTGCTGGACATTTGGCCGACATCATATTCCATTATTAATGCCCATATTTCTACTTTACATTGGTATGAATAAAACTGAATTTTTAAAAAAAAAATTGAGTTTTTAAGCCAATTTACATCCTAACCTCAAATTTGACTACCCTTTACTTTTTATTTGTAAACTTTTTTCCATTTCTAGTAAAATTTTAAAAATATTACTTACATTCTTTTGCGTTTTATATGACGATATGTATGTATCGCACAACGCCTTTTAAATTCATAATTATTATTTATGATTACGGCATATAAAATTTGTTTAAGCACAATAATTATTTAACATTTAATCTCACTCTTTTCCATTATTTTTCTTATTTTTTTTTTGCAGGAAATTATGCTCCCATTATTGTGCCACCGTCATGGATTGTAAAATTGCCCAGCAAAGGAAATTTCAAATCATCCATACGCGTCAATAATAAACAAACGAATGCTTCGACTAAAAAGACCAAAGTGGCCAGTAAAAGGGGAAAAGGAAAGGAAGAGAAGAAAGAGCAGAAAGCTTTTATTGTTAAGCCGATACCATCGCCGGAAGTAATACCGGTCATTGTTTATATTAATCCTAAATCTGGTGGCAATCAAGGTGTTAAATTATTGGGAAAATTTCAACACATTTTGAATCCGAGACAGGTGTTTGATTTAACACAAGGTGGTCCTAAAATGGGGTAAGTGTTTAAGAAAATTTTTAAAAAAAAGAAACAGTAAATTTGTAGGCTATTGCCGGTTTTTATGAAATGAAAGCAAAACTATTCGCATAATTCGTGCAAAATAAATAAAAAAAACAGGCATATGAGGGCGTATGGGATAAAGGGTGTACTTTTCATATGCAATATAATTTTGAAAAAATCGGTATATTAATGGTGAAGACGGTAAATGGTGAAGTGAAATTGGCGCTACACACATTCCTATCACTTTAAAGGAATGTGAATCTGTGTGTACATTTTCCAAAAAAAATTTGCATGTCCATAAATTATACTTCAATTAATTAGAATAGTATTTATGGGCGTGGCACTGCCCACGTAATGTTCTACTAATTGTGTGCGTAAACTTTGATAATAATCTAATTAAAAAATAAATAAAATTAAAAGCATGTGGAGCGGGAAATCACAATATTTAATTAAATCCTTTTCAAACAAATATTTTTTTTTAATTTGCTTATAACGAGGAACCGCGAAACGAACAAATGGTTGGACGTGTAAACGGACGTCAATGATATGCAGTACAAATTTTCCAAATCGATAAAGAAAAAAATGGCACTTGAAAATCCCTTTTTTTTAACCGATCATTAATACGAAGTACTGCGCTATTTGATCATCTATGAAATGATTGTTAATATTTCAAATAAACCAAAATCGGTTTATAAAAAATGGCAAAGTTTGGAGCAGTTTTATAAATTTTCTCAATTATCAATTATAATAAAGTGGATCTTTTGCTTGAAGAAATACAGACGGATATAATTATAAATTACAAATTTTTAAATTTTCATCTTTTTTTTAGTTTGGAACTATTTCGTAAAGCCCCCAATTTGAGAATATTGGCCTGTGGTGGTGATGGTACGGTAGGCTGGGTGTTATCTGTGCTGGATCAATTAAATCCGCCCATACAGCCACCTCCAGCTGTCGGTGTACTGCCTCTGGGTACCGGAAATGATTTGGCCAGAGCATTAGGATGGGGTGGCGTAAGTAGTTTTATTTATTTTTTTTTTTTTTTAATATAAATTACAAAAACTATTGCAACAGAATGAATTATTATTCTTCTAGGGTTACACGGATGAGCCGATTGGTAAAATTCTACGAGAAATTGGCATGTCACAATGTGTTCTTATGGACCGATTTCGTCTTAAAGTAAGACTTAACGAAGATGTACCCGATGATAATGTGGAGCGAAGCAAAGATAATGTACCCTTAAATGTGATTAATAACTATTTTTCATTCGGTGTAGATGCCCATATCGCTCTCGAGTTTCATGAGGCACGTGAAGCCCATCCGGAACGTTTTAATTCCCGTCTGCGTAATAAAATGTATTACGGTCAAATGGGTGGCAAAGATTTAATATTACGACAATATCGTAATTTGTCACAATGGGTTACATTGGAATGTGATGGTCAGGATTATACGCCAAAGTTAAAAGATGCTGGCTGTCATGCAGTATTATTTTTAAATATTCCCAGGTGAGTGTGTTTCCTCGTCAAGTTCTTCTTTAAATAATGAAAAAACAACAAATTGATAATTGGCATTTCGTTTGCTTGCAGCTATGGCGGTGGTACTCATCCATGGAACGATTCGTTTGGCCAATCGAAACCCACCATAGACGATGGTCTCATTGAAGTTGTTGGCCTCACAACCTATCAATTGCCCATGTTGCAAGCTGGCCTTCATGGCACTTGCATTTGCCAGTGTCGTACGGCACGAATTGTTACCACCAAAACAATACCGATGCAAGTGGATGGTGAGGCTTGTCGTGTTAAACCCTGCATCATAGAACTGGATTTATTAAATAAGGCTGTTATGCTTGCCAAACGCAAACAAGGTCGTGGAGATGTGCAGTAAGTATTTGAATTACTTTTAACCACCCACAAAGGAGGTGAACTTCGTTCAGTATGAATAATTTAGCTCTCATACTTTAAATGTTGCAACGAGTTTGTTGAACATCGTAATGAATGAATTTCACCATCGGTTTCCTTTAAATTCCACTTGAGATTTTCAAAAATTAATGCGACAAGTGGGGGCGAAAGTTTATGTTACATTTTACACATGAGAATTTGCTTGTACTGACTTTAGTCCGTCTATATAAAACGTGCGAGTATTTTATGGTTTTAGAATGAAATGAATTGAAAAAGATTGTATTGAACATGTGTACATGAGTGTTATTAGAAGCGACGATTTTTTTATTTTGAAAAACTCAATTAAAACGTTTTCATTCCTACGCACTCAAATTGTTCCAAGTGTTTTTAGCGTACTTGTGTCGCTGAATCCTGCAACCTTGCAAGTTATAAGAAGAATTATTTTATGATTTGTACAGACTTTGTTTTAGTAGTTTTGCTGGGGCAAAAAAAAAATATTGTTAATATTTGGAAGTTTAAGAAGTGAAAAAACCACAAGAGATATCTTTTGCAACTGGACTAGTAACCAATCATATTAATTAACTTTTATCTCTGCCGAGCATATATCGCCATCATGAAAGAATGTTGCTTTTGTTCTCAATTTTATTATTTAAAATTTAAAAACATATTTTTAAGAATTTTCATTCAATATTTCTTCTTCATCATAATGTCGTTAATGTCCATGGCATTAAATGACTTTGCTAACATTCAACATTTTTTTTTTTTGTACAACAAAGAAGGAAAACAATGAAACAATGTGCGTCACAGGAATTTGTGGTATTCATAAACCACAACCAATATACATACAATTTTTTCCAACCATCCATACAATCGTCATTGAGAATGGCAGGCAGTAAGCTTGGATGGACATTTTTATTTTTTATAAAAAAATTTCTTTCTCATACCTTAAGTAATTTACATTTATGAAATTGTTCAACTTCATATATTCGCATTTTATCCGTTAACGTCTCAAGTCATGGCGTAAGTCTTCATGTGTGTAATACACATGTGTGTGTCCATGGCAGGACACGAGTGTGAGAATATTAAACCAGAATATTAATGTGGCGAAAGTGTTGGTCACTCACTTTGAATGATTTGTGGTTTTTCATTGGTTTCTATTCAACATCAAACACTTTAAAAATAATAAAATTCTTTTCGAAAAATAGTAGATTGCTCTGAAATTTGATAGGCTTGAAGCTATTTGTTTACATACAAATATATAATTGAATGGTTTGAAAGGTTTGTATGTAAAATAAAGTTGTAATATATGTATGTATGTATGATAAGGTGGAAAAATTCAATGTAAAATTTGAATATTTTTGTAATCAAAATATAAAATTATTTGAAAATTATTTCTCCGTCACCTTTTTAGGTTTACGGAATCCAAAATCCGTAATATCTCTGCTCTAATCATTTCATTGCCGTGATCAGTTTTAGCTCATGGTCCAACTCTCAAATCGTTGATGGCTCATTTTCAGACATGCTAATATGTTCCTTTATCCACGTCAGTATTCACCGAATAGAATATATTCTACCGCCAATTGGAATACATGTACGTTCTGTTGCTAAATGGTTACATATATCAGTTTGTTTATATTGTGTGTTCTGAGAGTGCGACATTTTCTTTTGGCGTACAAATATGTAGTCTTCTAAATGAAAGACTCAGGATATGTTCAACTAATTTGAGTGATCGCACTTCTCTTACCCATCTCCACCTATCAACCACGCCTTTTCTTCTATGAGTGACAAACATAAATGTGCCCACAAATAGCCAAATTCCCGTAGTGCTGAACAAAATTTACGCAATTTTAATTTTTTAAATTTTATAGAAAAATTCTCAAATACAATTGAGAAATCGGACTTACGTAGTCAATAAGTATGGACCCTTGGCTTTAATTTCCCATTGGTCTAAATGAGTGACAAACATAAATATGAAAAGTAATGAAATTCATATGCAGTCTTTGAGTAACATCCTTCTTCTTTTGCATTAAAGGCCCCCTATAATCTTAATGTACAGATGTAGCCAAGATTTTCATGAGCACTCGTCATGTCATCTCATAGTGACCTTACTACCGGACGACTGGTTCTAAGCGCCATAGAAAAATAACAAAAGTGATATATTTGCCTTCTTAATACACCAGTACGTACGTATAACTTCCCACCCGACCATTTGGGCACAGTACTCTTACGAATCTGTTAAATAGCCACAGCACTTGAAACATAACTAGCTGCTCGAAGTAAGAAGCTGGACAGTTGCGTTGCTACAACTATTTAAAGACTCATTTGCAGAAATTTTGCTATAAACCACTTCAAGTGCAAGAAGACCTCAACGAAATTATCACGATCACCCACGATCAACTTAACAACAAACATGTTCGACAAATGCCATTTAAGAAGCGACCCCGTACATACGCAGAGAACGTCAATAAATTTCTTGGCAGCTCGGATTTCGAATATGATCATCCATCTATATTCATGTGCACAAAAATCGGATTTGCGATGTACGATGGAGTGATCACATATTTTAAGCCTCAAAAGAAGCTTTTAAATGTTTTTTTTTTTTTTTTTTTGACGTTGTAAGCTGTATTTTTTATCCTCTGTCTTCCTTTCCATAACCAATTTTCTTAGTTCTCCCACATTCCATTGCTCGTTTAGATAAGAGTCATATTTTAAATGTTGCGCCAAGCATAAAAAAGTGTTGTACGATCTCTTAAGCCATAAAGACACAAAATGACGTCTTCCAGCGTTCCTGTCTTCTGAGAAAGCTGTCATAACTTTTTGCAGTTTGTGTTTCTATGGCAAGCGTCAAAGAGGTCAAAGCTTGAGGTCAAACATGTATCAAATATGCTTTTCGTTGCTTTAAACTTAAATTTAACAGTTCTTCCGGACTTTCCAACCTAAAAAGGACGAAGGACATGTTCTAAACATATTTTTTGGATATTTTAGGATTTTCTTCATAAAGAATTATGAAAAAAGACAACTTAGAACCTTGTATTATTGGGAAAGACTACAAACTATTAATGATTTTTTTATATTTCTAATGCACAACATATAACTTTCTTCATATTCACGCACAGAGTTAATCCCTTGGAAAGATTGCAATTGGTAATATTACGCGTAACAATGGATCAATATGAGCGCCATCATTATGATAAGCCAATGCTGCGTAAATTGGCCAATAAATTGGGCATTGTGGAAATTGAATGTCAATGTGATCTCGAACAAGTACGCAATATGCTGAATGAAAAATTCGAACAATCAATATCGTATCCAAAAGTATCACAAGATTGGTGTTTTATAGATTGTAAGTAAAATAAAATGAATTTTAAGTTAAGAAATAAAATTTATGTAACAAAATATCTTATTTATTGCCCCGTTAGCTTGTACTGCTGAGCATTTCTTTCGCATCGATCGCGCTCAAGAACACCTACACTATATCTGTGACATTGCTGTCGACGAGCTGTTCATATTAGATCATGAGGCGGCCACTATGCCACAAACACCCGATCAAGGCCGCTCATTTTCGGCGTACTCACAACGACAAGCCCAAAATGATCGACGCAATATGGAACAAGGACGTTCGGGTAGTACCGGTATGACTTTACCTTATGCTTACAAACGAATGTTTTGCCACTATTATTATCGCAAAAAAGCAGTACAAGTTTAAAATTGTATATTTGAAAAACAATTTTTTACGTTTTTGTTGGTAATTTTAAAAAAACAAAAATTGTTTCCCAGAACCAGCAAAACGAAACAATTTACAACTCTACAAATAACAAAAGAAAATAATTAGGAAACGGTTTTTCCCCCGCCCCCCAAAAAACACATCTCTTTGATATTAACGACAACGAATCAATCACAAAATACTTTTTTATGATTCGTTTTTAGTTCGATTTCTTCATACAATCATTTTATCATTTAATATCCTTTTTATACCTTGAATTAAAAAAAAAAAAAAAAGATTTCAGCATACAGCTTAGTCCTTGCTGGCTAGCTACAAACAAACACACGCACTCTAACAAATGCACACCAAGCGCAATAAAGTACAGCATGGTATGTAAGTATTTACAATTTGCTGTTGATGGTTTTCAAAATATGTATTGACTTCATACTGTATTGACAGCAAAGGCTAAACCGTATACCGATATCTTCGTACAGAAAATCATGACAAAATTCTGTAAAACTAACGAATAAAAAATAGATACAAAAAAAGAACTCCCCACCTTCTCCTCTCTATCATCACCTTAAAAACTCAAAGTTTTTCTAGGTAGGTTTAAGCATTTTATTTTGAATGATTTATAACATATTGGGGCTATTCACTATCTGCAAACAAAATAATCAAATGGAATTTTTGGAAATGTTAGATTAAAGAAAGTCCAGTAATTACGTTGATGAAATTCCTTCCTGAACTTTTTTTAAAAGAGTGTAGAATTTTTCTATCAAGTAAATAAAAAAGTTCTAATCAAGTACAAAAATCTTTTTGGCTCTCAGTTCCTTCTCAGATCTCTCTTACTCTCTGACTAATTTCGTTTACGTTTTCAGCTATCGTTTTTTTTTTGTATATTGATTTAGTTGAGTTGTTTAAAGTGCTGGCTTACAAATATGCAACGAATTAAGTTGCCTCTGTTCAAGGCGGCGGGTTTAACTCAATCTAAATTGACCAGAGTTGAAGTACGCATGATGAAGGTCCGAAGGACCATCATACATCTAATCCGAAGACGTACAATTTTCGCCTTAAATCAACTGTTTATCTTACGACTATTTATTACCGCAATACTCGTTAAAAATCACACACGTTTTCTCAACTAAATATAAAATAATTTGTGTTTGCTCAAGATCGTGAATACCCCCTCTTAATTATGTATTTTTCTTTATACTTATTTTACTTTATGTGCATGATCAAAATGGTTCTTTTAATTTAATTTATTAGAGGATTTACATATTGGATCAAAGCCAATTAAAGTTATTAAATTTAAAAGGTAAAATTATAAAATATTCTAAATATTTAAAAAGTAGATTTCTATTTGGCTAAAAATTAATTTCTTTTTTAATGAAAATACACAAAAAAAAAAAATCTTAATTTTAAAACATGCAGCTGCAAAGATCGTTTATTTAGTTTCAATGAAGAAGTTTTTGGTTACGGATTCAGGTATTTTAATTTTATTTTTTTTACCATATTTTTATGTTATTTTTTAAAATTAGTTTAATGAAGTTTGGCTATGACAGACAAAAGGGAAGTTAAGAGGCATACAAAATTTAGAGTAACTTTTAGCCGTAAATTGTAGATTAGTGGGAAAAGTGCGTCATCGTTATCGATCAAAATTTCCATTTAAATTATATTGAGAATTCGATCGATATCCAAGGCCATAATTGGAATTTAATTTAATTTATAAGGATTCTGATGATCGCTCCTGTGCTGGACCGTGTTCTAAAACGTTCAATTTTATAGGTTCTACCTATTTCCGACAATATATATAAAAAATAATACAAAATTTGAAGGGTCTTTTAGAAAAAAAAAACTTTGATAAGTATTATGAAGAAACAGATAATGTGAACTTTAAGCAGACAAAGCAAAGATATCACTGTGACACATACTTTGCAAATTAAGCGCACAACTTTAGTTTTTTAGTTAACAGATTTTTAAAGATTTTTAAATTTAAGAATACTTTTCTTTGGAGTTTTTAAATTTTTATTCTTTTATAATTTTTAATATGATTTATTAATATTTTTTTCGTTCTTTGAATTTAATCATTTCTTATTTTGTACATTCTTTTCTTTTCTCTATTCTCTACAAAAAAAAAACAACAAATATATCACTCTAAACAAATTAGTCCGATATTGGAGCAAACTTCCGATGCCGTATTATTAGCGGCTCAAAGTGGCGATTTGAATTTGGTAGACTATTTGTGTTTTTACTTTTAATTTAACTTATTTTATAATAGAATCTTTATAAATTCTGTTTTTTTTTTTAATTTTATGTAACATAATCCTGTCCTGTACTGTCTTAAAGCTAAAAAAATACTGTTGTTGTTGTTGCTGTCCTTCTAAATCATATACGAAATATGTTTAAAGTAATTTTTGTCTTTGAATTGAATTCATTCTAAATTGTTAATGCGGCTTTTTTTCAATGCAATTTAATATCAAGTTACCGAGGATATTAATTTCACAATTTTGTTGGTTTAAAAAAATGGAAAATTGACAAAATATAAGCTACATTTACAACAAACAAAAGAAAAAATTTATATAAAATTTTTTTGTGAAATATTTTTCCTCGTGTTTTGGTATAAAAAAGATTAAATTTTGTTAACTCTTCCATTTTTCCAATAAAAAAAAAATATATCCTTACTAATAAAACATGCATATAATAAAAAGCCTTGAAACAATTCGATTTAATACGTACATATTTGTTGAACTTTATTTTAATAATTTTTTTTTTATTATAAAAAGAGAAATTAAGTATATTTATGAGTTTTATTTGGTTTTTTTTCTTTTTAATTTTTATAGTTTCGTGCACTACATGAACTAGGATACTCTTTACAATCAATGAATACAAAAGGACATACTGCTTTACATTTTGCTTGCAAATATAATCATAAGGATATTGTTAAATATATACTATCATGTGCCTCACGTCGTTTAATTAATATGGCCGAAAAGGAGAGGTGAGTGAAGTGAAATGTATTTTTGGATTGGTGAAAGCAGACTTGAGTTCGATACTCGTTTTTTTTTTTTTTTTTTGTATAAAAAAAACTTAAACTTGTTCAGAAATTCAAATTAAAATATCAAATAAACAAACTGCCTTGTTGCGGATAAAAGTGAATAGTTTGTACAATAGGGACACCCAAAAATAGTCAAATTTTGAAAGCCATAGAAAAAATATGCTTTATTCGGTAGGGTGTTTTGAAAGTGAGCACCCATATGCTGCAACACGTCATAACTAAGAACAAAGTATTGTATTTAACGGCCTGGCCCACGATATCGATCGCTGGATTTCTAGACGTAAAAAACTAACTTGCGTTCCACTAATAACGGATTTTATTTAACTTATTATTTGTTTAGAGGAACATAAGCTAAACAAATAAATAAAATGGGTTTTAGAAGGTCGCAAATCAGTTGCTTTTCGTCTACAATTTCAGTATTATCGATCGATCGACATCGTGGGTCGGGCCGTTAATGTTTTTTTTTTTTTTTTTTTTTTTGGACTAGAACTCAGGGAATGATCCCTACTTTTGCAATGCATGCCAGAACTAGTAGTGAGAAACGGATAGGATCGAGACGATAGATGGGGAAAAGTATAGGTACGACCACTACTTAAGGGATATAAACAACTTATGCAGTGCATTATGCCGGAACTAGAAAAACTGATTGCATGAAGGAGGATAAAGGGAATAGTGTTTCTAGATATTCGATTTGAACTTTTTAACATACTGAAGGTGATAGGAAAAACCTTAGCGGGGAGTTTATTCCACATACGAACGGTTCGGCTAAAGTACGAATTTTCTCCGTAATGTTTAGCGCATATCGACCACAAACGGATGAAGAGCGTATTGTACGTAAACAAGTTCCCTGATTTCATTAGAAACCATACTGTTGTAGTAACGTTAGAATCTTATGTGAGCATTCATTTTATTAATTATTTTACTTGCGCCGAAGATTCTCCTAACCGACAAAGGAGGAGGCTGTGTTGTACATTAGCTGGACACAGTATTTATCACTGCAGAACAGCTTTTGGTGAAGACTAATATGCCTTTATCACTTAAGCAGTCTAACAACTAAAATAATGCTACACTAATGCATACTAAAAAAATTTAGAGAAGTTGATTGAGTTGGCCTGATCAGGGATCGAACCCTGTTCTAAACTCATAGTTTGCTTTTAGTGAACGGGCTAATTATTACAATACTAACAGGGATTTCCCCTATTGTCTTGACAAATAGCTTCGGAATAAGGGGGAATTTATAAGAGCTGGGAATGTGAGTTTTTGTAACAACGAAACAAAAGTATTTTTTACTTAGTCATATCATAGCGGGATCAGTCGAACGAATCTTGTGATCAAACTAAAAACTTTTTTATTATTTTCTTGTAGGGTGTGAGTAAAAAAAAAATTATAAAAATTTTTTTTCGGCCCAATTTTTGTTTTGCAATAATAAGCAATACCGTATTTACATTATGCGACTTTGTTGCATGCAATTTTCATTTTAAGTGAAAGTGTTGAAATAGAAATGAATACTCTTTATATTTCTTCATTGTCGTTCTCACTAAAAAAGGCAGTGTCATGCAACAAACTTGCGTTGTGTCAATATGGTACAAGTTTAATATCTACTTTTAAAGTTGTGCATATTTAATCGATTCGGTTAAATTGAAACTTAAAAGTTTTGCTCTCGTAATGTAAATATGTTGTATATCGTTTTTAAAGTCCTTAGAGAAGCAATAAAGCACTACTGTCGGCAGAAGAACGGGAAAACGTAATTATTGCTACCCATAATTTCATAAAAATTTAAAAGTTTGAGAAGTTTCTAAACTCACTATAAAACTGCACTTTTTCACATGTCTTTTATTATTTGTACACCACTTTTATTACAAAATTTTTACGTTTTCTTGTTGGCTTTTTAAAAAATTTAATTTCGGTGTACTTTTATTTATTTATTCGTTGACAATTATTGCGACATATATTGCAAACACCTGCAATGAGTTGTCTCCTTTACCAATAACATAATTTTGACAGCAGTTGTTGCAATATATGTTAACACATATTTATTGCTAGACGAGGCGGGGAGTTATTCATAATCTATTGTTAAAAAAAAAAAAACTTGTATTAAAATTTGGCAAATCTCACAACATTTCCTAACATTACAAAATTTCCCAAAAATGTTTTTTAAAAAATTTAATGACTCCTCATACAAAATTTCTTTTTTCCTTTAACTTAACAGGGGTGCTACAGCATTACATATGGCAGCTGAAATGAATAGATGCGATATTTGTGTTTTGCTTGTAGCAGCAGGAGCCAATATTGAGGCTCGTGACATGTGTGGCAATACGCCCATGATGGTGGCATTCAATAAAAATGCCAATGAAATTGCCACATATTTGGAATGTAAGCAACAGCACATTTAAAAACTTCTAAATAAAACAAAAAGAAAAAAACTCACAAACATAAATTAAAAATTACTTTAGCTATGCAACAGCAAGATAAATATACTCATAGTAATAAAATGCTAACTAACATAAAATTACACTTAGAGAAAAGAATTTCTTTCTAACTGAATTAAATACCTACATACATACATACATAAGTACCAAACACTGAGGAGAAACAATCATTAGTTTAAAATACACACACATATACATACATACATACATAACATTTAAAAGCTTTTTGAAGTATTAAGTAGAAAAGTAAGTAGATTATTTGTTTAAAATAAAGAAAATTAAATGAAGTAAAATTTAAATTTTTTTTTTCTGTGTAAAGTAAGAAGTAAATTTGCTAGTTTTATTTTTTTATTCATACAAAATAATAAAAATATTTATCGAATAATTAATGCAGTTCTATTTTTTAATATTTTCTTTTCTTTTTTAAAAATGCACTACTTACAAAACAAATAAAATTAATGAAACTTTATAACACCATTTAAACTTAAAACTAAAAAAAAAAAAACCAAACCAACAAAACTTCTCGAAAAACATAAACTATTTATAAATTTAACTAATTTACAACATTAAAATTTTAAATAAATTTAACCAAAAAAAAAAACAAAACTTTTGATAATTTAATGTATGTAAAAAAACTATTTTAAACATTCCATTATTAATTTAATAAAATTAAAAAAAAAAATTATTACTAAATTAGGTCAAGAAAGATTTTTGAGCATGGGTGTTGCAAAGTAAATAAATTTATTATTTATAAGGTGCACAAATAGTATGTGATCACTGATCGGCTTACCGATTTACTCACTCAGTAGTTACGTTTTGTTGGGATTAAGCAATAAAAACCCAAAGATTGTATGGACTGTTGACTGGGGGGCAAATTCCGGCCATCGATATCGATGGAAGTTTCCCTTGAAATGATAATGAAATCTCGATCGATATCGAATGCCGTAATTTGCCCCCTTGGTTTCACAAAGAGAATTATATGGCATTTGCATCATGCAACTTTGTTTCATGCAATTTTTAATTGAGTGTTGAAAGAGAAACTTATACATTTTATATTTTTTTCTGTCTTTCACACTAAAAAAAACAAATGCAAATGTTTTTAAACTACTTTGGAGCTTCAAGAGCATACAATGGGCATCATTACGATTCTCGAATCGAGTTCGACTGCTTAAACTTAAGTGCCTTGGAGAGGATAAAAATAACGTCAATCATTAGGTACATATTTGTGAGTGTCGTCACCTTGCCATTTAAATTGACATGCACAAATAAACTTGTCAATCATTATTTGCATTGTGAGTACGCAGCGTTCGTTTGTAAACATGGCATGACCAGAGATCGAACCCAGGTTATAAGTCATTGTTTCCTTAGTAGTCAACGCGCTAACCTCTTCAGCCAACACCACTCAAGAGCTTTGACGTTTTATTTTGATCGTCTACACAGCACTTTACAGCAGTCGCAGTCTGACTGAGAACCGTAATAAGGCCCTCCCCTCCCTCTATTCATTACAACGATCAACGATCAAAAGCCAACCGTATCACTCTCACGTGCGCCTTATTAAAATTAAATTTATGTTTCTGTTTTATTATTAAAAACCATGAAATTTTACATTCGACATTCGAAAAAAATGTTTATAAAAATATTTTATCCCACTCATATTTAAGCTTGAATTACAAAGTAAAGTTTAACAAGAAATATATTTCGTTGGTAGCTATACCAATTCATCAGTAGATGTTTTACCCTTTATGTTTAAAAAAATTTCAAAGCTCATCTATTTATACAAAAACTCACAAATATATTTTTGTGAATTACAAAGCATAAAAATAGCCTTTAAAAAATTTCTCAAACACACACAACAATAATTTTCCATTATGAATGTGTTTACTTTTCTACACCTATACAATTAGACAACCGCTGGTTGCCATTAAAAGTATTTTATAAGGCAAAAATGAAAAGCAAATCTCCCCGTTACAAAATTTTTACATTTATTTGAGCATGTACTCAAGTATTTATGTTTTATATTTTATTGATTTGTTGCGGGTTAGCAATATCTAGATATATATTTCGTTGGTAGCTATACCAATTCATCAGTAGATGTTTTACCCTTTATGTTTAAAAAAATTTCAAAGCTCATCTATTTATACAAAAACTCACAAATATATTTTTGTGAATTACAAAGCATAAAAATAGCCTTTAAAAAATTTCTCAAACACACACAACAATAATTTTCCATTATGAATGTGTTTACTTTTCTACACCTATACATTCATAATGGAAAATTATTGTTGTGTGTGTTTGAGAAATTTTTTAAAGGCTATTTTTATGCTTTGTAATTCACAAAAATATATTTGTGAGTTTTTGTATAAATAGATGAGCTTTGAAATTTTTTTAAACATAAAGGGTAAAACATCTACTGATGAATTGGTATAGCTACCAACGAAATATATATCTAGATATTGCTAACCCGCAACAAATCAATAAAATATAAAACATAAATACTTGAGTACATGCTCAAATAAATGTAAAAATTTTGTAACGGGGAGATTTGCTTTTCATTTTTGCCTTATAAAATACTTTTAATGGCAACCAGCGGTTGTCTAATTGTATAGGTGTAGAAAAGTAAACACATTCATAATGGAAAATTATTGTTGTGTGTGTTTGAGAAATTTTTTAAAGGCTATTTTTATGCTTTGTAATTCACAAAAATATATTTGTGAGTTTTTGTATAAATAGATGAGCTTTGAAATTTTTTTAAACATAAAGGGTAAAACATCTACTGATGAATTGGTATAGCTACCAACGAAATATATATCTAGATATTGCTAACCCGCAACAAATCAATAAAATATAAAACATAAATACTTGAGTACATGCTCAAATAAATGTAAAAAATTGTTTAACAAGAAAAATAAAAATAAAAATGAAAAACAGTAAGAGACAAAAACTCTTTGTTCTTTTGTTAATCAAATTGATTAAATTTTATATTGGAAAAAAACACACAATTTGCAAGACAACTAAATCAAATGAAAACTTTTAAGAAACGATTATTGTGATATAAAGTTAAAATTGGAATTCTTAAGGAATGTCTGTAAAATTATTCTAACTTATCGAACTTAAGATGTGTAAATCTATTTAGCAAAACATAATTTATAATTAAACAATAAAACATACGGGTAGTTTGGTTGATTATGAATGTAAACTTCAACCAAACTCTTATAAAATACAAAAAAAAAACCAATATGAAAGAAAAAAAATCGATCAAAGATATTTAATTGTAAATAAAAACTTTAAATCTCTAAAATATTTATAAATTAATGAAAATTGTAATAAGGAAATATAGAAGGAAAACAAACTATAGATGAAATTACAAACGATTTCGAACATAATTGTGAAAAATTATAAATTCAAGATCTCTGTAATACTAATTCCTGCAAAATATTTTCTGTAGCTCTGTGTAAACGAACATTTTTTATTTATGTATATTTTCTCTGTTTTTAAATCAATCCATTCCATATGCTTGTGCGTTTGTCATGGGTTGTAGTAAGGACATTTCTGTCCGCCCAGGACCCTCTAGAAAATGTTCAAAAGAATATAACCGGTACTAGTCAAACCCGCTTAATAATCAAAGACTCCAGTTAAGATCAAACAGAAACCATCGATAAAACGGATAAAACCTGTTTTGTAACAATCATAAATCATCAACGAACATATCGAAAATGATCTGCTGAATAAAGTTAGGTCAGTGCTGTCCTTATCGACGGCCAATTGTTCAATGAATTTTGAACTCATAGTTTTCGACTCGTAACAATATTTCGTAAGCACGACGATGTGGTGTAATTTTTCGATCGCGTTTCAACTCTTCAGCGGACAGTAGATCTCTTAATTTCTGGTCCAACACTTTTCTTCAGAACTTCTCATAGGTGGGTCAAGAATATTTCATTGGCCCGGTATAAGAGAGGCTATTTTGGGCAACTTTTATTTTATCATAGTAATTTTTATTAACTCGGCTATCCCACTCGCAAAGAAACAAAATAAAATTTCCTATATGTAAAGAGTAGACTATTGCAAAATGCCACGTACAGTATAACCCATTTAGTTCTCCCACATTTAATTACCTTTCACGCTTTATTGCCTTGTTATTTGCATTCCCGTTTTATTTACCCTCTATTCCTTACAAAATCCCACTGTTAATTAATTTTGCTTAACTACGCATTTCGGATAATTTCCCGGAACACTATATGGGAGAAATTAAATTTCCCTTAAATTCCCATCATATAATTATCAAAAAGACACATTTTCGTGTGCATGTGCTCAACTTCTCCATTTATTGAACGATTTTTAAAATTTTCGGTATGAACGGCTTTGCTTGTAGTTTGGTCCTTTAAAGATTTCATGAAAATCGGGAGGATATTGTACCGTCCTTCTCCCTCCCAATATTGGTATTCGCAGAAGTCCTCAATTTGTAGTCCGATTTTGAAAACTGTTTTTTGGATTAACAGGTTTGCTTACAGTTTTCTCCTGTATAATTTGTTTTGGAGAATCAGAGGCCAAGCTGTGCCCCAAAACCTTGAAAGTACTATAATCTTTCATGGGTTTAAAATACCAACGCAAAAGTACATTTTTAGTATAGTTTATGATTATGGGCCACTCAGTTTAAAGCCTTTAGTTAATTGCGGCGGCTAAAAATAACGAATTTATTACTAGAGACCAAAAAATTACACTTATTTTAGAGTTTTCAACTTAATGCCATGGTCGGGTCGATATTATTTTTAATAAAAAAAACAGTTTTTAGGTGGCCTTATTACAGCAGCAACATGTATACTAACAAAGTTGTTGTGGAATATTTCTTGCATGTAGTTTGACAGATGGTGAAAATATGTTGCCATATTTTTTATGGAATTTGACATGTGGAGTATAAATTTAGACATATTTTATATGAAGTTTTAGAGTTGTTGGAAAAGCTATTTGGCAATCATTAAATATATTCACCCCTATCGTAAATAAGAAGTGAAATTTTTGTTCACGTAAAATTTTAATTCCACTCGAAGGGAAATTGGTATCGTGAATCTCACGTGAAAAATTATTCCCGCTATCAGTGCTTAGTGAATGTAAAAAAGGGAAGAAGATTAACAAAATAAAAAATCTAGGACTTTTTGTTCAAAAATATACACGGACATATTTATTTTAAAGAAAACTTAAAAAATCAAAGTTAAATTGTCACTTTTTATTCAGAGATTAATTTGTGGTTGCCAGAAAAGCACTAAATAGCAACTGATACTGGAACCTCTCAGTTGCCAGTTGCCATCCGTAATGACATTGTCATCAACTGGCAACGCAACTGGTGTTCGGTTGCCAACCAAAATCGACCCATTAATATTTTTTAAAGTAAAATAATTGTTCAAATGTGATCACAAGGAAAATATTTTGTTCGATATTTTATGTATACATCATTTTACTAATGTTTGATTAAACAAAAATAAGCAACTAATGGTGTTTTTTCTTCTACACACAAAATGGCACCTTGTTGAAAGGTACATGTATAAAATGTCTTGCTAACCCTGTAATAATGCAGCTTGTTATTTCACTAGAACAAAACACAAATTATGAAAAAGTGGAACGCCCTGTTTTCAACAGCTGACAGCTAAGTTTTACAGGGCACTATCAACACTGTCGATTTTCACGGGGCATAAAATGCAATGCCTTCCACCATTAGTGAGGTAAATTTTTTTAGAATCAAACACACCACCCTTATAGAGTGCAAAACAATTTTAAGAAACGAACACCAAAGTACATTTTCTTCAGGGATATGTACCATTTTTTTGTAGAAAAGAAAACACCATAAATGTGCTCTAAGGTGTTGTTGCCACAAGGCGTGCGAATGATTTGAGTATAAAATTTGTATGGAAACTGAATGATTTTCATACAAATTTTTCACTCAAGTCATTCATCTGTATTGTGGAAACAACACCTTAGTCTGCACGTAAAACAATTTCTCGTTCAGAAAAATTAATCAAATCAAAAGCTGCTACATCTAAACTGTTTAGTAGCAGGTTTTTCTGCTGAACGCGCCCAATGTTTTAAATACATGTTTAATTTCACATGAACTGCCAACACACCACAACAAAACTTCATGTTGGCAATTACGGCATACAAAATAAAAGAGAATTTCAAAAAACATGAAAGAGTGTACAAACATAAGACTTTCATGAAAGGCAACTTTCATGTTTGGACCAACAAGACTTAAGACTAAATTTAAACCATAAAATATTTCATAAAATTTTCTTTCAAAAGAAACTTTTTTTATTTGCTTATTGGCGGGTGGGAGAAGCAGCAAATGCAGTGAATATAATTGTTAAAAACCCCATCTTCAATTTTAATTCAGATCATTTGCCTGTTCATACTGTAAATGAAATATATTATCCTATAAATTTACTTTAAATCCTGACAGGTCCTTGTAAAAAGTTGCTTTAACTAAAACAGATGGATTTTTTTAATAAAATTTGTTCAATACAGAAAATTTCAGCTAAATACACAGAATAGTATTAAAATATTTAAAAAATTAAAAAAATTTTCATATAAATTAATTTAATAATTTAACCTGCCAGCACTTTGGTTAATTGTTTTCGAAACGAATAAACGAATTAAGAACAAATAATATGTAAATTTAAATATAAAAAAAAAAACAACATAAAACAATTTTTTAAATTTAACCAAACTTAAACTTCAGAATATTAAAGAATTATTACCATATTGTTTAAGGTATTTTTAACAACAAAACAATCTATTGCAAATTTTTACAAGTAGCCCCAAATTAAAAAAAAAACAAAGATTTGCAATACATTGTTTTAAAATCAAACGTAAATCATTTAAAGAAAATTAGTAGAGAAAGACAATCGCAATATTTAAATTATAAATAATTAAAAGTATAGTTAAGTTCTAAATGAAACAAAAACAAAAATTTATAACTATAAAAAAACTTACTTTAACTTCTGAAGTAAATACTTTTTTCGATATGGAAGAAAAACTATAATTATTAAAAACAACAATGAAAAGCAATTTAGTATTTAAAATCACTACGTAAAAACAATGAAAAATTTAATTTAACAAAATAAATTTATAGAAAAAAAAGCTCTCACTCTCTTCCTTTTGCATTGTGTATTTTAAAAATTAAACCCATTGCTTTTAAAAAGCCAAACAACCGCCCCTTATTGCTACTTAAAACTGTGAATTTTAAAGAAACCAAGAAACAGAAAATTATTTACAATATATTTGAAATGTAAGCACTTGTTCGGAGTTTAACCGGGTCCAAGAATTGTAGTTGTTTCATTTTCCCCCCTAAATATTTATTATGAATTAACAAATTCCTTCTTCCTTCCTTTTGTTTTGCTTAATTCAATTACAATGCAATTGAGAAAGAAGGAAAGAAAGAAAGAACAAAGAAAATAAAAATTATACTTGTAACGAAAGTCTTATGATTCTTAGAAATTAAGGTATTTTTCTTTTGTGGAAATTTTATTTGTAATTTTTTCTTGCAAATCAACAAAAAACGTTGATTGTTGTAAAGAAAATTCTTTAAAATTGTATTATTATACAACCAGGTGTATTGTACATAATTAAGACATTTATTTATAGTTATTTTTAACTTGTTTTTTTTTTAATTTTAATTTATTGATCTATTTTTAATTGTTCTCATTAATTTTGCTTCAAAGAAGTTTTAAATAAATTTTAGATAAAAGCAACTTATTGAAAAAAAATAACCATATTTTGTTTATTAATTTTTATTTAAAATCAGACGTATTTTGCTTAATCCTTCCTGAGCATAGATTTTTATAAAAATCTATCACTTATTTTTAACCAACACGATCTTAAGGCAATTTAGTTCGCCTTATTCTTATTATTTATAACAACTTTCGCCACACACACCTCTCTCACTCTATCTTGCCTACTTTGTTTTTACAGCCTTCACGACTGAGAAATCTTTATATGAAGTCTAAAGGCCTCATTAGTCTTGACTCTTACTTTCTGTTCCGTTCTATTCTGTGCCGTTCTGTTGTTGAATTTTTGTAGTTAGAAGTTCTGTAAAACCGTATCAGCTGTTTCTTTCAGAATATATAATAGCCGAATACACATATATTATCGGCGGCGGTGTTCTCAAATTTAAAACGGCGCTTCGTCTTAATTATCAGGTTGAATAAATTTAAAGAAAATAAGTTAAAAACGTTATTTATTAAAAAAAAACTCTACTCACTATAAATTTTTCATGAATATACATAATATTTTTTTATCAAAAATCGTTTTGTTTTTAATGTGCTTAAAGTCGATGGCGGCGGTCATATTAAAAATTTATCAGCGATTACGCGGCAATTTTGTTCCGATCGGCTTGGTTTACTGAAACAAGCAGCTGTCTCTTGCTGTCACTTAGAACTAACTGTAAGTAAAATTCTGTTTTCAACAGAATGGTCCGCAACAGAACAGAACGACTAATTGAAAATACATGTTCTGCATACACAAAAAATTAACAGTTGATCCGGAACAGAAAGTCAAGACTCATTCTACCTTTAGGGATTATTTCCATGCCAACTTTCCGCCCCCACCCGCAACGTTACGTAAATGTGCAAAGTCTCTTATTATAGAATTCCCTTCCGATCGATCGTACTTGATGTCAACTTTTCTTCGCAAAATTTGTTTTCCAAGTTCCTTTATTATAAAACTACTTTTACAGCCTGTTTAAGTAATTCCAATCTAAGAAACTGATTTGAGGTTGCCTCGAAGCTTTTTATCAAAACTAAAGGAACTAGTTTTCACTCATACTAACGATCTCCATATTAAAGATTGTCCTGAATCATTCAAAATTGCTACTAAGCCATCATTTCTTTGGAGACCTTTCCTGAAGATTATCTTCAAACATCTGGGTTAAAAAAATTTTCTGCTATCAGCTTTTCAAACACTGCAAATTTTGAAAAATTTCCAATTTTCCATGACTATGGCGCATAAATCAGGATGTATTTGACCGATGATGACATGGTTTATGTTGGCTTTGAGTACTGCTATGGGGTTTGGCTTATACGCATACACCTGCTACTTAAGAAAGGCCCACAAGAAAAAGTCTAACGGCACCAAATCGCACGATCTTAGTGGCCAGTTCTTATCAGCTCCACGTGAGATGAACATGCCTCCAAATCGCTCGTGCAGAATATCCAATATGGTATAAGCTGTGTGGCACGTTGCGTCGTCCTAATGAAACTACATTTCATTGGTGTTTTGGTGGCCAATTCAGGCCAAAAGAAGGTGGTAATCATTGGTGATCGCCGTTGACAGTGATGACCTGGCCACCGCCGTGCTCAAAGAAATATGGACCGACTGCGCTTCCAGCGCAAAATCCACACCACATATGTAGATAAAACACTACGAATATCGTTGCAATTTCTTCATTAACTATCGCACTTTCGTTATGAAATTTCATGTCAATTTATAAAAGCAACGTTTTATTGAAACTTATGGAAAGTTTCGGACAAAATGTTTTGATTGATTGATATTCGCTTAAATATTAAAAATAAAATAATAATAAGAATATTTTTTTTTTGAATGTTATAATTAATAGTATTTCATAGTTTTAATGAAAATGTTCATTAAAATTATAAACTACAAATCCAAATACAGTACAAGCTCGATATTCGCGACTACTAAAAAACCAGACCTGACGTGAAAACTGAATTTTCGCGATAACATATCCCAATATTTTATTAAATAATTGTATGCAATTTTTTTTTTAATTAGGACAAGCAATCAGGGGATGATCCCTACGTATGCAGTGCACTGTGCCGGAACTCAGGGAGAGGGATAGGGTAGAGAAGATAGATGTTGAAAATTTAGAAGACTTAACTCTTTCACAACTCTGCTTTGCGCGTTATGTTAATTTTTAAGGCAGGGTTGAGGCGCCTCCGGTGTTAAACGGACGCATAAACTTTGTTAATCTGTATTAACAGTCATTTTATTAATTGTTTTACTTCGCCGATGTTTCTGCTAACCGAAGAAGGACTGCGATGTTGTGTACATTACCTTCGAGCAGCATTAATCGCTGTCGGAACAGTTTTTTAGTGACCAGTGCTATGCCTTCATCACTTAAATAGTCCGACAACAATTAATACAATGTCTCACTAATGTACTTTAGATTAATGATGATAAATTAATGATGTTGATTGACTTGCTCTGGCCATGGTTTGAACCCAGGCCCCAAGTCATTGTTTGCTCAGTAGTCAACGCGCTAACCACTTCAGCCAACACCACCCTCGATTTTTAAAATTATAATTGTTTTTATTGATATATTTACATTTTAATAATTTTTAAAGAAATTGAAAATTTTGAATCGCATTTTTTCCATTCTTGGGTACTCATTTTTCTAACGTTTTTAAATCTCTAATTTTTGAGAAATCGTCTCTTTAAAAAATGTTTAACTTTTCCCATATTAAGAGATGTATTTACACAACAAATGACACGAATAAACTGACAAAATTGAATATCAAAAGCATCCAAAAAGGTTAATATATCAAAAGACGGAGAATTCCCCGTAATCAAATTTTAAAAAACAGATAAAAGTTGCGAAAATAGAACCCATTTTTCCTAAACTGTAGCAATTATAGATCCTGCAATATTTAAGATAAGCGGGCCATCGCAATAATGGGTAGTCACGAATACCGAGCTTGTACTGTAATACTAAACCAATACTAATGCAATAATTTCATTAGAATTTCAGTAAATTTCATAAAAATAATGAAAAATTAATTTATGAATTCTTAGTCGTGCTGAGTAATGTTCATTCAAAGAAATTTTAGTTTGTCAGGCTTAAGTTCGTTTTCTCTAAATTTAATTTTAATAAATTAGATTCAATTAAATATAGATTCTATTGATTTTTAGATTTTTAATTGATTAAAATCAAATTTGCAGAAAACGAACTTATTAAGACTGACAAATTAAAATTTCTTTGAATAATGAAAAATTTAATTCAAATAATGAAATAAATTCATTAAAATAATAAAATATTCTCTTGAAGATGGTGAAATAGTTTCGTCAAAATAATGAATTATTTTCATTTGTTACATTAAATCAATGAAATTATTACCAATGTATAAATATACATGCAGAAATTTTTTAAATCCTCTGAAACGTGTTGTCAATTGAATTAATTTCGATTTTCGAAAAAAAAAATTTTTTAACTTTTCTTTCAAGTATGCAGCCAGAAATTAGGTTTTACGTGTCACAAAATAATATTATTTTCAAAATATTTGGCTACAAAAGGTCAAAGTTCAAGATTCAAGCCACAAGTTTTGTTGCTTGAAAAAAACGAAAATCTGAATCTGCTGGATATAAAATGAAAACTATCGGATTTGTAAGTACGGAAATAAAAGCATGCCGAGCGAATTATATGTGACATGTATTTAAATATAACAATTTTGCAAGTCCTTATATGTACATATCGATAACTTAATTTATAAAGGCCCTAACTAATTTTATTTTTTCAAATCACGTATTAATCATATTTCGATAGGTAACCTTTTAAGTTATCGATAAAAGCAAAAAAAAAGGCGATTTGAAAAAAATGACTTAGGGCCTTTCTATATTAAGGTAACGATATGTATATATGTCTGTACATACATACATATCTGGCAGAGTTTATTTACCGGTGTAATAATTAAAAATTTAAAGTTTTATTGACAACCAGCTGAAATGTTTAGGAGGATGAGAGAAAAAATTCACGAAAGTTGGTTTGAATAAATCTTCTGGACAAATCTCAGGACTGTACACGTCTCTTTTTATAGAACCCCTTGTTGCTGATGATAATTTCTACATGAATTTTAGTTTTTCTTTTATTTTTTGGTCTCTTGTTTTAAATGCAATTAGAAAAAATAAGCAAATAATTACGTTACACGTTCCATTTTAATCTTGATTTACTTATGTTATTTCCACTTAATAAATTTTAATTTTATTTTATTAAAAAGTTACACTGACGTTTAGCGTTTGAAATCTACAAAATACTCAAGTCTGAACTATTTAGAAAACTAAAAATATAAACAAAAGTTTAAAAATAAAAAAGAAAAACTAACTCTAACACTAACTATCGTAAAATTAGAATAGATAAACAATAATAATAATAATAATTATAATAAATAAACAGACCACTTAAAATATTTAAGCTCTACGATATACTCTTATTATAAAATGCAAATATTGTAAATAAATTTTTCATAATAAAACAACTTATTGGTAATTACTAAAAGGAAACCATGAACAAAATGCATAATAATATTCGAAAGGTACCTATTAGAAATCAAACCCCTTAGAAAAGGTGCACGCACAAACATGATACGGTCATTTTATATTTATGCCAAAATTCTGAAAAATATATTTTACGATACGATACGATAACTCTAAGGTGAACTCAGGAACTAAAAATTCCTTTATTAGCAGAAGCGAGTGGTTCTCTTGCTGACTACCCAACACCAGGCTCAGTATGCCTGTATCTCTTCTATCTCTTTTGGTGTATCTAGTTCTTGACCTTTCTTCTTCTAATCTACCCCTTTCGTCTCCTCTTCCTACAGTTATGACAACCTGCTAACCTAATCTGCCCCTCATTAATGCTTACCCAGAATCGAATTCTTTTTAACCACTTTTTCAATTATCACATTCAAAAAAAAATATGGAAGACGTTTGTTTGCAAAACTAAAATTAAAATATATTTGATCTTATCATTTTGCTGCGCACCTAACATTCTTACACATACTCGTACATAATTATTAACAATGAAATCATCACACTATTTTCATAAGTTCTACATATTAAAAATGGTATTATTGAAAAGAAAAAACGAAAAACCATAACGATAACGATAATACTAAGCTAATTTGCAAGATACCTAAGAATAATAAAACAAAATGATAAGTTAAATAATAAATTCTAATTAAATACTAAAGAAATTAAAACAAAAATTATATTATTGCACTGCAAGCACTGAGGAATTTGATTCAATTTTAAATTATAAGATACATATCTTAAAAAAGAAATCTTTAAAATGGAAAAAAAAACAAACAACAGAAATTACAAAAAGCAAAGAATTTTGCATAAAATTTTCAAAAAAATAATTTTTCCAAATTTTTACTCATTTCCAAAACAAACAAAAAATCAATTTTATCCATAAGAAACACAAATTTAAATTATTAAAATTATTTTAAAAAACTTTTACTTTTATTACTGAAATATTTGTTAAATTGGAAACAAGTAACCCGTATTAGCTCTGCAAGGGTTAAAAACATTCGTACATGAATACATTTTCAAACATATTAAATCTCTATTGGCTTCGTATAGATTAATTATCGAACATTTTTAAGATACATACGAGTATGTATGTAATTTTGGAAGAAAATAAAACTCAAATCGAAAATTTTATTTACATTTTCTTAACACTTTATAAAATTTAATTTTTAAAAACAAGACTTTTTTGATCAATAGTAAAAGTAACAAGAAATTAAAAACAGACCATTTCGTATATTAAAATAAAAAAAAAAAAACTTGTAAATATTAGAATTTTTGGAATTAAACTCTACTTTATTTAATAAAATAAATTAAAATTCAATTTAAGAAAGTGTTTTATTTTAGAAATTGAGTTATGACAACGGATTCCGACAAAAAGGACAAACAAAAACTACGCGTTTTGGGAGTTTACGTTTGTCCTTCATTCTAAGGAGTTATATTCTACTAAATCAACATACATAGACATTTTTGTAATTCTTCAATTTTATCAGCAAATTGTGTTTTCAGCATTTTATGTAAAATACCACGAAAAATATATAGACCACTAACCCTGCTTTGTATGGGTCTCAAGGCGAATTTAATGTAACGGTAATAAATTCTCTTTGTATGGGTCATTCGTGAAAAAGGAACTGAAAACAAAAATCATCTTAATCAGAGATAAAACGAACTATGGAAGAAAGCTTTCTATAGCATTTGAAATAAATTTACAGTTTCAAAACGGTCGGGTCCGATTACAGTGAGAAATTTCATAAAACATTCAAAGAGTTGCTATTAAATTCAAAATTTACAATTTTGATCTCATTGGTAGTATTCATAAAAAAAATAAAATAGATTTTAATGCGCTTTAGTAGAACATTTCAATATAAATTTTTCTTAAAATAGGTTTCAAATCCATTTACAATTTTTATGATAAAAATAAGAGATTTTTTCAAGTCGATTTGGCCTATCCAAGAGAGTTTTAAGAGTTTCCGCTTAAAAGTTTTAAGTTAAGTTTTTTACCTAACTTGCTCCAATGTTTTGCTAATGGGAAAGTCAAATCGTGTCCTATTGAGTTTTGGAACTTTTAAAACTAAAATTTTTAGAATTTCACAGAAAAAAATTTTTAAAAACGCAACACATTTCAAACTTAAACTTTATAATTTAGGTTAGCAGGTTGCTGTGAAAAGAAAAATAGATTCCAGCCCACTTTGGATCCTGATGTGGTCCCATTGTCAAAACTGTAGGAAGAGGAGAAAGAAGGGTAGATTAGAAGAAGAAAGGTCAAGAACTAGATACACCAAAAGAGATAGAAGAGATACAGGCATACTGAGAGCCTGGTGTTGGATAGTCAGCGAGAGAACCACTCTGCTATTAAAGGAATTTAAGATCCTGAGTTCGGCTGTTGAAAATACGCAGAGGCTACTGAAGGATCTTCCGTCGAGAAAGTAAAATCAGTGATCCCCTATAGGGAATCAGAGGAATAGAAAATGCGCCATATTCTCCACTTCTTTCTCGACATTACCGGTGGATCAGTCATCATCATAATATGGGAGACCCATGCGCATGGCGTGCCTACCGAAGGTGCAGTGTCCTGTGAATGCGGCCATAAGGTTTCGGAAGAGCATCTTAGGGAAATTGAGCAGTTGCTTAGTTCTATTAGAATCTAGGCGAGGTCATAATGTTTGAGCCAAATGCATAAGAGCAACATCAATACGCTTTCAGCAGGATAAGAGTAGAAGGTCGCAGAAATTGTCAATATCGACTTCCCCAACCTGCGTTCCGCTGTTAGCCAGAGCGTCAACGATTATATTACCCGTAGTGTCTTCATGTCCACATACCCATATTAGTGTAAAACCTGAATGATTTGCCATGTTTAATGACTTCCGGCATCATGCCAGGACCAGACTGGATATGGAATAGACACCCGTGAGGGAGGGCTTTTAGTGCCGGTTTGCTGTCGGTTATGATTTGGATCTCTATTCCGCAGCGAGTTCATTGCCTTTTTAATGCCAGATATTTCTGCTTGTAGGTACATTCGTCCGGGAGTCTGAAATAAATCTTGATCCCGATTTCCTTAATGTATGAAAAATTAAAATTTATATATTTTCTCCGTTTTTTTTTTTTTTTTTGCGAAAAACATTCGTTAGCTCTATATGTGACAGCGCCTAAGGGTAAAAAATCAATTTTTTTTATGTGGACAGCATCTGAGCATCGAATGAGACCGATCCCATGCCCAAAAGTGTTCCCTCCCAGAGATATGCGCGTTTTATGAAAGTGATGGTACACCAAAGATACACGTATTTAAATATTTAAAATGGCTCTCCTGAACAAAATCGGTTTTTACCCTTAGGTCCCTTTCTATTTTGCGCGTCACATATGGATATTAAAAAAAAACTTGCAAAAGTATATACGCCATATTAATACCCATTTTAAAGGAGTGCTATAGAAAATATCAGAAAACAGTTTTTCAAACTAGAAAAACTCCATTTTAAGACGTATAGGAGTTCTCAGAAAATTGTGAAATATTTTTAAAATATATTTTCATAATATTTTTAAAAGTCCATATAATATTATTGATAAGACCAGACCGTAAGCATTTTAATTATAAATAAAAACACATTTGAATTTTTTTTCTTTTATTTATTAATAAGCAAGTAGCAATTGGATACATAATAAAGAGTGAAAGTGTAAAGCATATCTCATGACTCAAGTGAAACTTAATAATAATTTGACATTTTTATAATAAAAATTATATGTAAAATAAAAATACATAATGAAAATAATAATCATGACAAAAAACGATATAAAAAGAACAAAATGTTATTTCTTCATAAGCATTTAGTTGGGCATCTTTTTTTTAAATTATGTGTGTTTTCCACAACCAAATTTATATCGAAATGACTCAAGACAACTGAATCCTTTCTTTTTCATAAAAAGTTTTTGTGCGCAAGTTGAGCGGCGTGAGTGTGTAAACGGCAGATTTATCTTAAAATTATAAAAACGATTTTGAACGAAATGAATGAAAACCATGAGACAGACAACACACAACAATAAAAATGATAATAATGTAAGTGATAAAAACCAAAATTAAATTGTTTCCATTTTTAAGTATAAAAATATAAATTAAGGAATTCCTTTCCACTTAATGCCGCAAAATTAATAAAGCAGCAGATAAAAAATGTTTTTTTTTTCTTCTTCATCTTGTTTTTATGTTTTCTACCATATTTTCTTTCTCAATTATAAATTGATTGTTGATAAGACTTGCCAGCAATCCAAATGGGATTAGAATTGACTCGTTGCTCTGGATGATAGCATTCCTTTTGTTCCACGCTACTTTTGTCAACATATCGCAATATATAATTGATTCCAAACCCGGCATGCTGTGATTTCAATATAAAGTATTTACCTTTCTTTTCGACTTCCTCTTTATTGTAAAAACGAAAAATGTCCAAAAATTGTTCCTTTGGGATCTGTGAAAGTCTTGATGGTGACATTAGCAATAGAGTTATTTCCAAATCGTTGAAATTATTGTTCAATTTTCCGTTATTACGAAATTTTGGCAAAACTGCACAGTAACTAGTCAAAGGATTATTTACATCTAAACAAAATGTGGCCACTGTTTCATGAGTCATGAAAGAGCGCTTGTATAACATCAACAATTTTTCATGATTTTGTTGGCCCAACATTTCCAGTGATTCGGCAAGCTCATATATGGCATTTGGATATTTTATTTTATTTACTATTCGCAAACACATCAATTCATGAACATTTTTAAAAGTAAAAACTAAAATATTGAAAGAAAGTTGCGAAAATATATATTTTAAGGGTCAATTTGGAAAATTAGTAGTAAGATTAATTCTACTAACCAGTGCAATTAGTTGTTTTGAAATTTTAAATATATTTAGTGTTAGTTTTTGTCATAAAAATGGAAGTCAGTGTAAAAAAGCAACTTAATAAAACTTAGAAAAATATTAGACTGAAATTAAAATCAACATTTGGCCATCTATATTCATGATTTTTAGTTTGATAAGTTATTGAAGTTAATGAAGAAAATTGTTCGTCGTGATTTTTAAAAATTTTTTGGAAAAACTATTTTACTTGTGCTTTTGTGATTCGCAAATTTTATTAATGAGTTAATGTATTGTTTAGTAAATGAGTTTTGGAACATAAATGGTGTAGATCTACTGATGAGTTGGTATATAGCTACCAACGAAATGCATATAGATTTGCTAACCCACAACAAATTAATAAAAAAAATTAAGAATAATATTAATAGAATATTTCAATAGTTTTTTTTTTTCAAGTTGCTTTTCTACACGATTAATTTTCCGTTTAGGATTAAATTCGAAATTTCAAAGCAGAAATTACAAAAAATTTAATTAAATAAGTTAAGCAATTTTTTCTGTATTTCCTTAGCCAGAACAGACTCATAAAGCTCAATATTTTAGTTTATAAAGACCGTATTTGAAAAAAAACGTTAAATGAAATTTAAAAGAAATCAAATAAAAAAACACACAATTATAAATATGTAGTAGATTGCACTAAACAAGTGTAAAAATAAAAAAAATACATTGACAGCTCTTAATCATACAGCTGCGAAATACTGACAATTATAAACTTCATTTTCAAGATCGTGAGATTTAGGCTGAACGCACAGAAACGAAAGAGAAAACACACTTGTTTATTGCTAACCGATACCAAAAAAATAATTAAAATCAAGCTTTTTGGCGCAGCAAGTGACACAGACAGTTTTGCGTTTATTTTGTTCGATGTCGGTTATCTCATAAGAACTAATGTTCTGTTGTCGTTTAAGTCAGCAAAATTGTTTCTGATCTGATTTACATACAAATCTAGACTGATGATTCATTTCTATACCGAAAAATAATCTTATCATTTCACTACCGAGAAAGTTTCTTATTCTATTACAGATATTGAAATATGTATGCATGTAATTCCCAATATACTTTTTCAGCTACTTCTAATGACAATCTATGTGCATATCGATTTTCATAATTGGTAATTGTCCTGCTGACGTTTTTGAAATAATTTAAAGTCATATCCTTACAGTTATATAATAGAATAATTAAAATAGGCTGAGATGGTGTTGCTATTAGAGAATTTAGTTTAAAAAACCTGAATTCACAGAAGAGTGTCCCAAATGTTAGGTTTATTCTTAAGAATAATGAATGTTAATATTGTTAGCGATTGGTTGGTGTTACAAGTGGTACCCTTATAATTTCAAGGTTTCAAAATGCAGATACATACATATTATTAAAGAAATTAATACTTACACAATTCTGCATTAGTATCACTTAGTACACGAATTATTATATTCGGATTCAAATCTCCGTTACAATGTTCAATAATTTTTACTGCAACTTCACATATTAACAAATGAATGTCACTTATTGTATCAACTGCAATTTCCATTATGAAATAGCAATAAGAACCGGTAAAACTATTTTTTATAAGAACCTGTAATAAAATTTTTAATAAATTAAATTTAATATACTTTCATATGTATGCACATATGTACATATTAATATGTAATTTATATTTAAACTTACACCGGCATAATGCAGTTGAATAGGAATAAAACTGGGACCGTACAAAACAACCGGTATACACAAGTTGTTGGCCAAACAATAAAGGCGTAATTTGGAACAGTAATCATTGGAATATATATGGGGATGGCTAATATGATACAAAAAAAAATAATTATTTATATTTGCTCTAAATTAAAATTTCAACTAAAACTTACCTCGAACATAAAGGATCCTCATACAACTTCTAAAAGAAACAAATAAAAGCCGTTAATAATTCTTTGATTTAAAATAAACAGGCTTTTTTACCTTTGAACCACTAGCTGCTTGCATTTCTTCTTTTGGTTTGGCCCACTGTATTTTTAAGTCTGCACCCCACATACCAATACGTCCAGTATTTAATCTCTTCTTAGCAGCCAAAGCCATTTCATGATCCTCAAATTCAATGAAAGCGAATCCACGATTTTCTTCAATTTCACGACCAGGTGGACATTTGTTTTTTAATGCCGGATATGCTGTGCAAGCTTGCATGCTAGGAAAGCACAGTCTAAAACCATCCTCTAGACTATATAAGGGCAATTGTCTGGGTATACCGCTAACAAATAAACGATTTTTGCCCTGAGAACGAAACACACTTAAACGTTCACAATCCACGAAAAGATATTTTAATAGTTCAAATGCTGCCAGAGCATCCTTTTCATTGCAAAAGCGTACAAACGCGTACCCGCGAGTGGTATTTCCCGAGTCCATCATTAAGCGAAATTCATATACTTGGCCAATACGATGCAACCACACCAAAAAACCTAGTTCATCTAGTTGAGAAGGAATGCGAGTCACATACAGTTCACAAACATGCGATGGACGTGGCCCACAGTATTTATTGGGTGGGCCGAACACTTTTCGTCCATTTTCTAAAATTACTGGCATGGCGGTGGCGTCATTGTAAGCATCTGTGCCTTTGTAGCAATCGTAATAGTAGGACAACATGACGAATCTTTATAAAAAGTATTTAAAATTATGTAGCACGATTTATTATATCTAAAATTTACTTCATATTTTGCAAAATTTATATTTTAATGCAATGCAAATTCACAACACACAACTTCTACACTACCAACGCAAATAAACTTCTTCAAACACTTTCATTAAAATGCTTTCTGTCTGACATAACCCTAAGTAACGGTACTTTGTGCCACAGGCTGCTTCAAACAATATTTACAAGTGCATAACGACAAAGAGAAATGACGACACTAGAAGACAGGGTATAACAGTATATATAAAAAACTGTTCTAATTAAAAATAAGAATTTTGGTTACACTTTTTTAATAAATAAATGTTGTTATACTTATTTTAAAAGTAAATAAGAGGTCTACATTTGATATATAATTGATTCAATGCTATATATCTCTCATCTAATGCAGAGTTTGTAGTAATAACTTGGCTCTGGCAGTCCTGTAACGCATAAAAAGATGGCACTGTTGCTACAATATTTGAAAAGAAAATTGGGCAGAAAGTCTGGCAGCACTTGCAATTTTCAACGGATTTTTTTTCTGGGTAATCAATCTGCTGAATTTTCCTTATTTTATCTGTGCAAGTTCGCAAAATTATTGTACTTAAAAAATATATAGCATAAAAATGTCGACAAACCACTTTGATCAAATGAATGCTAATACGAATTTAATGGATTATACAACTGCAGTTCAGGCAACTAATGGATCTATTGAAGTGGAGCCAGTCCAATTAAATGGCCAATTTTCGCCTAGTTTATCTTCTTCAACACCCAGTGTAGAGTTAATGCAAATAAATGGACGAAAAGTATTGGGACCCCCTGAGGACTGGACAGGACCCCCACCGTCAAGTGTTTGTGAGCTATTTGTACGTCGCATTCCAAAGGACTTAAATGAAAACAAGCTTTTGGCACCATTTTTGCGCTTTGGTCAGATTTATGAATTTCGTTTGCCTTTGGATTTTAATCAAGCCAATCGTGGCTATGCCTATGTAAAGTATACAACCGAAGAAGATGCATGCAGTGCTATGGAAGTTCTTAATCATTATTACATTTTCCCCGGAAGAAAACTAGAAATTTTACACTCGTATGAAAAGTGTCGTTTATTTGTAAGCAACATTCCGAAACATTTAGAAGAAGCCGAAATTGAAGAAAATCTGCGTAAAATTTTCCCTACCATGCAACGTATTTACATGCGTCCCTCATCAGCCGTATGCAATAATGAATGTTACAGTAATGGTGGCGCGAATGGTGATGGAGGTTCATCACAACAATTTGTACAACCAGAAGTATCTAGCTCATCTGTATCTGATATTGGTTTTGGAAATCGTGGTCATGTTTTCGTTCACTTTGCCTCTCACATGCATGCGTTAGAAGCCAAAAAAAGTATTACCCCGGGATTGGTGCGAATGTGGGGGCGCGACTTGAAAGTTGTATGGGCAAATACGGAAAAAGATAGTGACATGTCAAAGTCGGTAAGTTAAATGAACAGGAGTGTTACTCTGTATTTCGATTCGAATAGAAAAATATTCGAAATTGCATGTTATTTACATGGCAGTTCGAAAGGCCTTTGTTCGATTCGAATTACAGAGTAGCACCTCGGAACTAATAATAATCGTCGTATAAGAGCTTTCGAAATGATTAATTTGGACGGAATTCATACTAAAATTTTTCAGTCATTGAAAATAAATTGTTTCCCGTATATTTTGTTTTTGTGAAGTATTTTTCATATGGGCGTAACGATGACCACTATCTATGGCGGCTTCAACCGAAAGTGAAACCTTAAAAAGTTTTTAGGTCCTTTTTTTGATTGGCATAACAATTAATTTCGTTTAAAAAAGTCGTTATTTTCAAAAATAAAACGGTAAAAAGTTTATAAAGGGACAATCACATATAACATAACGCTGTTTCGAAAATTTCGTAACACCCACCCCCTACCCCCATAACGCTTTTTATAAATTTTTCAGTGCAAAATTTCCAATCCGTAATAAATGTTTAATTCCCTCGCCCTTTGGAGCGTTACGTAATATGTGCACAGCCCCTAAGCACATGTTTGTTAAGGCAATGTTGCATTCTTTTCAATCTAAAACTCGATTTTGATTTTTTTTTTTTTTTTTTTTTTTTGTTAGGCTCTTTTGCATTTCAGATGACGATATGTTTGAAATAATTTTTATTTTTCAGTCTAAGACGTTATTCGTTCGCAATGTTGATCTCACCATTAACAACAGCGATATTATTGAGTTATTGGTGAAATATGTTCCACGAACCGCCATACGAAAAATATCGAAAGTTCGAACTACAGCTTTTTTCGATTTTACTTCACGTGAAGCAGCCGAGTTTTGTCTTAAAGAATTACAAGGTGTTCTACTACGGGAAAAACGTTTAGACTTGGAATGGGCTAAGCCATCCGAACAGTAAGTTGAAATGGTAAAAACAACACAGTAAGTTTTTTCATATTCAGTGCTTGTTTTCCCCTTTTTAGACAATCGTTACATCGAATGCGTAATAAAGACTTTGATGCAGTTTTACGCCTTAAATGTATTGCCAATGGCTGGCATATTCCAATTATCGTATTTGGTTGTTATTTCGAACAGGAACATCTTCAATATGCCATGGTAGTGTTGCGCGACTCAATGGGTAGTGTTCGTGCTACTCTTTGCATTTTACACACCAGTGAATTGGTGGACATACATTCACGCATGTGTGAAGTTGTATGTGTATTAATTGAATCTGTCGGCGGTTTTCCCAGCTATAATTATGTGTTTTTAGTGGAAAAGGATGTGGCTCATTTGCGTAAGCTAAAAAAAATTGCGCATAAAAAAGTAATCCTATTTAATATTTCTTGATGTCTTTATTGTAGTCGGCATGGTCTCGCTTAATATACAAAATGTAGAATTTGTGGCTGCTTGCAATGTTCCTGCCCATTTGGGTCTTGACTTGAACGAAATAATCGATTTAAGTTTTGGTGTTATATCGTTGGCGTCCATTCCGGAGGAAACCCTTTTAAATGTCTATAAAGAGAGTTTTTTGACTCAAACCGATTACACGTATTTACAAAATTGGCCTTTAGTACAACATCGCATTTTTGGCACAATTATGCCAAAGTATCGCAATAAACCGCCTTTAAAATACAATCTTAACGACACCCAAATTGTAATTGCTTTGTGTTTTAAGTCTACCGGCACAAATAGTAGTGTATCGGGCCGGCCATATATACCGTTTGCGGCGTGTTCTTTTAAACAAATCTTTGAAGGATTGCGTTATGTATCTCTGCAACTATTGCCCGTGGCTTTAACACAGTCTCGTTCTGTGGTTACCCACAGCGTAAGTCATGTGCTATTTGGAGGTTGTAAATATTATCATCCAGCACAGCGTATACTATCGCCACCCCTTTGGCTAACTGTCTGTTCTTATAATGAGTCTATAAAACAGTCTGATGGCTGTGCGAAGTCAACGATGTCTTCTACTGCAGCAGAACAGCAAAATGTCTCTATTAATTATCTCCCTCCAGTGCAAGCAGTGCCTTCAAATAATTTTAACAGCTTAATGCAATATCAACAGCCTTCGGAGCAGCAGCAATTTTACGCGGTAACGTCATCTGCTCAGCAACAACAAATTCAGCCAACATATTTTTCAAACATGACACCATCAGTGCCGCCTCTTTTCAACATGCCACCAGCTCAATATTTGCCGTTTTCTCAAAACAATTTTACTTTGACTTCTTAAAAAAAAACTAAACAGTTGATCTGTTTTTATATTTATTTTAATGAAAAAAACCCCTACTATCTTTATATATTTTTTATATGCATGACAATTATTATTGATGTTCATTGTTTCAATGTGTATGTATGTTTGTACTTTTCATTTTAATTATTGATTCAAAAAGAGATTTTAACAACGTAACTCTAGAATGAGTTTTTAAGTTTTATTATTGTTTTTTATCGAATCATTTCTTATAATTTTTGTATATTTTAATTTGTTCTTTCATTGATTTCAAATAAATTGGAATTGTCTCATACAAATACAAGAATCAATTTGTTAGTTTTTTATCTTGAAATACGATTTCTCCACCACTCAATTTAATAGAATTTCTCAGCCAACTTTTCGGTGTTTATCGGATCAACTCGAAAGTTTGTTATTGGCAAAGTGGGGCAGAGCTACACCCACATGAAAACTTTGGAGTTATATCTAGTTTTTGGAATAATAAGAATTACGATTACATACATACATACATTCAAAATAGCCACCAAACACGACGAGAGTGCAGCGAAATTTGAAAACGGCGTGGTTCTGTTCTGCTGTGGAAATTTTTTTTAAATTACACGTTTGTTTTTTAGGAGGTTTTTTCCATTTCATCGATAAAAAAAGCACTCGACGAATAATATTTTGATCTTGGCGCTGTCGAAAATAGAAAAAAATGTGCAATTACTAAAATCACGTTAATTTTTAAAAATCGATATTTCAGCGGGTCACTTAGTTTTCAGATCATAGAGAACATGGCGTATGTGTATGTACGTATGCATGTGTGTAACCTCTCATAGATTTCGCAAATAAAATTGTTTAAATAATTTATTTTTCAAAATAAATTTTATGCTAAAAACTCCATTGAATTATTAGTTCTTAACCTGCATTTTTGGCTCTATGAAAAATTGTCCTAAAGTTTTCTATTGAAAACAACAACGCGGACTTTGAGGTTATTTTTCCAATTTTTGGGGACATTTTCTAATTTGGGACCAGCTTTCCTAAATTTTGGTGCCATTTTTCATTTACCGATTTGGGACTAATTTTCGAATATGTTTGGGAAGTTTTTAATAAATGTTTTTTCGCAATTGTTTTCGAAAAATTTCGAAAAAAGTTTTTTTTTTGTCAAAGCGTTTGTTTATAAGCGGTCAATTTTTAGAATTTTAAAAAAAATTTCGAAAAAAAAATTATGTTAAATAGTGTTACTGAACACCAAATTCTATAAATTTTCGTTATATTAATTTTAACGATACGATTATCGTAATAAAAGTTACTGAATCCCACCACAGGTGTGGTCAGAAAGACGAAGCGTCCGTTTTTAACCGACTTCAAAAAAATAAGAAGTTAATCAATTCGGTTGTATGTATTTTTTTTTAATTTGAACTTCCATAATTGTAATATTTATGAACTGATTTTCAAAAATAAATTTTTTGCTTGTTTGCCCTTTTTATGGGCCAGTTTTCAAAGTTAATTTTGTTTACTCATCTGTACGTGGAGTTTGGTCCGATAAATTTTTTTTTCGAAAATCGGTGCAGTTTGTTATTTTCGTTACATTTCGAACAGGGCCCAAATCGTTACATCCGTGAACGTACAACTCGTCACGTAATTTCCCATCCAATTAGTTTCAAATCATTTGCTTAAATTAATTTGCTCAATTTCGAGACTTTCCTATGAACACATAATTTGAATTAGATCGCGCTTTCAATAAAATTCTTTAGCAAATTCTGTAAACAGGCTGAACATGAAATTTTTATTGAAATTTTCTTTTATGTTTTCCGTTTTTACGCTGTACACAGTCGTTTTGACAGTAATTTGACATGAAATCTTTTTTGTTTGTTTTTTTTTTTGTTGTAAGATTTCGGCACATCTTGTGCGAAATTTAGACAGTGTAATTTTCAGTTACAGCGATAATTTCGAACCGAACGGTCACAAAGAACAACAAGTCCACAAACGAAATACAAACTGACACAAACACACACACACTCAAATTTGTTTTGTATACGCGAAACAAATGCATATTTTTAGAAATTTTTTGCCTAAAAGAATTTTTTCATAAAATTTTTTTCAAATATGTATATTTTTTGAAATTATGAAGATTTAAGTGAAATTTTTCACAAGTTTTTACATAAAATAAAGGCGAAAAAAAACGAAAATAATTATCTTAAGTTATTTGTAATAAATATTTAATAAGCAATCGTCTAAGCGATAACAAACGATAACAAATGAAAGTGATTGAGTTCTTGTGAAAAACAAAAATGCCCAGGGGATCACAGAAATACAGCAAAAGTTCAATATTTATTTTGCTTTTGATATTTCTGTCATTTTTGCCACCTTCTCAAGAACTCTCGTTTGGTTGGGGAGGTGGTGGTGACGATGACGGTGACGGTGAAGGTGGTGATGATAATGATGAGAGTAAAGCAAAGGATGTGTCTGGCGGTGCCTCAGCCAATCTACGGAAAATTAACAAAAAGCATATGCTGCAAAAGAAATTTAAATTTCATAAAATTGAACGCATAGAAGCACTGGACGATGAAGAAGATGGTGAAGGAGCTGTAGTTGAAGATATTAATGAGGATACTAATGAGAACATGACAGGTGAAGAAGAGATTGATGAGACCAACGAACGTACTGATGATGATCAGAACGGGGATGAGGATGACGAAGAGGAAAATGAATCACAAAATGATGGTGCTGCTTCGCTAAACAGTGAAAATAATGATGATGAAGAAGAGGAATTTCAATTTAAAAAGGCTCGAAAAGCTGAAAAGAAAAAAGTGACATCGAAAATCTCTAAGGAAGCAACCAGCAACGAGAAGAAATCAAAATCATTTTTTGGCAACATTTTTGGTGGTTTTTTTGGTGGTAACGACGATTCGGCTGAAAATGTTAAAAAAAGTAAAAAGAGTGCTAAGGAAAGTAACGAACGTGAATCTAAAGAAGACTCTTCTAAATCGAATGGCATTATTGATTGGTTATTGTGGCTGGGCGAGAGAACTGGACGTTTAAGGGAGGCGCCAACTATGGAATCCGAAGAAGATAATCTTTCGACGGGTGCAAGTAGTGGTGAAAATTGGCTCGACTATTTTAATCGTTGGCCTTTTAATAGTCTTTTTCCAATCGGAAAACCACCAAAACCGATTAGTATGCCAAAATCATCGTCAGGCAAGTCGTCGGGAAAGAAACGTTCCGAAGCAACTGCGGCAGCAGCTGGCAGTGACGATGGCAGCAATGAGGAGACTATGAGTCAGGAAAGTTTCGATTCGCTAATACGTACGCTACCGAATTTCGTTATAAGTTCTTCGGATGTTTCCGACCCCGAATGTCGGCAACAATTGCAAATATTTCAACGTCAATTACGTGGCCATAAAGTGTGGACTTTGCAAAGTAAGTTTTAAAAACGATTAAATATATTACGAAATATAATAAGTAGCAGCAAAGTGCTATGAATTTTTGGGGCTCCTTGGAAAATAGACCCACACTAAAAAATAATAAAACGGACCCAAAATGAAAAAATAAAAATGGCCCAAAATATATTTTTTTGTTTTCAATGGAAAAATGTACGGGCCAGTTTTTATTTTCCAGTTTCGCCCCAAAATATTTTTATAAAAAAAACTCTTTTTTGGGGCCTATTTTTATTTAAAGCCACTTTTCAAATTTCGTTTTTGTTTTTAATTTTCCAAAAAATTACCTTAAACTTGAAAATGAAAAATTGACCCAAAATTTAGGAAAAATTATCCCAAATTTAAAAAAAATAAAAATGGCCCCAAAATATATTTTTTTGTTTTCAAAGTTCGGGCCAGTTTTTATTTTTCAATTTCTCCCCAAAATATTTCTATTAAAAAACTTGTTTTGCGGCCGGCCTACTTCTATTTGAAGCCACTTTTCAATATTTGTTGCTCTTCATTTTCCAAAAAAATTACCTTAAACTTAAAAATGAAGAATTGACCCAAAATTTAGGAAAAATTATCCCAAATTTAAAAAAAAATAAAAATGGCTTTAAAATAAGAGGAAAAATGATCCCAAAGTTCGTGGTGTTGTTAGAAAAATTAGTTACATTCAAGAGGTACAGAGCCTGAAGGAGGAATTGTGTTATAAAATTAAGCGCCGCTTGAATAATCCGCGAGAAAACTACCCGCTGATCCTAAGATTTGAATAAATCTCATTTTATATTGATTAATTTGAGAAGAGATTCTTAAATGAAGTGAAGTAAGATTTAATTTCGCTTGTCGCACTTTAACTAAATTGAACGATATTGATTTCTCCATTGGCTTCGAAAATCAAGTTTTTATTTATCAAATTTCAACGTTTTTATGGTTCGTTGAAACTATTCTTATAATTTTTACATTGATGTCCTTGTCACTGTTTATGTGAATTCTAAAGAATTCGATTTCGAATACGAAACGATCCCATAAGAAAAATAAAAATTCTGAGAACACGTTTAAAGTAGACTATAAAATATATTTTTCAAATATTTTTGACTAGATTTTAGCCATGTATAACAAATTTATCGAAAAGGGAAAAGTACCAAAAGTAAAAATAGTACCAAAAGTAAAAATAGTACCAAAAGTAAAAATAGTACCAACGTTTTCTCATTTCAGCGCCATAAACTGTATAAAAAAATAGTAAAAAAAAATAAAAACAATCCAAAAGTACCAATTTTTCCTGTTTTTGATCCTTAAAAATTACCCACATACTAACAGTCTACCAAATTTCATCGAAATTTATTTTAAAAACAGTTAGTTTACTAAAGACTATCTCGCATATTCATAAAAAATTATTAAAGTACTGTTGGTTTAATGTACGAAATTTTTATCTGAAAACCGGTTCAACACTGTACTTTAACTTTACCAATCGTTTGTGAATATGCAGGTTTAACTCTCAACATCGATTGTAAGAAATTACAAAGTATGTATGGATGTATACTTTAAGATCTCCTTTTAGGACCTTAGAAATTACAATAATATTCTGATTAAATGTTTATTAGCGATTTTAATTTCTTTCTTAGTTTAATTCAAAGAAAATTTTTAATTTTTCTCAATTTAATTAAGTGCTGGACTCAACGGGAAAGGTCGGCAATGGCTTATTGCGCGGTAATATTAATCAATTTGGTGATTTCGGAGTGTGTACCGGTATAAAAACCATCATTAAAGTAAGCGCATCACAACAGGTGCGTATACGCGGTAAATATTGCCTGGCCCACATTGAAACACAAGCGGGAATAACAGAACTTAAGGTACCGGTACACATGATGCATGGACGAGGTCTATTTAATAGTCATTTGGGAAATGTAAGTCGAAAAAAAAATAACAAAAGGACATATTAATTTAAAATTACTAATTATTCAAGGGTCCATTAAAAATGGCCCCAAACTAAAAAATTAAAAATGGGAAAAATGGCTCCATATTTTTCATTTTCCAATTCGGTGTCGTTTAATAAAAATAAAAAATGGTACCAAACTTAAAAATTAAAAATGGAAAAAATGGCCCAAATTTTTCACTTTCCAATTCGGTGTCGTTTAATAAAAATTAAAATGGGACCAAACTTAAAAATTCAAATTGGGAAAAATGGCCCAAAATTTTTCATTTTTCAATTCGGTGTCGTTTAATAAAAATAAAAAATTGGACCAAAATTAAAAATGAAAATAGCCCGCCCCAATTAGAAAAATAAAGATTAAATGGCCCAAAGTTCGTGTTCTTGTTTTTAATACAAAAATTTTGGGCAACTTTTAATTTTTGGTTTCGTGCCATTTTTTATTGGGGCCATTTTTCATGAAGCCATTTATAAAGATGTCGTTACCTTAATAATAGAAAGGCCCTAATCGGCTGTTTTTTCCTTAGAGGGCTACCTATGGAAATATGATAAGTTCGCGATTTGAAAAATAAACAATGAGTTAGGGCCTTTCTATATTAAGGTAACTAACGATATGAATGTATTTTACAGCCAAGTCATTTTATGCCGCGTTATGGTGTAGCAAATTGGGGTATTTGTGTACCCAGTGGCTGTTCCGGTGAAGCAGTACAAGACATGCTGCAGTCTAGTCTACAGGCCTACAATTCAACGGGCATAGAATTTCATGTCGAAGTCAATGATAACGATTGTTATGTAAAGCAGAGTAAAAAATTCATCAAACTTATAAAAAAGGACAAAAAGTTTTGTGCCACACTGTAAGTTTTCTTTTTTTATTTCTATTTTAATTATAATTCCAAACTAATTAATTTCCTTCTTTAGTTTGTACATTTTAGGTTTGATTTTATTGGCTTTTACAAGTTTAGTATGGGAATATTGGTCGCTAATTAAACCTATTTGGGAAAAATTTATAAACATTTTAAAAAGTTTGTTGGAAAAAATTTGTAAAATATTTGAAAAAAAATCTGAAGAAATAAAAGATGAAAAAACCGAAGAAGTTGGCGAAGGTGGAGAGGAAACGGCCAAAGAAGATGAGAGTGATTCTAATGTGCCACCTGAAAATTCTACAGCTGATGCGCACAATGAAAACGAAGAAAAAGAAGAAGTTAAGGAGGAATCTCCTAGAGAACACGAAACAGAAGAAGAGTGTGCAGTAGAAACAACAGGTTGTTTCTTTGAAAAAAAAAAAAAAAAAATATATGCAAATAATTAAGTTTAATAATTTTGTGTTTTTCCTATTTCGTTTTCCATCCACAGAAATTCTTTCTCTTTATCATTTGGCTTTAGAAATTTTCAAATCTTTTTCTCCCCAACGTACGTTTACCGTTTTACTTGCCCCCGATACAAATGATGTACAATTTCCTGTCTTTCACGTGCTCAAAATTGGCGCCACTTTTATGTTGTATTTGTGTTTGAAATTTCTAATGATTGGACACGTGCCAATTGTAAATCGTGACGAACTCGTGCGCACCCTAGACCATCCGTTGAGTATTTTAATACGTTCACCCATGATTTATGCTGACATTTTACTATTAATAAGCGGTTTCTTGTCGGCCTATCAGCTGTCTGAGGAGATGGAACAAAAGTCTTACATACATTTGTTGAAGCGCTTGGGTTCAAAAGTGTGCAGGTGAGTGAGTAGTGTGCTGCATTTGTTTCAGCAATTCAATTCAAAATAATTTTATTAATTTTTTTCATATAGATATTTACCCACGGTGTATTTGTTGATATGTTTTCAAACTTGGATTTTACCTTATTTGAGCTCAGGTCCCTTGTGGACCAATATTATTGGTCAAAGTTCACGTTTATGCGATGATCAGTGGTGGAGAAATTTATTGAGTTTACAAAATGCCATCGATTTTGAAGAAACTGTAAGTGAAAACGATTTAATATTAAATTTATTTGTAAATCAAAGAGTTTAGGAGATCCTCAGACACAAGTTTAATTCAATTTATATTCAACTAGCTGAGCGCCCCGGCTTCGCACGGAAGCTATTTACTTTTACAAATTTCGATTTACCTAATCAAAGCAAAAGTCATAACTCACGAACGCGTCGACTGATTTCGTGCAAAGATAAACCATCTACACGACCATATGAAAAAACCCTAAATATTTAATCAAATTCGGTTTGAGCGTTTGTGAGTTATTAAGTCACAACGCACTTGCAACAATTTTTTATATCTTCTAATATAAAAAATTCTCGTGTCACGATGTTTGTTATCGAACTCCCTCGAAACGGCTCGACCGATTTTAATGAAATTTTTTATGCATATTCAGTAAGTCTGAGAATCGGCTACTATCTATTTTGCAAACCGCTAGGGCAATTTCTGTATTTACTAAACTTTAATGTTTGCCTCATAATTATTTTTGTTGTTGAATGACAGATGGCGCTATGTCCGCCTCATGTAGGAGAAGCATCGTCGTTCGTATTTCAAACAGAACAAAATTATTGTTTGATATTTTTTTCATCGGCGGTCATCGTCACACACAATACATTCGCTATTTTTTATATAACACCCAAAATATGCACTAGAAGTATTTTGTATGGCAAAACAAGGTTTGCCGGGTCATTTAGTATATACATATATATATATATATATATAAATTTCGTTTTTCAATTAGGGAAATTTTATTTTTATCAAAAAAATTAAATTAAATCAAATTAAATCTTTTTAAATTTAATTACATTTATTCTCATTTTTATTAAGCTTAAGATCACTTAAATTATAAAAAATTATTATATGATTTTTATTCCAATATTTCGCTACCAACAACGAGGAAATTCTAATGTTTAAAAAACTGTTAAAAATTATTATAAGCAAAACGCATTATTTGATATTCCGCCCAATTATGAATGAAAATTCTGCGGGATTTTTTCCCCTGATAGGTAGCAATGCGAGCCTAGTAGTCCGGAAGTTGTCGGTTCGATTCCGGCCAGAGATCGTGGATGTTTTCTGCAGAGAGGCTAATCGCTTTGCGGGGTTGTGTTTGTTTATGTATAAAAAGAAAATAAATTATTTCTATTACAAAATAGAAAAAAAATTCGCGAAAAGTTGCTAATTCACAAACCAACCTTGTATAATAGTGTTTTATTTTCTATAAAAAATTCCACAATTTCATGTAAAAACAGAAAAATCGCGAAAAATATGCAAAATATTTTAAAATCTTTCATATTGATTAAAACTATCTAAAACATTAGGTAATGCGAAAAAATCGGTAGAAACCGCTTAAAGGGCAAAACAAATTAAAAAAAAATTGGCAAAATTTTAAAGAGCGAAATATTGATTACAAGTTTCTAAAAATTCAAGGAAAATCAAAGATATAAAAAATATTTCTTCTGTCGCAAAAAAATGCGTAAATTCGCGATAAATTTTGAAATCTAAAACAAACTATACTTTTGACTAAAAATCAATATTATTTTAAGAAATTCTGTAAAAATCGCGAAAACTACGAAAATTCGCTAAAACTGCGCAACTTCGCGGAAATTGCAAAATTGCCAAACCGTAAACTGAAAATGGAAAAAGGTTTCAAAAGACAAAAAAGGAAGAACGCGAAAAAATCAAATAACGCGGAAAGTTGTTAATATATTAAAGAAATCGCTAAACCTGTACCGAATTAAAGTTGGTTGTCGACAAAATTTTAATCGGTTAAGGAACGCTAAGAACACACGCGAATTCGGCAGGCTGGACGAAACTCGGCATTTGTTCCAGTTATGCAATAATTAAAACTCAGGACGGGTACTACGTTAAAGGGAATAGAAATACAAAATTAAAAAAAATATATGAGCCGTTTATTTTGAAAGTGGCATAAGTCACTTTTTTTTTGTTGATTGCAAATTTTTTGCAAATGAAAAGATACCTTTCAATTTTATTTAATGTTGCCATTAACTCGATTTTTTTGAAAAAGTGACTTATGCCACTTTCAAAATAAATGGCTCATATATGTATATACATACGTTTGTATGTAACTATGTGGTTAAAACAGTATTTTTTCTTAAAGTGATTTTAATTTTTTATCTTTTTTTTAATTTCTTGTTACATAATTATTTAATAATTGCAAACAAAAATTTTTGTTCAAGTGTTCACCTTCTACCGTACAACTTGCCTTAGAAGTTCAATTGTATATTTTGGGACCCCTTATAGTCTGGCTATTTTACACCGATTCCGATGCAGGTTTCTTTGTTTATGGAGCATTGCATGCAATGTCAGTAGCAGCAAGATTCTCACGTACAAATAAAGAACATTTATCCATGACTTTATTTCATGGCATCAAGTAAGTATGTAGTTTAATAATAATTTTTATATTTTATGGTTCGGTTATGGCCGGCAATTGAATCTCCGTCGTGTTGCCAGCTGCTGAAAATTATATTAGGAATGGCAACTGAGAGCTGCTGCCATTTGCAGTTGATACTATTTATTGCTAAATATTTTCTGGCAGCTGGAAATTTTCAGTTGGTCGGACAGTTATTATCGATAATCGAGCCGTTAATATGAAATATCTGACTTGACTCCATTTTAGTGTGAGCAAATTTTATCGCACTGCCAATATACTGTATTCATCGCCCATAAGTCGGGCTACTACTTATCTTTTGGGTATTGGAGCTGGAATTTTTCAAAGAACCAATCAAGGTGTTATTGACTTGACTCCTCAAATGATGCCATTTGGTTGGGTTTTAGCCTGTCTTGGGATATTTTGGTGCATATGGTCGCCCTCAGCTGGTATGCGTACAGATTTTATTTATACCTCTTCGGATGCAGCCTCATATGCCTCTTGGTGTCCTCTCGTATTTGGTTTGAGTTTATGTTGGTTTATATTCATGCTTCCAAAAAGTGAAAATTCTGTCATAAGATTTCTGCTGGCATCGCGACCGATATTGGTCATGTCCAGATTAGTGTATCCCATGCAGTTGGTCATGTATATTGTGGTTTTGTACAATATAGCCGGTATTAAAGAATCGGATAAATTTCATATAAGTGATTTGGTAAGTTTTATGAAGTGGAAACTTTTTATCTGTGAGTAAGTTTCTTGTCTTCTGCTTCTTCATTTCTTTGTAGATTAATGTTCAAGAGCTTTTCCAAATTATTGTGGGCACCATTATTGTGTCATTTCTTATCGATGTGCCCTCACAAAATATTCGCCGTTTATTGGTAAATCGTATTTTTATTGAACGACGCCATCATGATTATGAAGAACAAGATCCTATTTCGGGTGCTGATCCATCTGAAGCGTCTGAAGAAGTCAGCGATCATGTGACAAGTGATACTCCTGAACCACCCGACACTATTTGGGGATCAGATCCGGAAGAGGAAGACAAAAAACAGTTAGCAACAGCACGTAGAACATGCGAAGAGCCGGAGAAGGAAGCTGAATCAGCAAGCAAAGAAGAAGAAAAAGAAGAGACTGAAGTTGAAGAAGTGGAAGAAGATGAGGAGGAAGAAGAAATAAGTGAATCTGAAGAGGTTAAGAAAAGACCCGAAACGCCGCCACCACCATCACCACCGCCTGTGGAGAAAAACCCATCCGAAGATGATTCTTTATCGTATAGACGTCGCCGAAGACAATTATCGGACGATTAATTATACGTAGTTTTTAGTTTATTACGTTTTAGTAGCTCTATTCGTTTCTCCCAATATACAAAAAGTAAAAGACAACCATTTAATTCCAAATCACTATCCACCAGAAATTTATAATTTATCCAGGTTTTCATTCCTTTTGGAAATTTTTTTGTCATTGAATTTTAGATAATTTTAAATTAAAAGATTGAAAAATAAAATATGTATGTATGTATGTACTATTTGTATTGGTAAATAATTTATTTAAAAATTTAATTTATTTGTTGTGGGTTAACTAATCTACATACGACTATATGCTGCATTTAGTTGGCTGGTAATGCCAACTCTTCAGTATATATCTAACCATGTTAACAGTTTTCGAACTCGTATGCTGCTTATACACAAACACTGAAGCAATAAATGAGAATTACAAAAGCACAAAAGTTTTAAATATTTTGGTAAACAATTTCCTTTTACATTGCAGTTTATTTTACTTCATGTTTTATGCGGCTTCATTGTAAATGGAACCAAACTAAAATATTAAAATGGCCCTAAAATAGTAGTAATTGAATCAATTTGTTTTTTGTTTTCAATGTAAAAGTTTTTGAGGCCATTTTTCATTTTACCCAAAATTTAGGCATTTGGCCCCAAAGTTGTAGTTTCCAATACAAAATTTTGGGAGCATTTTTTACGGTCGCGTGAAGTAAATTTCATGAATTTTCCTCTTATTACAATGAACCCATAAAAATTATTACCAATAGCAACATTAATTGCAAAACCACATTGTTGCGCACATTTTGAGTACACATGGTAAAGCGCCCCATACACGTTTCAATCCAATTGTCAACTGAGTCGGTTGTTGTTCAAATCAAAGCGTGTATGTCTCCATGTCAATTGATTAGTTTGGCAGTTGTCGAGTTAGTTGAAGAAAAATCAAAAGATCTTAATTTTTCAAGTTCGCTAGCAAGTCTTTCAATTTGATTGTGCTGTGTGTGCTCGAGTCTCTTGATAAGCTGTCAAAATTTATGTGTATTGCATGATGAAATAATACAGGTAGTATTATTAGGGCAACAAATACATACAAATCGAGAAATTTTTGACATAAGGCTGGATAAAAACCCTACAAAAAATGAGTGTTCATAGAGTACACATGCGTGTATGGACTACTCCACAATGGAGTATGAGTACTCCAAATGTAGCCAAGGTGTATGAAAAAAACATGGTCCAATTTACATTGCGATGTCCTAGGGCTGGACCACGTAACCCAAAAACTACTCCATGTTACTAATCCAAGGGGTACCCACAGGGGTTAGCTTCGAAACTACTCTATTTTGCTATTCCATGGAGTACCCACAGGGGAACTCCGGTAAAAATGTATACATACATACATAGATATATATATCACTAATATAATTGAATGATATTTTAAGTACATACAAATGTGTGAATTCAGCCCTTCCATTACATTATATACAAATACAAAATAAAATCCAGAAATTGTTACGTGAGGTCTTTTCGCCGTGTTTGTTTCGCCAGCCAGCTCACACAAAAAGATACACACTTGACTTCCACAGGTAGGTTCCAACCCACAAACACGACAACAAGACCTCACGTAACAATATGGAGCCCAAATTTTAAATGAATTATTAAGAAATATATGTGTGCAGAATATCTAAGCACACACTTGCAATAGACAAATTAGTTTATACTCAATAGACCAAAGATAGTCATTTGTACCTGAACTCTAAAAAAATATTAACATTTCTTACCCTATAGGAGAAAATCTTATAGGCCGTAAACACTCGTTGTGAATTGTGTTTGCTGAGCTAATGTGGGTGTTTGTGTTTTTTGTTCGGTATACGATTGTTTCTGTCTAATAGTTCAAGTCACACTGTTATATGTTAGCTTATGGGTTTTGTATAATAATAACAAAACTACATATTGGACAGTTGTGAGTGTGAGATTTGTATAGTTTATTTTTTTATTAGCTTCAGTCTGATGTCTAGGTGCGTGATTCATGTTAGTGAGAGATCCGTTCTGAATGTAATTCAGAAGTCTGTTGTGTCTTATTGATATGGTGTTACGTATATAGATGTGAAAGCCGCTCTGAAATTATCAGGGGTCTGAAGTATAGCAGTTAAGAGGGATAGTAGCGTTTTAGGTCCGGGATTTTAAGTTAAAATATTTTTTGTTGTTTTTCGTTAAGCCCGAGTAAAAGCCAGAAAGCACATACTAATTAATTTTTTTATAAATTTGATTAGAAAACAATTTAGAAGGCCTGTAAAAGGGTACCTGAAAAAATTAGAATAAACCACACACATCCGATAGCCGTTCAAATTATCCGAACCTGTGAACGTAAAATATATTGTCCATTTTTTTTATTCAATTAATATAAATTATTCTAAATCTATTTTAGCCATTTATTTATTTATTGTTTAGTATATTTTGTTTCGTAGATTTATATTAGTAGTGTTATTAAGTCAGTTTATTATAATTTGTATAATTATTTATTTAGAATATTAATCGAGTCGTTCGCATACAAAGAACTTTTTGAAAAGCTATAAAACAATTTTCTTTAATAAATTTTGTATTGTGTGTTTTAAAAAAAATTTTTTTTAATTAAACTGCATAAACACCAATAAAATCTGTGAATAATATCTGAACCTATATAACATTATAAATAAAAGCAAGGAAAGTGTAGAAAAAAAAAGAGGATAGTGAGTGGTGGAGACCTTAAAACCGAAACAAAAGGATACAGGCCAGGAACGAAAAGAACGGGCCGTGCAGTTTTGTATCTGTACAAAAGAATTTCGTTTCCGCTGCCACAACAACAAAGTGCCGCAGAAATATTAGCGGTCAGCGTCAACAGTATACATTCCTTGAATATTTATATGTACGTATAGCGATCAATAATAAAAAAATATTAAAAAATTCGAAAATTGCATATACATACAAATTATTTTTGATTAAGCTAGTTTAAGGATATTATTGTTTTTATATTTAGATACGTAATAAATTGCATGAGGATTTTTTTCTGTTTGTTATTGCATGTTAGTGCCTAAATAGGAAAAATAATATATTTGATTAATTGAGCGTGAGATTCCAGGATTAAAAAAAGGAAAAACAGCCATCTAAGAGAGCTCCTTTAGGTAGGCATACGGCGCATTATTTTTTTTTTGGCAATAGAAAAGAAAGTAACGTTCATTATTTCTTCTGTTATTTAGGCAACAACAGGCTTTAGTTTTTTTTATAGGCTAGACAAGAATAGATTTTATTCAAAATTGAAATTTTTAATGATGTTTTAGAGTTTAGATTTAATTTTTCTGTTAAATAATCTTTTCTTTTTTTTTGTTCGTCAAAAGACCATTCGCAACCAAATAGCCGCGGTTAGCCCACCAGGGGCGAATTAAATTACATATATATATATTAATTATCAGATTATTGATTGTTATGTGATTGTATTTTTGTTTGTCTTTAGTAATTGTGTTTTGTTATTCTTGTTTTAATATATAGAATAATTAAGATAACGATCTTTCCGATAATTATTTAATCATTTATTTATTCACCTTTATCCATAAATTTTGAGCATTTTTTATTTATTTAGTAACATAAGTTTTTTTTAATTTAAATTTTAATAAAGCATGTAAACCAAATAATAGAACGAAATGTTTGCGTGCTAAATTAAATTGATCGGGTGAGGGTATGTGAGACGGCATCGTGAGGTGAGTGTGTGTGGCTTTTGGGGGACCAAAGAAATTGTATTTTTTTTTTGGAAGATTCGGTCCCAGGAAGGGAGGGCTGGTAGTGGACGTCCAACTTGTCCACTCTTCTAATTGTTTTCCCATTGCGTTTAGTGTTCTTGAGTTTAGTTTTTTTTTGAAATTTAATTGTTCGTGTCTCTGTCGTGTTTGTGGGTTGGAACCTACCTGTAGAAGTCTAGTGTTTATCTTTCTGTGTGAGCTGGCTGGCGAAACAAACACGGCGAAAAGACGGCACGTAACAAAATTGAAAAAACACGATCTAACTTGTGTTTCTTTAAGCTTCTAAGAATTTGTTTTAATTTTAACAGGGGAGCTGCCACAGTTTCAATTTAACTCCTAACATTTTTAGTGTTGCCACATGGTATTTAACTATAAATGTGTACACAAATGAAATGGTCCACGGTTGCATTACATAGGAATAGTCCAAAAACTACTCCTTTTATTTAAAGTGGACCATGTACTCCCATAATTTTTGTAGGGAAATATTTAAGTGTGTACATAAGTATGTATATATGTATGCATATGAATGTAGATATGTTTGTATGTAGTCAAAGTTGTTTCCATTATGGATATTTCTACGCTTATTAAGAAACTTTTTTATAACGAACTATTTTTGCTGTTCCAATGAAATTCATTATACATATGTATATGTACGAGTTTTACCGTATATGCTTATAGTTTTCTTGAAATGTATCATTCACGCGAAGTAATAACAGTCTATTTAATGACTTTGTTTACTTTTGCCCAACAAATAATATATATAATTAAGATGTTTTTTAATTGTTACCAAATTAATGTTTAATTTCTTTGTTGACATTTGCTTAGAAAAAATAAATAATAATAAAAACTTATTTCCCATAAAATTTCAATCTTTAAATTCAAATTATCTTTATTATTAAAACACATACATACATATACATACATATATACAGTCATAAATGTACATGCATATGTACATATTCATATGCACATAATGTTATAATAATATGTATTTACGAGTACATATTTATGTACATATTTATAAAACAAACCTTAAAATTTAATTAATAAATGTTAAATTTAAAGTTTTTTCCAAACCAGTTTATAATAAAATAAGTAATAATACGCTAGCATCCGTATTCTAAATATTTTGTGATAAAAACAAAACTATAAAAATAAAATTTATATTTTATCATGCAATATACTACGTACATACATACTATATTAGGTATGTTTCTACTTACATGTGCACGAAGTTGCCCAACTTTACTCATTAGGGTTTTCCTACAAAAATTTGTAATAAGAAAAGATTTATAGCAACTATAACTATGTATGTATAAGGGCGCGTGTTATATCACTATTATTATTATTATTATTGCTACAGAATACGGGCACATAATCATCTAAAATTAGAACTATTTTAAAAATAACGAATATAAAAATTTTTCATTTCATTTCTTTAATCTCACACTAAAGCTAAATAAAAATGGGATAGAAAACAAAATATATTATACAAATAACACTGTACAAAACAAAAGAACAACAAGATTCTAATGAAAGAGCCTACAAATATATGTGGAACGTGTTTCGATGTTTTGAAAGCTTACAACTGAGGCGCATTTAAGGTGAAATTAAAGTTAGACCCCATTTGTATGTTTTTATAGTTATTGGTCATAACAAATTTTTTCTACTCTTACTTTTTACGTATTTATTAGGTGTGCTCAGGACTTTAAGGTAAAGTACTACGGGAAACATTTTATTAAATTTTTTAATCCTTTAACTCTTTGCTGTATGAGTATTTCTCAAAAGAGAGAAAAAAACTTACCTTAAATATAAAATAGCTGTCTGAAATATCCTAAAATAAAATATTTGTGCTATAATTCTATTATAAATTTTCAAAGACACCAAAGCTTAAAATTAAAATTGAGCGACAGAATTCAGTCAAAACTTAAAATGTGTTCTAGTGTAAATGTTGCACTTCTTAGTTTCATAAAAACAGATTATACGAGACCAGTTTAAAGAATTTAAAATGGCCCCACCATTTTTTTTATTGAAAACAACAAAACGAACTTGGGACCATTTTTTTATTTAAATTTAAAATTTCTAGCAATTTTTCCTAAATTTGAAAAATAGCCCCAAACATAAGAAAAATGTCCCCAAAATAAAAATTATAAATTAAAAATTACAGCTCAAAAGTCCTCCATGAACAATGGACCCAAAGGTCCAACAAAATTTTGAGCCATGTTTTCTATTTTTTGCGGTCATTTTAGATTTTAAAATTTGGTGCCACTTTTAAAGACTTACATTGAAATCGGGCTCTATGAAAATTAACCCAAAAAAAATATTTTGGCCATTATTAGTTTTTTTATTTTAGGGTTAATTTTCATAGAGCCCAATTTCAATGTATGTAAGTCTCCACACAAAAAAGGTAGATTAGTAGTTTGGTCTTTTTCAGGTGAGGAACAAAAAAGACCCATACAGCAAAGAGTTAGAGGGTTAAAATATTGCTTGTAGTGTTTTATATGAAAGTGTAAAGCAAACTGACACGCAAACAACGCCGATTTACTGCAGTGTGGAAAAAAATGAGAACTTTAGCTCCCTCCCAAAAATTAATTACAGATGTAAATACTCAAAACGTCAAATAACTTTAATTTTTAGGACGCCTCTACCAAATAATTTGTTGTATAAAATCTATGCAGTTGTCATTTATTGTGCTTTCGGCCAGTCTATATGATTGTATTTTGTTGGTTAACAAGCTAATTTAACAGTAGATCTTTAACCACTTCAAAATATTTTTGTAGCTGATAAAATTTTAACTTCCTGTGACTATATAACCTACAAAAATTAGTTTTAGAAACTCTTTCACTACTTACTTATAACTAATAAATTTTAATGATACAGAGAAGTTTATACAATGAATGCAATACAATTTGTGATGTTTTTTTCTTAAAATGAGATAACATAACTATTTACTGAGTTTGTTTATACATATTAGAACCTAATCACGATGTTGTGCACATGGTCTTGATATTTTTTTACATTTCTGTGTAATTTGTTAATAAAGAGTACAAGATTTTACAAATGCTATGCTGCAAGACCATTTGCACACATTTAAATATGAATAGGACTAATATCAGTTAAGGAGGGCAATTGTTAATTTTTTTTTAATATGATATTGATTTATGCAGATAATGATTATCACATTATGAGATTTTTCTTAAAATTAAAAAAAAAAAACAATCTAATATATATCTATTAAATAATTTAAAATTAAAAACTCTATGCCACTTGTTCTTCCGAGGTGCTTGGTGTTTGATTTTCAATATTTGTAGTAGTTTTTGTTGATTTTTGCGTTGTATTTCGAAAACTACTCATCAAAATACGTTCCAAAGCGTGTATGGGCGATTCGAAAAGTAGGCATAAAACTAAAGCGATTAAAAATGTATCCAAGATATGGCCGAAAATGTCATTGGTCTGGAAAATATATAAATTTTTTGTTTCTCAGAAATAAAAAAAGGTTGGCCTTTTTTAAAATTAATTAATTTCGTTTTTTAAATCTGAAATTAAATTTACTAACTTTTCAATTATATGAACTCTTTAGTGGCAAACTATTTCTAGTCTTATTAGAATGGTTTCATTTCCGTTATTATTATTCCGATCGTTTTCGATTTACAGTCTTCAGATTCCGTTTATTTTGCATTGCGATTTAACATTGATAAAGTTTTGTATACTCATACGCGTTTATTTAAATTGTTTTTACTAGCGAAGCCCATATTAAGCATATTTTTATTAATATGCAAAGCTTATTTTACTGACGCTCCTAAAAATATGCATGTTTTTTATTGTTTGCTACAAATGAAGTTTGTAGAAAAACTCGATTCCATGAAAAATGTCCCCAAACTATACAATGTATAAAAATGTCCCAAACTGAAACATGAATTGTGTCGCCAAACCAAAAAAAAGGCACATAAATAGGAAAAGTTAGTCCAAAAAAACATATTTTTGTGTTTAATGGAAAAATAGTCCCAAAATATTTCCATTAAAAACAATATTATTTGGGGTTAATATTTCCTGTTTTAGGAAAATTTTTAATTTTTTTAATTAATTTGTGGACTTTTTTTATTTTAAGAGTCAGATCTTTAGTAATCATCGCTGTTTCGGGACGTACTATGATGAAGAAAATTCTTAAGCCCGGCCGAAGGCCCGGTAATGCAGAAAATTTTTAATAAGCAGCTTCAGTATTAATTTTTGGTATAGGACGGTTTTTATACCCTACACCAAAAATGGTAGGGGTATTTATAGGTTTGTCATACCGTATGTAATTTCCACAATATTCATATGAGATCCATAAAGTATATATTTTGGATCCTTATAGATAGGAAAGTTAAATGAGCTATGTCCGTCTGTCCATAAGTCCGTCTATCTATAAGTGAAATCGACTATCCAAAGCAACCAGAAGTGTTGAAGACTTAGGGGTCGAACTGTTGTATCAGGATTTTTCTTAAGACGTTTCGTAATGAAAATCAGCAAAAATATTATAGATAAAATATTTACTCATATGTAACTTGGTGAAGGGTATATAAGATTCGTCACAGCCGAATATACCGCTCTCAATTTTTTTCGTTTTGGGTCGATTTTTGGAGTAATTTTGCATTAAGACCATTTTTCATGGAGCCGAGAAAAGCTTGGGCAACTTCATTTTGAGTTTTAAAAATGAATTGATTACAAAATAAAAATTTATTCTTCATTTTCTAAAGACTCAACTTTCGAAATTGAAACCAAACGTTCGATCGGAATTGATTTCTATGACATGGTTTGTATAGATCAGTCTAATTAATCAATATATTTCTTTTTGTGAACTTACCAAATGTAAATACCCCATAAAGCTGGGAATTTTAACACTCGACGAATAATACAATTCCACTATTCCATTAGAAAGGTAGGCACAATACGTTAATCGCGATATGGGAGCAAAAGCACGATTACTTAAAAATTTTTGTAGCATTGGAGCATGACCGGTCGTCACCGACAGTACTAACCAAGCAATCGAAATATTCCAACCGAGTTTATGGAAACCAGCATACATCAAACTTTCCACATAATTATAAGATGAAACATAGAAACGTGTTATACAGAACATAGATCCAACGCCAATAAAAGCGGAAAATAGCCAAAATGAATGTACAAACCATTTGGGTAATTTGACACTGTGCAAAAAATTAATAATAATAATATTTAATTTATAAAAAAAAAGGATTTTGCTATAATAAAAACAAAAAAAATACCTTCTAGCTTGCATTATGTGCACCACGTAGCCTGTTAAAAGACCAATCATATATGAAGAGGCTCTCATGTGTGTTTTAATGTAGGTACTGCTATAGTAGGCATTACTGGCTAAATCTTCCACTTCACTGAAATTTATTTCTTATTGTAAATAATCAAAACAAAAAAATTTAAGTATTCATTTGGTTACCTTGGATATATCATTAATGTAGGATCTAAATTTTTTAGATATGTTGCCACAAACGGTATAATCGAGGTAGTCGCTACTAGAAGTATCAATAAATTTAGACCATATTTGCGAGATTTATTCAATAGATAAATGAGAGCTGCGGATATAAAGAATAGTTGGGAGTCCACCGATAGATACCAAGATTGAAACATGCACTGAAAATTTTAAATTCATCATTAATATTACAAATAATTTATTTTATTACTAGTATAACCAATCGTCGACACAATCGACCGTATTCTAGATGTAAATAATTTTTTATTTTAATTTTCATAAAGAAATTATCATAAAAACTCTCTTAAATATAGTCATACATCAACTTTCTTTGTCAAACTACATGCATGTATAGTTTACTGTTTTCTTTTTTTAATACATGCATAAGTAAGATGTTTGCATGTATGTACATATGTATACTCGTAAGTAGCAATTTCAAATGATGAAATGATCAAATTACGATATTTCAGTTCAGTTTGACTTCAGAATCAAATTTCATAATATATTTTTAAATTTTAATTCATTTAAATTCAGAAATAAATATTATAAAATCTTTTTACAAAATAAAATTCAATAATTTTAATTGAAAAGTCAAATTTTTTGATATTTTTGACAAAAAAGTAAGCAGATCGTTCAGAAAAATTAATCAAATCAAAAGCTGCTACATCTAAACTGTTTAGTAGCAGGTTCTTCTGCTGAACGTGGCCATTGTTAACATATTTCGACCAACAGAGGAACAATTTAATATTTATATATCCCTTTATTAGATTTTTCAACAGCACTGGCTGTATAGAACAAACGTTGTTTTCGGTAAAAGCCACTAAACCTCGTCAGTATTCATGTGCAAATGCTTTCACTACTTGTTAGGTAGCTTCGTTAAACGTCATTACATATTCTATTTATGCACAATTACAAATACAAATAGAATACGCGACTTATTTCTTCTAATGGATGCTAGCTGGGGAATTTTTTTGTGTTGTTTTTTTTATTTATTATCATACTTATATTAAACATTACAGTGCTGCCAGCAAATTATATCCTACAATGTCCAATCTCCTGATTTTTTTGTTCTACTTAAAACAAACTTTTTTGGTTTGATTTTTAAACTTAAGTATATTTTTGATTAATGTTCGTCTTCAGACAATTCGTATTAAAATTCAGCATAAATAAGACATCGGTTCCGATATTTGAATAAATATATGCATGCATATACATATACGAGTATAACCATTCTAGAAATAAATTTATTGATACCTACGAGTATATGATGGTGACCCAGTATTGAATCTTAAATAATCGGGACTAGAATTCAACACACTGCAGCAGTGCTATTGAGGCTTGTTTTTTTGGGGCATCTTCTTTTTTTCGTTCAAACTCCCTGTTTTATGGAATACAAGTGGCCAGGAATGCAAAATGCAAAATTTTGTTAGAAATAAGAAATGCAAAATAGCAAAAAATCTCATATAAAGCTTTTAAACGATTTTCAAAATATTTTTTTTGAAGCCCTAAAAATTAAAACAAGATTTATATTTCCTCATGACATAAATTAATGTGCAGTTTCTATAATACAAACAATTGGTTTGAGTAGAAAATTCGTATGAAAACCATTCAGTTTTTTGAGTGATTCCCATACAAAATTTATACACAAGTCATTTGTCTGTGTTGTGGAAACAGCACCTAAAGTTTGTTTTTTTTTTTTTTTTAATTTATTATTTCCGCAAGCAAAATCGCAAATCAATTTGTTATCAAAAATTCATATTCTTGAAATTAAGTTGTTTTCTTACAAGTAGTTTGAATAAAATTATTTACTATTTCATAAAATTTCTTACAACCGAAATAATAATTTTTTTCAATAATATGAATGAACACTATTCCGGAAAATCGGGAAGTTAAAACCGGACCACGGCAAAAATGACTACTCATAAACCCAGCAAAAAATTATTGAAGTAGTTTAAAAATTTGTAATTTTGAAATTATAAAAATCAACAGTAAGAAAAGAAACACGAAATGGTTTTTTTAACCCACAAAAAATTACGAAACATTTTCTTTGAATCAAGGAAAATGCATGGATTCAATTTATTCATTTTAGTGAATTTAAATTTCTGCTCAAATACTTGATCTCTAATGACATGAACATCATCACTTGAACCCATGATTCAATTCCATTTTTGGCATGGTATATTTGCTGGGAATTGTTAGAATTTTATTAACTATTATTATCAAGCTATTCTAGAAGATAAGAATATAATTTTATCTATCGAACTATCAAAAAAAAGAACTTAAAGTGTTATCGAATGTTCAAATGAAGAGTGAATAAAACCCGTTTAGAGTTTTAGGCCAAGAAAACACAATTGGGACGAACGAGTAATTTCATCGGAAAGACCAAAACTCGTCAGTTAAAACTCGTCATTAAAACACGTTGCGTAAATTTGTCGTTTGAAAGTTTGTCGAACTAACAGTTCTACACATCATTATTGGGTTGCTTTGAGTTCTTAGCGTTTCATATGCGTTTGTAATTTTCCACAATAATTTGATGCTGGCTGGCTTTGCGATTTTTTCGCGTTATTTTTTTATTTTTTTTAATATTTTCAACTATTTCTAATCAGTTTCAGTTTTCGGTTTGGCAATTTTGCAATTTATGCGATGTAATCAAGTTTTTGCGAATTTTAGAGAATTTCTTTACATTCCTTAAAATAATATAGATTTTAAATCCAAGTTATAGTTTATTTAAGATTTTGCAATTTTTCGCGAATTTTTTAATATTTTTGGCTTCCTTATAGTTAGGGCCTTTATGTATTAAGGTAACGATATATTCCAATTTGTTATATTTAATAACAGCAGACAAATAGAACTTTTAATTAGAAATTAAAAACAAATTATTTTAATGGTTTAATTAACTAACGATATCAACCAACATACACTCTGACAATAAAACTGGAACTTTTTTGAATAAATAATATCTTCCATATTTTATAAAAAAAAACTACTCCAAACACTTCCTAGTAAATTGGCGTAACCAGCTTTTTATTTATTATTTAAAGATTTTATTTACACAAGTACTAAAGAAAATTCTCGATCTCATAAAAGAATGTTTAAAAAACGTGTGAGTAATTGTGTTTTAATTTTGAAATTGATTTTGTTCAAATAAAACTTGATCGTAGATATTGGAGAATTTGTGAGTAGAGCTGGGATCGTAAATAACTTTTCATTCATGATTTCATTGCATTCCCAAGATCAAAAAAAAAAAAATATTATTCATATACGCTCATGCACAACCTTTTTTTTGGCTCACTCTTATACACGCTCATGATATACTGACGCATACGATAATCGAAAATTGTGTTGATTATGATTTTATTTCGGTTTGTTTAAAGCAGTTCCGAAAAATGTCTAGTCATATAATCGAACTATTTTGAACCGATTTATGGACTTTCAAAATTTGTTGTTTGTGTGAACAAGTTTGCTTGCAATTTGGGACCATATATTTTTCGAAAATCCCTCCCCCCAAAACTATTGTTTACCCCATAACTCCGCTATTTATTACCCGTTTTTTTAATTTATTTTTATATTGTAATAAGTTTGCTTGCAATTTGGTTCCATAAAATTTTTCGGAAAATCGGTGCAGAATCTTGATTATTCCATAACTACTCAATATATTGACCGAACTTCAAAATTATTTTTTTTTCTATGTTGTGTAAAAAGGCATGCGTGCAGTTTGTTCGGATAAATTTTTCTTTTAAATAGAGCGCAATTTGTTGTCATTCGCAACAAGTTAATTAATTTCCAAAAAAAATTTAGGCTGAATTTGGCCACTTGTTTGAAATATTTTCTTTGATGGTTATTTTGTTTTAATTTTTTTAGATCATGAAAATCCGAGAAAAACAAAAATTACTTACCAATTTGTCCGAATTTATATAATTATTGATATATAAAATATTAAGCCACCATGAGCTCTGGCAACGTTCCTGTTCTCTTACAATGCGCTCTTGCCATAAAGGACCGCTGCCAATACTGGGGAACCAGGTGATATAAAAGCCAATTATGGCCAAATAAGCCGGTGTCAAACGTATGTAACGGCCAGCATATAAAATGAAAACATTTAATTTTCCCTTGCGTCTCTCCAGCTCAATGAGAAGAATGCGGCAAAATAAGAAACCACTCAGTAGGAGGAAAACATCAACAAACAGCAACGAATTGCTCAGGAAGCCAAATAGAGGTGATTTTATATTCTAAAACAAAACAAAAATGAAAAAATAAATTTTATTAAGATACAAAATAATGGCATTTTATTTTCTATAAACACAAATTTTGCCCTTTCGATGATAACAGTTTTTTGGGTATAAAATATGTGAGGGTCACTGTTTCTAGAGTTTTTAACACAAGTTTACCAATAAAAGACGAGAGCAACATTGTTTTCTCATGAGCTGCTCTCATCATCAGATGACAATGATGTTTTCAGCAACACTTTAATTTCTTAAATTTCTTTTAGTATTCATTTTTGTTTTTAACTTGTGTTTAACTTGTTTTTAAAAAATTATTTTTTTATAAATTTCCCGCTTGAGCAAATACAAATTACAATAATAAAAAATATTCCATATGTTGCCTTTTATTGGTGCAACATATTTAGAAAGGAACATAATCACTTTTTAAAATGTTACATAATTTTTGTGAGAAAAGAAAATTCCATAAGATTCATTACAGCAAATATTTAAAAAACTTAAATAAATAAACAAAATAAAATAAAATGTAATGAAATGAAAAATATAATTAAACCAGAAATGAACAAATCTTTTAGGAACTCGTAACAAGCATGTACGAGTATGCAATTCCATAGACAACCAACTGGCCTGACCAGCTGGTCTGGCTCTGACATTTACAAACAAACAATTACGAAATTTTCTTCTTGTATACAAATAAACAACAAAACAAGTTTAATTAATTATTCTAAATGGAAATTCAAGTATTTATTAGTTTTGTCACTTTGTTTCTGCTTTTTGTACACACACTCACACACACACTCATGCATAAATACATACTACATATGTACATACCTTGTCTATGAATTCCACATTGTAGACGGGGCTGCTATAAATGAACGACAGTATATGACCAGCCAAGATAAATAACATGGCCAATGCTTTAATGCCGTTAATAGAATTTAAACCTAATTGATCTTTGCTGGCTTGAAAAAGCTTTTTTACATTTTCTGAAAGTGAATAAAAATAAATATATCATCAGATTTTTTTTTTTTTTTTTTTAAGAATATTTTTCGTCTGGTATGATAAATTAATTGAAAGTTAATTTTGAAAAAATGGCATTTAAATTCATCACAACTAATTAAATAAAATGAATTCGTGTTTACATATAAGAAATTAATTTCGAGTTTTTAACACTTAATTTAATAATTGCGAAATATGATCAAAGTAAACAACCCAGCAAAAAATAGCGTGATATAATTCGGGCAAAAAACACCGATTTCAATACAAAAAAATTTGAAATCGATCAATAAATTGCTGGATGATTTATTAAACTATATTTCATGGCACCAATGTTTCGGAAGCACAGTTTGGCTGTCCAAAAAGAAAATTATGGGAAAAAACTACAAGAAAATTTCTGCCAACAAAAAATAATTTTTAAAATCGTTCAATAAGTTTACACGATAATAGAAATTTATATTGAAACTCGCTCTATTAATGCAGGAGTTATTCGGTAATAAAATTTAGAGGGTCAAAATTCCTCCCGAATTTAGAGAAAACGTATGCAACTCAGATTAAGGGGCAACTTGCCCCGATTTTCCAAAAACAAAAAATTTCTGGGAGTCAACTATAAGCAAACCCACTTTCAAACAAGAAAAAAGAATTTTGAAAACATTAGAAAAAAATACCCTTTAAATTGACAATATCCTTTCTTTTTTTTAAGTCGGTTAAAAAATGGAGCTGAATCATGGGTTCGAACTGGTTCGATTTAGGTGAAACATGCAAGATTTTTAAATTAGCGTGTCATTAATGATCATTTTTTTGAGCGGAATTTAAATAAATTGTTCTTAATTAAAATGAATGAATTGCGTTCATACATTTTCCCTGATTCGAAAACAATTTTTCATTGGTCGAAAAAAAATTTTTAACGAATCGGTACTAAACCAGTGCATGTTGCCTGCCCGACTTCAAAAAGAGCATTCAAGGTGTACTTTTTTTTAAGTTTAAAACTCCATAACTCTATAATTTATAAACCGATTTTCAAAATAATTTTTTTGTTCACAAGGAGTTGCTTGCAGTTGGGTCTCATAATTTTTGTGTGAAAAATTGGGGGGCAAGTTGCTCCCCTTAAATACTGATTATCTAATCACTCTTTCATTTGTAGACCGATTTTCATAATTCTTTTTAAGTTTTTGCACAGGTTTACTTGCAGTTCCATCAAAATTTTATGAAAATTAAGAGGCAATTCAAGTAAAAATTATTAAAACTGTGAATAAATACGGAATTAATCAAAGAATTGTGGACGGTATTTAGAAAAATTTCGAAACTTCGAAATCATATTGGTAAACTTTGAATAATTTTTTATCGAAAAAGAAGCAAATATGCACCAAACACTAAAAATGTCCTAAATATGAGTTTTAGTTGGAAATATGCAAAATTATGCTCTAAAAAATAACATATGCAAAAGTAAGCACTAACAATTGGATGTAAAAATTTCTAAAAACTTCAGAAACGTATAAATATTTTATTTGTGTACTCATTCTTTACATAAGAAAAAATATGCAAATGCATATTTGCGATTTCCCTGTTAACTAGTCGTAACACAAAAATTATTTAATAAATTATTTACTCGTAGTCGCAGTTAAATTAATTTCCCATATCAACAAACAAAAACAAGTGTTTGTGAGAAACCCGTCCGCAACATTAATGATCAATTTAACCATGCATTGAGTGCTTAAATTAATAAATAAATAATAAAACAATATTGCAATAATTCTTACCAATTACTGAAAATGATAACAAAGCGATGTTCAAAATTTCATTACGCGCCAAAGTTTTTGCAACATTTTCCTCATTGCGTTTCGAACTAATCAAATAGACGTGATACAAAGTGCTTAATATGGCCAAGAATAAAAAGAATAAAATAAACAAACTGAAAGAAATATTGAAAAAAAAAAAATACAAAATAATTATTACACAATATTACATACTCATACTTACATACTCATGTACTTAAATGAAATGTTCAATACAAGAAGTATTTAGTAAAAAAAACAAAATATTAGCCAACACCATTCCAAAATTAACAGAAAAAAAAACGAAAAAACAAGAAACTAAATTGATCATAAAAAATTGAATAAATTAAACAGTTAAACAGTGCGTGTGTGTTTGTGTGTGTGTGCGTGTATATACTTACGCATAAATAAACATGCCTTCACTTATATGCAGCTCATGTCCGCCACTGTATTGACACATTTTATCGTTGACCGTCACATTGCGTTGCAGAGTATGTTGCAAATAAATTGCAACATCATTAGCACTGCATGAAGCCGGTACACATACGCCCCAATGAGTTGTTAAATCCAAAGGCTTGTTTTTTATGTACGACGAGTATTCAAACACCAACAACGGAGAGGTAAAAGGAAATAAAAACAATATAAAAAAATATAAAAAACAAATACATTTGAAATTGTTAAATCAGTTTTTTGTTGTATTTAAATTCGCGTAAGATGTGTGTAATAAAGTAATTTACATGCTTGAAGCATTTTAGTTGGACATTTAATAACAATTTAAAGCAAAGTGCATAAAATGTGAATTTACATACAAACGACTATGTAGGCATGCATGTACATGAGTGTGTGGGATTTGCAAATGTATTTTTTGTTTGTCTCCACAAAGTGTGCATACAAAAATTCAAACGATCGGTCCAAATTTAGAGATCACCAGAAAGTTCAACTTTTCTTTCTGTGTATCAATTTACGGCTCAAATGTAGCTTATCGGCGCACCCCCTAATATTTAAAATTAAGAAAAAAATATTAACTACAAAAAAATTGGCTGCGATCTCTATTTTCGGAGTGACGAGTGTGAAAAATTTATTTAAAAACGACTGATTTCTCCGGCGGATACCGTTGTCGAAAAATTTCAAAAATAAAGCTTTTTATATTCAAAAGCTTCAAAAGCTTGAGCGTTAAGAATCGGCTACTTCTATGGAACTTAAAAGACCAGCGTCAGATGCCACAAAATGTTTTTTTCATGGTTTATTGGATCGAACTGCAAGCAATACATCGGAGAAAATCGGTTCATATATAATACATTGACATAAAAGAATTCTCCATTTTTCAAGTGCATTTTTCAAGATATCGTACCGAAATAGTAGACATATGTATGTCACAATTGTTTCTTCGTTGCAAGATCTTAAACAAAATTTCGAAATGATCGCATCATTCGTTTATCAAATTATTTTGATACTGTCGCACTGTGTGCTTTGAGAAATTTAAGGAGGTATAGCCCACTGGTCACAGCTCTGGCTTATAAGCAAAAAATAATCAAGTGCATATTTAGTTTTATTTATAAATATGTGTTTCTAACTTCATCTTAACAAATTTGTGTATGCATACATTGTACACATGTGTATGTATGTATGTACTCGTATGTGTATAAATTAGTACTTTTACTATAATATAAAAAATAATTAAATAAATAGCGTATTTTAATTTAAATTCATAATAGAATAATTGAAATATAAATAAATATCACAGCTATTACGAGAATTTTCTTAATTATAGAGTAGAAGAGTGTTGTTGCTTGGTGTAGGTATTTGTTACTGGTTTAGTGATTTTTATTTTAACTTGGGGGGCGAAAGAAAAAATGTTTTCCTTTAAACTTGTTGTATATTTTTAACAATTTTATACACCTACTCTTTTTAATTTCAGAAAAAATTCCACGAATTCAAGAGGTATTACATACGAGTACATTAGTCTAATTCACAATCAGGTGTGCAAAGACAGTTGCCCTGACTATTTTCCTTTCGAAGGTTAAATTTTTTATGATTGCAGAGTTAAGAATTTAAAGTCGTTAATTTTTCACTATTGCAATAATTTGATAATTTTAACTTGATTCTTTTAAAATATATATTATGAAAAAAATCTTTTTTCGAAATAAAAATTTTCAAAATACAAATTTAAAAATTTATTCATAAACGATTATTATAATTAATGTGGCCCTAATGTACTAATTTTATATGGAATAACCGGTTTTAATAATGCACTTTAACTTTATCAATCGATTATGAATAAGAGGGTAACGCTCTAAGTAGTCTGTCAGTTTATTTTCTATAACTGAAAAATGGAATAGTTTTCAATATAATTTTAAACATATTTACCTGCCCATTGCGTGAATTATGCGGCATAACAGTGACACCTTCAATTCTCACATCAATCAAACAATATTTCGGTTTTACAGGAAACGAATCGTGCGGCTTATCATCATCCGTATGATGAGACTTGAAATCGTGCGCGTGTAAACATTGATCATAGTGACCAAAATGATACAAAATTCCACTCTCAATACCGAAAGGACTTCTAACAGATGCATCGTACACTGAAAATATTAAAGATTTGTAGATTATTTTCATTACAAACATTAAATAATTATTAATTATTAAAAGAGTCGGCAAAAATGTGCCCAAAAATACACGTGTATGGCTGTATATGTACATACATATCGATGGCTTAATATAGAAAGGTCGTATCTCAACTTTTAGCTACTTTACAGGAAAAGGAAAACATTCAATAAAATCTGAAAAAAAAATTTTTTTCTGAAACAGGTTTTTATTAAAACAGCCAACAAATTCAATTCTGTTTTTTTTTTTAATGAGTTAGGTCTTTTTTTTAATTACTTTGAATCTGTTATTCGTCAACATTGGAAACTGAATTTTTTAAGGGAGTTGTATTTGAGTATTGTCTACCAGAACATATAAAAAAACCGATTTTGAAAAAAAGGAATTACGGCCTTTCTATATTAAGCCATCGATATGTATGTATGCATGTACATTAGGGCGAGTCGATTTGTATGAAGCCGAAAAAAATTAAAAATCGTAGGGGGGAAATTATTCTACGCAAAATTCTGAGCAAGAAGAAACCATGGGTCTAAAATGGATTTCGAGCTTCCGAAAATTCAAAAATACATTGTACATTGTACATATCTGTTGCAGAAAGAAACATATACAAACAAATCAAAAGACTTAAGAGACAGACATGTTTATTATCCTCATTCATATATAAAGATACCGGAAATTATAAAGTAATACTAGCAATATATATTTCTGAAATTTCGGAGGCTCGAAATCCATGTGTCTTCTTTGGTGAGGTTGCTCAGAATTCTTTGTAGAATAATTTCCCCCCCTAATTTACATATGTACATATGCATGTTTCATACTCATAAAAGATATTTTTAAAATTTTAAATATGTTCTAAGTAATTTTTCTTTTCTATATGCTGTTTCCACATGGCGGACGAATAATTAGAGTTTAAAATTTGTATGGAAATCACTCAAAAAAACTGATTGCTGAGTGAGTGAAAAAAGGCTTTATATCTAGAAATCCAGGAACCGACATCGTTCGAGATCCCCTTTTTTCTCTATTTTTTTTTGCAAAACTGGATACTAAAATTAAGTAAATAGACAAAATAAGCAAGCAAAACAAGCAATAATGCCATAAAAATCAAAAATATGCGTTTTAGTTGCAAATAGGCAAAATTGTGCTGTAAAGAGTATAATATGCTAAAATATGCACTAATAAATTGTTGTCGAAAATCCTTAAAAAGTTCTGAAACATACAAATTCATGATGGTCTACTTTCACCATAAAGGAAAAACACATGCAATTGATAATATACATATATATTTTTTTTTTTTTTTTGGAAAAAAGCATGTTTGGATTTAAAAAATGTTTTATTTTGAATAATTTTTGTACAGTGGTTTTTGTCCAACAAAACACCGATAAAAGACAAACATATTTATTATGGAACCGTTACAAAATTATAATGTTTTTGGAATTTTAATGAATAAAAAACCAACAAACAATAATAAAATTTTTAAAACTTAAAAGTGCATATTTTAAATTTTATAAACATATCTTTGATATTCATAGTAGTTTTTCATGCACATGTAACTCTCAGCTCTTGTTATATGTATGAGTATGTTCGTGTGTATGTCAGTGGCAACTTAAAACAAATCCGAGGAAATTGAATTAATTATCATTTTAAATTTAATGTTAAAATAGCCACAACTTGAAATTTTTTTAGTACAAGTGTGTATGAACACATTAAGGAAATACTTACAATAATAAGATTTTAATTCATTGTAAACATAGTAAAGTTTTCTATGCTGATATCAATCAAACTTTAAATAAATAACAAAACTAATCATTATCAAGCACACATACATACATACACACATGCATACATACCATTACATACTAGTAGACATGCCACTATGTTTTCTGTTCTAATCAAGGAAATTAAAATTCATTTAAATGAAACTGAAATGAAATTTATTAGAACTATAAATTATGTGAAGTTATTGCAACAACAAGTTGGTTTAATTCACTTTTTTGTAAAATCGCAAAAAAAACACTTGTTTGGAAATTTTTAAATCTGTAACATCATAATAACAGTCATAATCATGTTTGCAAAACAAAAACTAGTTTCTTTTTTTTTGTAGGACTAGCACTCAGGAGATGACCCCTACTTAAGCAATGCATTTTGCAAGAACTTAGGGAAAGCGGCCATTAACATATTATGTAATGCTGTTTTCGGAGATTTCATCAACACCCCTCCAACTTCGTAACGCTTTTTCCACATTTTTCAGTGCAAAATTTCCAGTCCATAACAAATCTGTAACCCCCTCCCCCCTTTGGACCATTACGACCATTACGTGCAACGCCTCTGGTGTTAAGTAGAAGCATTAAATTTCTTAAGCTGTCTGAGTAGCCATTTAATTAATGGTTTCACATCCACGACGGTTCTACTAACCGACGAAGAAGGGTGATACTGTGTACATTAGCTTGGAAAAGTATCAATCGCTGTCGGAACAGTTTTTTTATTGACCAGTGCTACGCCTTCATCACTTAATCAGTCCAACAAAAATTAGAACAATGCCACACTAATGCACAGCAGAGAAATTCATGTTGTTGAGAACTTGCCCTGACCATAAATCGATCCCAGGTCCTGAGTCATTTAATTTAAAATGGTCCTAAAATAGGAAAAATGGTCCTAAAAATATTTCCTTAGTAAGCAATGCCAATATTAATTTTATGGTGTTTTCTTTTCTATACACAAAATGGCACCGTGTTGAAACGTACATATGTATATAAAATGTCTTTCCAACCGTGTAATAAGGCAACTTTTTATTTCACTAGAACAAAACATAAATTATGAAAAAGTGGAACGCCCTGTTTTTACAGCTGTCAGCTAATTTTAACAGGGCACTATCAACACTGTCGATTTTTACGGGGCATAAAGTGTAGTGCCTTCTACCATTAGTGAGGGCGAATTGCTTAGAATCAAACACACCACCCTTTTAGAGTGCAAAACAATTTTAAGAAACGAACACTTTCTGCATGGAGATGTACCATTTTTTTGTAGAAAAGAAAAGACCATTACACCATTTACAACCATTTTTTAAAGTTCAGTTTGGGGGAATTTTTTCTATTTTTGAGGACATTTTTCCTATTTTTGGGGCCATTGTTCGTTTTTTTTTTTATTTTTATTTTGAGGTCATTTTTCTAATTTTAGGGGCCATTGCCTTGTAATGGTATAACTATCCGAAGTTCAACTTTTAGTACCAATTTATTTGGTGCAGCAACTATCCGGCTCGAAGGAGCATAAACAAGATACAACATGTTATTGGCCTTTTTGCGTGTAACTGACGGGACCACCACGCTAAAGCTTATAAACTTTAATTTGTAATTCTAATAGAATCTGTTAGAATACTAAAATGTAATAAAATGACAAAAAAAAGCAAGAACAACAAATTTATGTATATATGTACATATGTATGTGTAGTAAATCAAGCGTTAATTAAAAAAACCAAAACAAAACAAAAACAAATATATGAAAATATGTAAATTTATATCGAAGTAATAATTAACACAAATACAAATGTGTGATTGATTTCAAATATTTATTATTTGTATCGAAATTGCTGTAATTCATTTAAATGACAGTAAAATACAAAGTAAATATTTAGTTTTATTTACAAAGAAATTAACATTCGAGTGCATGTGGAAATAAAAATTAATTGTCGTGTTGTCACGTTGAAATGACATTTTCGAAAAACTATATAGAAAATAAGCCAGGCAATCAAAAAACAAATATGATCCGAAATAACAAGTTTTATGCGCCTAAAAATTAAATATTAAAATATGTAAAACATTTGTCTAAAAATGATCATTTGGCTCAACATTTTTGTAACACTTATAATTATATTTTTAAATTTTTTGGATTTTTTTTGCAGCACATTGATGATGCACTGGTATGTATGTACATTTGTTTTGGTTTCACTGGCCATAACACTTGTTTTGAAACTCCAGTGGAAACAAGATACACTCGTTCAACAATTCAAATTTTGTTTTATCTTGCCATCATTTATTTTTTTAGTTTAGTTTCATTTATGCCAAAATTACATTGTTGTGACCTATTTAATTTATTGCAATTAAATAACACTGTTTTTGCTTTTTCTTATTTTAATTTTATAGATCAACTATTAAATTATTTACGAGTTGTTAGTTTTTTTTTTTTTGTTTTTAATTTTTGCTGCTTACATTTATGGTTACACAAATTATTTAGTGATTAAGCATAGCTGGCAGATTGAATGTTTCAAGATTACTCGTTGTTGGTTGCATATTTAGGCGTTTGTGAAATATTTTGTTAATAAAAACATTTATTAAAATTAACTGGTTCGTTTATCTCATAAGTGGGGTATTCAATTTCATGTCAATTGCTTTACGTTTGTAGTGACGAATTTTTGTAAATGTATTTTTATTTAAATTTAAGTTGTATACATATTTTTAGTTTTTTCACTATAAAGTAATTGATCTCATCTCTCAAATGCACAAACATGGGCGAAACAAGATCAAATTTTAGGTCAAGTAAAGTTCCATGGAAATTGAAACTGACCCCAAACTAAAAAGTTAAAAAATGGCACCAAATTTGAAAAATTACTCAAACCAAAAATGAAAAATTAGCCAAAGATTTGTTACGGATTGGAAATTTTGCACGGGTATAAAATCTCTGAAAACAGCGTTACGTAATATGTGCACAGCCCCCAACTTTTAATTTTTCATTTTTTTTAAAAAGTACCTTTTAAGAAAATTCCATGAAGTAGAGAAACTTTAAGCACCGCCAAAGGTCGGCTGTTGCTGTTAGAAGCACCATGAGCGAGAAAATGTGAAAGAGTGAAATAAATCCCCAAATTTCATACCATGGTGGAGAAAATCTTTTTAAAAAAATCAAATATTTGAAAATTTGTGACTAATTTCCAAAAACGGAGCTGCTTGCTTACTAAAGATCCACAATTGTAGTTGCCGACACGACACGGTGGCTGCATAATCAAAAATGTCTTCAAATTTCGAAATTCGGAAGGTTTCAGAATTTTTTGATTTTACATCGATTTTTTTTAATCTTCAATTAGTGTCACATTAAGTACGCTGGATGTATTAAAAACGCTTTTGGTGTATGTTCGAAAATATTTAAAACTTTCGAAAATTCGAATATATATATTTTTTTTACAGTTAATTCGCCTATTCCAAACTGATTTTTTTTTTTAATTAGGACCAGCACTCAGGGGATGACCCCTACGTATGCAGTGCACTGTGCCGGAACTCAGGGGGAGGGATAGGGTAGAGAAGATAGATGTTAAAAATTTAGAAGACTTAACTCTTTCACAACTCTGCTTTGCGCGTTATGTTAATTTTTAAGGCAGTGTTGAGTAGACGCATTAACTTTGTTAAGCTGTATTAGCAGGCATTTTATTAATTGTTTTACTTCGCCGATGTTTCTGCTAACCGACGAAGGAGGGCGATGTTGTGTACATTAGTGTGGCTAGCATCAATGGCTGTCGAATAAGTTTTTTAGTGAGCAGTGCTATGCCTTCATCACTTAAATGGTCCGACAACAATCAATACAATGTCTCACTATTGTACATTAGAGAAATTAATTATGTTGATTGACTTGCTCTGGCCAGGGTTTGAACCCAGGCCTGAAGTCATTGTTTGCTTAGTAGTCAACGCGCTAACCACTTCAGCCAACACCACCCTCAAATCAAATACAATTGAGAAATCGGACTTAAGTAGTCAATAAGTATGGATTCTTGGCTTTAATTTCCCATTGGTCCAAATGAGTGACAAACAAATTTTATAGAAAAATTCTCAAATACAAATCGGACTTACGTAGTCCGTAGTCAAAATTAATGCTTTAAACAAAAAGAATTCACCGCAATTTGCGAAAATCGAGTTATCATGAAATCTATTCTAACCACTTTAATGATAATGGCCGTATGGATGTGCGGCTAGAAGTGTGTGTGTATACATACATATATAAAAATACTCATAATTTAAGAACTGCTTAGTCGAACGGAACTAAATTAGCGACATTCTATAGGAATTTAGTTCAGCTAGATGCTCTTGAGATAATGAACCGATTCGATTCTATAGATTTCGAGAATTTTCCAAAATAAATTCGAAAACAAGAATTTCTAAAATAAATTCAATTTAAGTACCGATAAAATCTAATCAACTCCTAAAATCAAAGAACATCGCCGACCTTGTCGGAAAAAGGGATTTATATTTATAACTGTAAAAGCAATTCTTAAATTGATTTTCAAAATTCTTTTATTATTTTTGGGCTTGAAAAACAGCATCAAATGCTGTAAATTTAGTCAAAATCAGTGAATCGGCTTAAGGGAGATATGTACTCGTATATCGGTGTCGAAATATATCAAAAAAAACCCATTTATTTTTATTAGTAAAAATTTTTTTTTTTTTAATGAAAAAGGCTAAGCAGATGTCGGATGCCTTTCCCCTCCGAAGTATCAACCGCATCCCATATTATTTCATAAAGTATTCTCCCATGTTACTCGTAATACTAACTGAATATCCTCAATTAATAAAACAAATAAATATGTATACTGCAGTTTCTGCGTTTAAATTATTGTAAGCAAAACTCTGTTTTTAAGGAAGAGAAAATATTTTATTTTTTTCAGTTCCTGTCTATTCGTGTTATTTCCACTCATTGACCTTGAGAAATCTCCCCGGAAAAGATTTTCTTAGTAAAATCCTCTTAATGGAAAAACGCAAGTTAATAAGTAATATTTTTTTTTTTGTACGAAATAAAACAACATTTGTAAAAATTAATTTTACGAGTATTTAACTTGTACGTACTAAAAGATTTTAAGTGCATACTTGTATTAGTGTTTACACAATACAACACAAGAAAAACAAAATACTTTGAGTGTCACTTTAAGGGGTTTGTTTAGTGACAAAAAAACGATCGAGCAAAAAAATTAGCTCTTATGTCAAGTGGTTGAATGTATTGCCAAACAAAAACAATTGAAATATTTTAGTTTTCTGTTTAAACAAAAGTGACATGTGTAAGTCGCATCACGATTGACGGCGAGACCATTGAAATGTCTTAATTCAATTGACTATCCTTCGACATTGATAACAAATTAAAGTTCAATAGCTTTTGTATAAAAGGTATCAAGTTTTCAGTTATTTTTTTTTCTTTTCGTTTGAGGTTTTCAACATTTTTTTCCTCTTTTTATTTTCGATGTGTAGGAAAATTGCAGGTTACCTCCTTAAATGGTAAAGAGGAAGGTACTCATTCAGGTACTCATTGTTGTTATGCAGGATTTCTTATTTATTTAATAGTATACTTGTTTAAATATCATTATGTTTTAACTGCATATCAGGAATGTTTATAAAAGTGAATTGTATGTAATTATATTATCACTACCTTCATTTAACAGCTCATTTATTTTAATTATAAATGGTTTTTTGTGGAAAATATTTATTTACGTTCGCAGATGTAAATCAATCTGCCTTTAAGGCACAAAAATGTGAATTCAGTTTTAAGAATTACAAACATATAATTACTCACGAAGATGGAATTAAAAAACTGAACATTCGCAGAATAAATGGGCATGTGCATGTACATACATGTATGTTTTTTTTTAATTTATTAAATTCTGTAAATGTAATTAAAATTCACAATAGGGCAATTCAAACTTGAAAAATTATATTAATTATATTTTAATGGCTCCTGCGTACACCCAAGTGAGAAACTGTAAAAGGAAAAAAAATCGCGAAAACAAAAAGTAAATTGCTAAGCTTGAAAAACACGACAAAACGAAAATAAATTGCAATAAAGGAAAATTCCAAATCTAGCAAAATCGAAAAACTTAAAGAAAATCGCTAAAACCAAAAAAAAAACTTAAGAAAGTCCAAAACTAAAAATATTGCCAAACTAACAAAATCGACATAAATTCGCGATATTCTCAAGAATTTATGTTTAAAAAATTTTAGTTATTTGTTGTTGGCTATATATGCAAGATTTCGTCACTATAAAAAAACGTACGTTGTTAAATATTTGTTACGGATTGGAAACTGTGCACTGAAAAATTAGTAAAATGCGTTACGAAGGGGGGTGTATAAAATCTCTAAAAACAGCGTTACGATATTACGTGCAGAGCCCCTTACCACGAAACATACAGATAAATAAATAAAATTGTTAAAATTGAAAAACTTTAAAAAAATCGCTAAAGTGAAAAATAGAAAAGAAATCCAAAACTAACGAAATCAAAGGTCTTGAAGAAAATCGCTAAAACAGTAAAAATATTGTCAAGGCTAATAAAATCGAAAAATTCTAAGAAAATCGCCAAAACGGAAATTCCTATTTTGGTATCCTTTTCACTAAAAAATATTATTTTTGAATTAGCTAATAATCGAAAAAATACAAATTACAATGTGAAAGCTGGCTCTTTTTTGTATTCGGTTTTCCAAACAGTAAAACTTCGATATAATGAAAACCCTTCATATAACGATTTTTTTTTTACTCGCCTTTGCCAAGTTTTTCATACAAAATTACACTTCAGCTGTAATGAAAAAATAATGAGCTATAAAACTTCTATATAATGAAATATTCATTTAAAAGCTTAAAGATTTGTTACGGACTAGAAATTTTGCAATGAAAAATTAGTAAAATGCGTTACGAAGGGTGTTGGGGGTATAAAATCTCTGAAAACAAAAAATAAAGCATAACAAACATAAAAGTTTTTAGAAAGACAGACTAGCATAGCATTATGATCACTAGCCTACCGCTGCACTAAAGAAGCCATAAATTAATTATAGAATACAATTATGTTACTTTTCCCAGAAAGTTTTTTTTTTCGTTGATGGCAGATGATTCCATCTAAAATCTTATTGGAATATTTAATAGTAAAATTGGGCAAGTCATTCATTCGGTCTCAACTTCATACAAGTAAGCTTCAGGCCAAAACCTTGTACATACATTTTTTTTGTGAAATTATTTTCTTGTCTTAACGGTTGGGTTGAACAACCGTCTAAAAGTTAATAATTAGCACCCTCCGTAACAGTGACAACTATAAATTATTATATTGATTTATTTGCAATTTCAATTATTTGCAATTATTTGTGTTAAAAATTTACCCTTGAACTTCAATCATTTCATATTCATGATTGTCATCATATACTATAATCATAGAACTAAAGCAAACCATCACACTAAACTTTTAGAAAATAATATTTATCAAATTTAGAATATGAATGCAAATTGTTATAAATGTAAATCGTATACTTTAGCAAATAATTTTTCACACTTCTTAATTAAACAAAGTAAAAAAACCTAATGCCCCTTTAATATTAAAAAAAAAATAGAAGAAAGTATGAATTATTGTGTTGTCATCGAAAGGAATATAAATATAACAATCTAATAAATTTGTAGAAATAAAAATCTTATTGTATGTAAACCAAAACTTTATTTGATTTAAGACCACAATTTTTTTAATTTATATGTTGATGGTTAAGCAATCAATAAGCATTTTAAAATTGATGCTTTACCAAATCATCAATCAGTAGGCTTCTTTCTTCAACCATACTTTTGAAAACCTACCAACATTTTATCTTATGTACAAACCAACTTAACCATCAATAATTATGTATGTAAACAAATAAATAAAAAAAATTAATCGTAAAACTTAGAGAATATTTCAAATAATAAATTTTAATAAATGCTTTTTATTTGATTTTATAATTTGATGAAAACCTTGGAATTGTTTTAAGAAACGATTAATCAAATAATACAATAATTTTTTTTATTGATTCTTGTCCCTTGAAATTCTTTACTGAAAATCTCAACTTATTTCCTATTTACGATCAAACGTGATCAGACATTATGATGTGTGACTCACTTTTCAATCACGTGAATGATGACTTGATGGATGGCTGTCTTAAAAATAATAAAGTTTGTGTCTTAAGTCTTTTTTTATTAAGATTCCGTTATCGGATTTCAATTAGGACACGTTTGTTTCTGAAGTCTTCACTTTTAGCGAAAGTAAGCAGCAAATGATTGTTGCTTAAGTCTTTTGCGACCACTAAGCTACATTAGTGAAATTCACGATGTTGATGACGTGCCCTGACCAAGGCTCGAACCCAGGTAAGTTTTACAAAGTCAACACGGTAAAAAATAGTATTACTCGAACAATTTTAAATATTTAAATAAGACTCTTTCGAATAAAACTCTTTATTAAAATAATTTTATACGAATAACTTTAATCGAATAACTTTTGGTCGAATGGTTTTATTGGAATAATTTTGAAGAGTTTTTTTTTAAATATTTATTCGACAAATTTTAACTCGAATATTTTTTTTATTCGAATAATTTGTATACTAACTGTTTTGGATGAAAATTGATCAAGCCGCTTCTTAGAAGTTATTAGATACCGATTTATTGAATAAAAAATATATATATTCCGAAATATTTATTTAAAAAAAACTTACTTGCTGTTGCCCATTGCTGGTCCTTTAAAATACCCCTTAAAGTTGCATTCAAATCCCTTTGACACACGACATCTTCGATGAATTCCAAACTATGCCGATACAATTCGATTGCCGGTGCAGATAAATATGTAGATTTTGTTTTTGCTACAGCAATCGATCCTTGAAGTTGCACCACAACAATTGTCACAATGATATAAAAAGAAACAAATCTACACATTTTACTCTAATTAAAAATTCAATTTTCAAAGTACTTTTAATTCAAAAGTTTATCGGTTTAATAAAAAATTGTGATTTTTATGTACTCGTACGATATGTTTACTCAGATATAAATGCAAGTATACTGAGGCAGAATAAATATTTTCCTTCAACAATTTAAATATTCACGTGTAATTAATTGCAAATATTAAATATAAACAAATGGTATGTCTATTTATTTTGCTAAAAAATTCCAATACTAAACAATTAATATTTTCTATTTTAGACACTTTATTTGCAGGCAATCTCATCAATTTATTTTGCTTAATAATGATGCATTAAAATATTCTGTTGTATGATTGTGCAGAATTTTTAATTAAAATATGTACTCGTACGTATCGATTAAAAAGCAGTCGTTAACAATTTTATTTTTTTATGTTTTGTTCGTTATTTGATTATTATTGTTATAATTTTTTCTAAATTTCTTTATTTTATGTTCTGTTCTGATCTGTTCTGTTCCGTTTCCGCCAACCGTACGCTTTGAAATTTTAACTACAACTGTTATTAACAGTCTGCATTGATGGAGCAGTAAGCCAAATTTAAACATAACAGAACCTTTGAAACAAGTTTTGTATGGAACAACAACGTTTACTTTAGCAGCATGTTTATAAACATTGTTGAATCAGGGGGCAAATTACGGCATTCGATATCGATCGAATTTTACATTTAAATTGTATTGAAATTTCCATCGATATCGAGTGCCGTAATTTGGGCCCAGGTGTATTTTTGTGTTCATAAGCGTTAAAAAGTAAACGATTATTAGCAACAGGAATCCTTTAAATCGGCTCAGAAATTTTTCCTTTTTACGTGTATCGTGAAAATAAAGATTGGACCCATCAGGACTAACGAAGTTGAAGTTTTTTATCATAAATTAACGAGTCAGATGTTTTTTTTTTTGGTGTTTTTCATCAATATTTTGTCCTGGTTAATTTAACAACCGTGTTTAGCTCTGTGTAGTTTGTTGTTGCATGTTGTACTTTAAGAAGGTCTACAAGTGTAGTTGACCACGAAAACGACTTTTTTTCAGATGTTGACTTAAAATTTTGCAAGTACCAGTTAATCTTCACAAAGTGAAAAAGGGGGGGGGGGCCTACTCTGTGATTCTTATTCGTTTATTGACAGCATTCCGGGTGAAACAAAGTGCCAGGCTTCAATAAAACAAAGTAATAACTTTTTTATTTTTATTTCAAATCATCTCCTCAACAAATATACGAATAGTTGAATTTTGACTTAGGTACTGTTTTTTTTAGTAATTTCCCGTGTCACGTGCACAACAGTATCATAATAAAAAACATTTTCAAAATAGGATGTGGTGTAGTGTAGAAGCTTGTAGTGTATTTCCTCCTTCCTTTCATAGCGTGCCGTCAAGAAGCTGAGATAATAACTTCAATTCTAAAAGCACATTATTGTTGGTGATTTTATTATCAGGTGGGAATAGCATTTTTAATCTCCCGAATATGGATTGTCTTTCCTGTCTCCTACAGCCACAACTGTTCCAAGTCCTAAAGAAATTGCTTAAAGAAATTGTAACCAACAAAATATTTATTATCCCTTGACTCTATTATTTATAAACTGATTTCAAATTTTTTTATTTTGCCGGAAAAGGTGTGCTTGCTGTTGGTCACACAAAAAAGGAGGCGATTGTCCCCGCCCTCTAAGGTATTGTTTATCGCATAGCTCCACTATTTGTTGAGCGATTTCCAAAATTCTTTGTTGTGTAATCAAGTTTGCAAAAAGTTGGGCCCTATAATTTTTTTTCTAAACGGCGGAAAGTTTGTTCCCCAAAATTGGCTTTTTAATAACGCCTCTATATTTCCAGACCGATTTTCTTAATTCTATATTTGTTTGAACTAGTGCCCCTGAAAATTGGTGTACGTTGTTATCTCTTTTTCTAAAGGTCATGTCAGGTACAATTTTGCGTTGCAGATTCGCTTTGACATCTAAAATAAAATGTAGGTACTTACATATATGAAACATGTCAGTACTTTTAACGCAACGCGAAGCCAAAAGTTAGGCAACTCTAATCTTTTTGTGCGCTTTGACAATGAAATGTAAAAACTACCAACACCTATTATAGGTAAAGTGAGTGTAGTCAAAGTTTTTATTGTGTCATACACCTTTTCCTTTACGCTTTTTCATCAAAGTTAGGAACGTCACGCAAGGCGACGAAGTTGTATCTAACACGGCCTTAATTTCGAATTTTAAATGAGTTTTTCAGCACAATTTTTTTTTATTTAAATAAATTTTTTTATTTTATTATATTTACGCACTTTTTTTGTTTTTGTTTTCTGTTTTTTGTTTTGCTTCTTATTGAATTATTTCAAATACAACACTTTTTTGAAACGTATTATTATTATTATGTTTTTGAATATTTCTTTTATAATTTCATCTTTGAATTTATTTTGTTTTTCATCAAGTAAATAATATTATTTTAATAGTAAACATTTTTTTTTGTCTCAGTATTTAATTATACATTTATTTATATTTATTTTAATTTTATTTTATAGCTTTTCAAAAAAAAAATAATAATTAAATTGGTATAAAACTTTTCATAACTTTTAAATATTTAAAGTATTATCTAAGTTAATTTATAAGAAAAAAATATCTATGTATATGAAAAAATAAATTAATTTGTAATATATTACATAATGAGAAATTATTTAAAGAAACGACCTAAATTATTTGATAAAATTTTAAATAACTAAAAAATACCAAAAAAAAAAGAAACTTGAAACTTAAAAATTTTTATTCCAGAAACTGTTGTAATCGCATTTTGTAACCTTTTAAAAAAGTCGCTTTCAGGGAACAGATTATTTGATACCCATCGTAGCTGATCACTGCTTTATCTAGATCAGATGATGATTGACAAGAAAAATTTATTAAATCTATTTATTAAATCATGGTAATAACTACAGCAATGGTTATACGAATAAATCTTTCAATTGAGAATACTGCATAGAGTCCTTATTGAAAGTACGCTAGGAAAATTAGAAAAAGTTCCCACAAGTATGCATCTTTATAACGGAAAATATTACCGGAATTTAATTGGGGCGAACACCGAAAACATCAAAATAGATATCACAGAAGTGGATAGTTTTAAATGCCAGAGCAAATGTCAGAAAAAATAGCTTAAGCCAACCTGGGCAAGAACGAAAGGGTTTAATATAATTTTATAATGTAGAAATGAAACAATTTGATATGATGGGAAATGTTAACGATAATCAATTCAGAAAAAATCAAAACTCCTATTTCTTATTTTTTGCATTCAAGTTTCCTAAATTTTCTGGCTATTTTACCTACATAAGGATTTTCCTATTTTGGGGTCAATTTTCATTTTACGCGGGCAGAGCCTATTATGAATTTCACACATTTGATTAGTTCACAATAGTACATTTCTATCATCTGTTATTAAAACTGAATACAATTTGTTTTTGCATTCAAAATGACAAATAAAAACCCGATTTATAAAACAACCAAATTACAATTATTATTTGTGCAAAATTAAGATTTTCCGCCATTATTCAAAGCATCCTTTCTTGTTGTTGTTGTTGTTGTTGTTGTTGTTTGGCACTTACAACATAAGATCTGCATAAAAGGTTCAAAAATAGTGGAGTACGCCTGTTATATCACCCAAAAGGCAAACAAACTGCAAGGTATTTAATTTTACAACAAAATAAAAATCGATGTCTAATAAAATTGTCGTTATAACCATCGAATATCGAACGTTGAATGCAACTTATAATAACGGCCTAAGATTATACTAATCTTGGAGAAAACAGTAATTTTTAAATCGACTCCGTTAACAAACCCGTGAGGCACTATAACAAAAATATTAAAAAAAAACCGATTTATTGTGAGGCAAAGATTATAAGTCTGCATTACGCCAACTCATTAATAGATAGATCCTACCTCAAGCATTATGTCTTAAATGTTTTCAAAAATTAAATCAAAGTTTGGCATAGTTTTTCTTTATTTCTTTTAATTTATAGTTTTTAATAATTCTTAATTTATTTATGAAAGTTTTTATATAAGTTTAGAATGTTGACAATCATTATGTTTCAAACATAATGTTTGCAATTCTACTAATAAGTTGACATTAGCACCTAACCTACGAAATGCAGACTATAGTAGACTGATAATTCTTTGAAGAATTATTTGGATTAATATTTGTAATATAAACTAAGAAAATTTTTAAAAATTATGCCCAAAAAAATTAAAAGTAATTTGATTCCCATTGAATATGTTGTATGTGTGTATGTATAAGTTTGCTTTGCGGATAGAATATTTCTTCTTTATGCAGATAATTTTATGATTGAATGATACTGTTTGTTTGTTTGCCTTGTTGTAGAGATATATGGATGGTATGTATGTATGTATGAATATCTTAAAATGGCGTATTTATTTATGTATGTATATGGGTATAAAGTAGTGCATATACATATAAACGAGTATTTATGTTTACTTCTGTTGAAAATTTTAAATTATTAAAATAAACTTGATTTTTATACAAATTGTGTACATATATTTTTACAATGTAGTTGTTCTTTCTTAAAGGCTTTTAATATAATTATTAAGTTGTATGTATATGCATGTACATATGTTCCGATGATTTCTTTTTCTGGGATTTTCTTTGTTTTTCATTATGACAATTATGATAAATAATTCCCGGAAAAATTGTTCCACCTCCTTCCTTTCCTATTCTTAATCACCCCTATCGTGAATAGCAAATGGAATTTTTATTCCCGTTAAATTTTCACTCCCCTCGAGGTGTAATGGTATCGTGAATCACCCATGAAAAATTGTTCCCACTATCAGTTCTCAGTGAATGTAAAAAAAGAAAGAAGATTAAAAAAGTAAAATATCGTAGAAATTTTTGTTCAAAAATATAAACGGACATACATACTTTTATATTTTAAAGAAAACTTAAAAACAAGTTAAATATTCAGTATTGGAGCGATAGTTTGGTTGCAGCGTTTGTTTATTGCTAACTTTTATGTGGTAAAATAATTCGCCTACTTTTTGGAAACCCAATTTGTACGAAAAAATTCCAACAAATTAAAGCTTCATAAATCCGCAGGCAATCGACCTGTTGTTTTGCATTTTGTTGAGCAGTACATCAGTTTGTGCCTTATTATCATACATTTTCCTTAAAAAAATCTTTTTATGATTTAATATTTGAATTATAAGAAGAACTACAAACATGTTCTGTTCTGTTCCTCATCAAAAATAAAGTAAATAAATTAAAAGGAAAAGTGCAAAAACTCGCGTTAAAAAAATCATTCACAATTAGCGGAATTATTCACGGGGAATTGTTTCACGATTGCAAATTTAGGGAAAGGCGAAAAGTTTCGTGGGAAAAAGTATTCATTAGAGGGGCTGAATGTGAGGCGGGTAAACAGTTTTCCCTTTCCTTCACTTGAAGAATATTTAATTTTTTTCCTCGTGGAAATCACAATTATTAATATTAGGAGGAAAGGAAAAAAGGCGCTTAAATTCTTTGGGAATTATTATTCATAATTGCACTGATTTTTATAAATAGTATTGTTACATTTATAAATTATAATTTTATAGTTGTTTAACATTTTTTAACTTGTGTTTTGTATTTATATTTTTTTTTGTTCTTATTTTAATTAAATATGTTCTTTTAACGCAATTTCAGTAGGAAGAATTGAATAGAAAATTGATAGAGAGAAGTTGGAAAGTGGAATAGTTAAGATCAAGATATTTATAATGTACAACTAAATTTATTGGGGTAAAGGGCAATATTTTAAAAATAAAAGAGAAAATATTTACTAAAATGCCTTTCTTTTTGTATGTTTGATTTATCAATGTAATTATGTTTATAAATTACCTAGAACCTAATGAAAAATATATATACATATATTAATCTCATTACATACATATAAATATATATAAATAACATTGAAAAACATTTCTATCATTTGTTTGCTTTTAATTATTTTCCAATAAATATATATTTTTTTTTTTGGTTTGTTCTAAATGTTTAACAACAGAACAAATTAATATGAAATTTATATTAAAAAAAAAGGAACGAACGAGTGGGTGGAATAAATGAATAAAATTAATGAAAATTAAGATTTTTAACAGCTTTAGGGAAGATTTCTAATCCTACAGAGTAAATTGAGCGCGTGAACTTTATTTTAGCTTGATAATATAGTTATAGATAATATTAAGAGGGGGTATTGGTGGTGGTTTAGTTTGTTTTCGTTAAGGTTGGTTTGTTAGTTACCTTTTGTTTCATGATGAAGATATTTTGTTTTTTTGTGCTTTTTTCAGTTTTGTTTTAAACATTTTTTTCTTTGTTTTGTTGTTTGTATTAAAAAGGCATGCTAAAATAAAGGCCCTCATCGGGGGCCACACGCAAACTCTATAAGAAACGTGGTGGTCCTGTATTGTACGTCCCAGGTGGAGGATGTTGTTGTGCTGCAGGTGCCGGTGAATGTTGTCCTTGACGTAGAACATCAAATGGTGAATTTGAACGTTGCATAAAATGATGATAATTACTGGGAGGTAACTGATGCTGTGAACAGAAATAATTTTAATTACCGCATCTAGTTAAACAAGATCGCTTAAATGTATGTATATTTTTTTTAAGTGAAGAAACACTAAGCAGTTAGTGCCTACTTCCTACTGTGTTTTCTTTGGGAAATGCATAGTTTAGTAGTGCAGAGAAGATAGACAGTGTAAATCTGCTATATCGCCACTTCCCTGATAATTTTTCCAACGTAGAAGTTAGCTGTGATATACATGAGCAGAGAACAGTTTCAATCGCTATCGGTACAGTTGAAAGTATTTTGATTACAAACAAAAGTTTTTCGTTTTCTTAAGACTAAACTTTCAGAATTGAAAACACAGATCGGAATTGAGTTCTGTGACATGACTGTTTAATATTCTTGCACGCAATCACATTACATACCGAGACCATAATCGAACCGCCATTCATTTATTTATTTATTCGATTGATTCTGTCATAACGAAGCCTAAAGGACCGAAAAATATATTACATAAGCATCTTGCTAATCTTCCAATACTTTGGAAAATCCAGAGATTTTTTGGGGTAATTAAAAATCCGTTGTTTCAAAAAATTCGACAATGATACATATGTACCTTCTCAAACAATTAAACTTTAATTCGAAATTTTAGATTTCAGGTGATTTTTTATAAATCCTAAATGTGATCGATCGATTGGGCTGTTAGTTTGGAGAAATTAAAAATTAATTTATTTCGAACATTTTCGACAAAGATATCTCGATTTTTACCACTTGTCGTATTTTTTAAGGATAAGATCTATAAATTGATTTAATTAATTTTCGACAAATCACGAATTCATCACATCTATCCAACATAAGAGAATAATTTTCTTCCATTTATTTACAAGAATAATAAAACGCATACTTATATATGTTTTTTATTACATGTGTCCATATATGCGATTTTTTATGAAATTTTTCATAAAATTAACAAATTAGACAGACTTAATCTACACTACCGCACTTCCTGTTCCTAACTAAATGCACATACCTCTAAATGAGAAACGCAAATTTAAGAGGAAACGCAACAAACTGGTAACACCTGTATTTGATTTCAACTTTGAAATTAATAATCGAATTTCTTTTTTACTGACCTGAAGTCCTCGCAATCCTCCCATTGGTCCCGTTGCGGCTCCAGCTCCAGCACCTCTTATATGACTCGAGCCATCACCCAAATCTAATTGTAAAGATTCGGGCATATCATTCGTGCTACTAGCCGAACTGCCAGCATTAGACAAATGCAGTTGTGCTAACGAAGCTGTGGCCATGGCAACATCTGGCATCATATCTGAAAGATGACCAGCATTCGCGCCACCATCCGAACAGCTAATGGCACCACCCTCAGCTCCGCCCATATCAAGGCCTAATGCACTGCCATGGGCAAAGCTACGATAATCACCTTCGGTTATTAGCGCGGGCAAATCATTACGATGATGTGCTGATGCGGAAAGTCTAGCGAAATTATGTGAAATTCCTTGACTCATACCCACACCAGAACCAAACCCTAAGCCTAAAAGGCCAGCTGCATGTTGCCGTGGAAATGTTAAATTTCTGGTATAGCAGGTAGGTAAGCCGTCGGTTACAGACACTGATGCAGCGGCACCACATGACGTTGAGCCAGCATTAGAACCTACCGAAGATGACAGATAATTACCACCCATTGCAGAGTGTCTAGGCACTGAACCGGCGGAAGCTGCTGCCGGTGAAGGTGGTGGCGATTGATCATCGTCCTCTAACAAACAGCAGTTATCTACAGATTGTACCGTGGTTGTAGAATCGGTCATATTTTGTACTTCTTCTTGAACATTGCGGGTATTGCTGAGTAGTGATGTTTCTAATAAATCCGATACAGCATCGGGTAGATTGAACTCCCTAACTACACGTAAACGTATTTGCCTATCGATCTCATGTTTGGACGAAAGAGGCAGATGTAACGCCCTTTGGCACATGGGTGATTGCCTAAGTTTATGCTCTCGCTTCAACATAGAAGCCAAGGTTTGTGTATCCGGAGGTGGTATCGCAGCTGCAGCAGCTAAGATATCTACAGTATCGGTACCAGTGCCCACACCATTATTGCCAACGCCACTATTCGAAGCGGCATTCATTCTAGAAACCATATACAGAGTATCAGGTATATCGGGCATTTGACGAGAACGTCGCATTCTCATCAATTCTGCTTGATGATGAGATGAAGTCATACGATCCTCTAGCAAAGCTTTAATTTCTTCGAAATATGGCATGAAGAGGCGCGGTCTTACGAAAAGACCTTGATTCTTTCCTCCTCTTATCCAAGCATTAACGCGTAAATTCTCCCTCTCATCGCCGATCATATGAGACGGTGGTGTGCTTACAAGTCCCCTGCGTATGGCTTGAGCCAGTATTTCGCTATTTGGTGGCAAAACATGATCCATTCTAACTAATGGCAGTAGATCGGAAAGTATTTCTCTAAGTTCTACATCGCTTAAGTCACGTTTCTTAACGCCTTTTCTTGTCACCGAATGGGCAGTGTGTGATAATAGATTTGGTTCGCGATCCTCCATGCGTCGTATGAGTTCTTGTTCTCCCCATTTAAGTACAGCCTGAAGAACTTCCAATTCGGAAGCTTGTAAAAAATTCGATTGCAAGACATGTATTAACTGTGATTTATCGAGTTGATGCAAAACGGGGGATGAAATAACCGCTGAGAATTCTTCGCGCAAATATTGGCAAGCTTGGCGGAAAACCCACGCCGAACCGTGAGGCTTTTGATGTATAATTAAAATATCATGTAATTTTTAAATTTAAAATGAATTTTTTTGTTCAAACTCACCTGACTGCCCCATTTGAGCACCGTTGGCAGTGTATCTAGTGTCAGCCATTCCAATATGAGATCTTCGCAACCTTGCGCTAAAATATCCAATTCTAAAAATCTACCAATTTGATATAGTTCCATAGCTTCCTCTAGAGGCGTTGGCCTTGTTCTACCCGCCGTTAGTGCATGGACTTCACCCAGCGAACCAGCCGCTGCTGTTCCAGAATTTGCTCCCCTTAAAATTAATGTTAAGTCTACGGTATCCAAATAAATGGCATGTAAAAGAACACGAGCATAACGTTTTGGTATCACGGTTTCATCCAACACAATACGCGTTGGCACATGCAGAGCACGCTCAGCATATTCAGCATCCATATTACGTGTTCGTCTAGCTATGAGATTACGAAAGAAAGGCGATCGGGCGCTAAGTATAGCTTTGTGGCATGGTAGCTCCAGTTTTGGTCGAAATCCATATTCGGAATTTCCCGAATCCGGACGATTATATTCACTACCCAAACCCACAACCCCCATTGCTGATGTGCCACTACCACTTGCACAATTCTCGGCTGTGAAAACCAAAGCTGCATCAGCATAATCTCCAGTTTCGAGTAGATAGCGAAGATCATGTTCCAACGGATTGGGCGTACCAAAGTCATCACCCAATTGACGAAGTAGACCAATATCCATGCTAGCGTCATGAGGACACAGATCTCCCGTATAGAGATAACGCAAAAGAGAAGCAAACAATTGAATATCTATTGGTGAGGTGGGTAGCTCGAGGCAAATTCGGGCTCCAAAGCCGGGGCATCCGGATAGAAGATCACGAAAATATGTGCAACGTGAAGATAAAATGCAACGGTGCACTGGAAATATGGCGCCACGGAAGACGAGATCACAGTCAGTACAAGTCTTTGTTTCAAAAAGAGCAGCCAGATCTTGTTTGTAAGTTGTAGCAGGTGGTCGAGCCAGTTCGGCTTGCATCTAAAAAAGAAGTGATTTTAACATACAGAGAATTAAAATATATAATCAGCTAAAGTTAGGGACATTAAATGCAGATTTATGTCCCAATGATACGATACACTACGAATAGATTTTTGGAGAATCTTAATGGTAAATGAACAACACAGTTGAATTTGGGAAACATATCTACCTCAAACTTAAAAATTAAAAAAAAGCAAAAATGGTCCAAGGAAATAGGAAAAATGGATCCAAAGCTTGTGTTGTTGTTTCTAATACAAAAGAACTTTAAAAGTGGCGCAAAAAAATAATTAGAAAATTTAGGATTTTTAAGGGGATAAAATTTGTACCAAAAACTCTAAAAGACGAAAAACCCAAACTTGTATTAAAATAATGTTTAAAAAAGTTTAATATACGAGTATATGTACTGTCAAACTTACCGATAAATCTCTTAAAGCTGCCAGGGATTCATATTCTTCACACAATGCTGCCAACTCTAGCGGTGTCCAGTCTGAAACAAAGTCTCTCAGCACTCTGGCATGATCACAGGCTTTTGAAGAACGCCGCCGTCTTATAAATTTCCGTTTAAATGTTGCAAAACCAGTAACACGTTTGCGCCGTTGCTCCCGAAAATGGGGACCACCACCACCGGGACCACCTAACGAGGCAGATAGCAATGAATTGGCCCCGGTAGTCGGCAATAGTAAACTAGAACTTGAGCTTGCACCAGGCGGTATACCACTGTAAGACGAATGTCCTTGTGATGTTGTCATTACTGGCGGATAACTACCAGTCGATGCATTGGCACCCATTGTGAGTGTGATGGACAGCAATTTTTTTTTTTATATATATTTTGTAGCACTCGGCCAGAGATTAGAAAAGGCTATGACGTATTTTTGGTTTATTCGAGCACTAACACGCTCTCTAATCTCCACAGTCTTGGCTTAATTAGCAAATTTTTCAATTAAAATCAAAACATTTTTGTGATTTTATGTTTAAATTTTAATTTGAAGAAAATGTTGTATTTTTTTTTTCTTAACTATAAGATCACCATTTTTCTAATATTTCTAGTATTATTGTTATTTACGAATATTTGTTTCTTTCAATATGCGTCTGAAAGGAGAAAGAAAAAGCAATAAATTATGAAAAAATTGAAAGCCAAGTTATGTGGTCAAACAAAGAGCATTCTCTAACAAGTTTGTTTCTTCAATAACCCGGGGGTGGGGGGAACAACTTTTTCATGTACAGCAAAATAAAAATTGACTAACTTCCTGTTTCATTCAGATCTTAAGATTTAACTGAATGTTAAGTATTTTCTTTAATCCCGCCATTTCGTAAATATTTGTCAATATTACGACACTCACATATGAACTTGTTCTGGACATCAATTGGCTTCGATTGCCAGTCTCTTACTATTCTTAAAGGACTAGAAGATAACAAGAGGTTGTTAAAAATGTTTAATTCCCATCGACAAAAATAAAGTATGATTTTTCATATTTTCTTGAAGTGACGTCGACAGTTTCTTACAGGATAAAACGGAATAATCAAGAATTTAAAGCATTTTGATGTCGTCAAATTTTGTAAATATCTGTAATATGTATAATATTTTTACGAAATGCAAAAAATTTGAAAATTTTTTGATAAAGTCGTGAACTAACAGCATCCAAATACAATATTTTTGTTGAATAGTTTGAAAAAAAAAACGGAAAAAACGTATTCAGTTAAATTTAAAAAATAAATTGTGTATTAATGAGTTTTTACTAACCATAGTTTAAATTTTCAGTTAAAAGCATTATTTTTGAGGGCTCTTAATAACCCTTTACAACCCATTTTAAAATCGGTCAATAAATAGCGGAGTAATGCGATAAACAATTTTAATATTTATGGTGGTGGAAACATTAAAAAAAATAAAACCAAATTGATAATAATCTCCTTTTTTTTAAGTCGGTTAAAAATAATTTGATTTTAGTTTGATCCAAAAAATATGTTTGTATAAATATTTGTAGAAAATTGTGACGGTTTCATAAACCACCTGGCAAAATCACAGCATATTTAGCCAAAACATGCCACCAACCAAAGTCATACATTCTTGTACGTATGTACATATGTATGTATGTATGTACGAGTATATAAAATATGCAGGACATATGTAAGTATTTATAAGCACATACATACATCATTATGTACAATACATATGTAGTATATAATTCTTTATCCAAATTTTAAAAAACATATGAACTTAATTTCATATTCATATCTGTGACATTCTTTCAAAATAAGAAATGCGTACAAAAACAAAAAAATATATATACATACGTATGTAACAAATCTGAAATGAATACAATTTCATTTTAAAGTTTTGAAATGTTAAACACCAACATGAATAAACAAAAATAATGTAAAAAAAGAAATTAAAACAAAACCAATGACATTATTTATATTATCCATTTAACCTTGACCCACTCACTCAATAAACTTTTTCAAACACAACGAACACACTTGCTGTGTTCAACAGAGAACTGAAAAATTACAACAACAAAAGAATAGAATAGAACTAACAAAATGAATGGCTAAAAGACAAACAGAAGAAGAAGAAGAAGACAACAACCAACATTCAGCAGCAACACCGTCAACAAAAATATTTCTACACTTCTACAACACATTCAAGTTAATATGCAAGTAAGTAAAAACAAAAGTGAAGCTGTGTGTGTATTTTAACACGCGGCAGGCAGGCAGGAAGCCAGGCAACAGTAAAGCAGTTGCACAAATTAAAAACTGTGAAGCGAAACGCAGAAAGAAACCCTAAAATTTCCAATGATATGCACACATACATACATACATATGCATGGATGCTCACAAATGTAGGTGGTACCCTGCAGTCGGCGTAGTTGCGATTGACTAGCTATTTCGCTAACTACATGTCGTCACCACTAACTAGCAGACTAACTACTAGCAATGCACTCGACTGACGATTTTAACATGGGGATGACATTGACATGGTAGTCAATTGACACGATCAGAACGGTGAAATCTCTAGTCAGCAAAACCCAACTATTTCCCTAGTGATAGTGTACCAGTAAGATCACTAATGATATTTCCTTAATGAAAATACTGCAGAAATTTTAATTTTTTGGATTTTTGTGTATTTATCAAATTTCTTTTTCAATATTTATAAAATTTTCAATTAATTGTTCTTTTTCTTTTTTATGCTCATTTTGCCTTTCTAAAAAAAAACACTTTTTACTAAAAATTTAACATTCACTGACCACAAAATTCTAATTGTACGCCAACACAAAATCATAACACTTACATAAAATCTTTTTTTATTTAGCTATTGCATAGATTTTTTCGCGGGCTTTGGCGACTAAATCAAGAAATTCCGTAACGAAAAAACATAACATAAAAAAATTAACACAAAAAACCTAACCCTAAGTTTGTTTCTTAAGTCTTTTGTTTTTTAAGTATTTAAATCGCCCAATGTATGTTAACCCCTAAAGTATGCTATTAGTTTTGATTTCATTAACATACAGTATTGCCAGAATAAAAACCGAGTTATTGAACAAGACGTAATAACATAATTGCATAAGTTGATAAAAAATGCTATGGAATAGCTTTATAGCGACAGTCCTTGAGTGCCACATGTCTTTTTTTTGTTGATTTTCTTTGGAATAAGGGCACAAACAGTAATGAGGGAATTTCGTACTAACCAGCAGTTTCACTGTAGAATAAAAATTGAATTAAAAATTAATTCTCATATTCTATTTCTGTTGAAAACTGGTTAAATAGTTGATATTCTTCTCAATTAGTATCCACTTTACGAAAATTGTAAAGATGGACAATTGAACGCTGATGAGAGGTGTAGCGGCCTTGAAATCAGTACTGATACGTTCTGCTAAAAACTGATTGGATATAAATAATAATATTTTCCAACACAAAAAAACTCTTAGTAATTTTGAATTTTCATTAATTCAACAAAACTGAACTTGAGCCTGATAATATTACTTTTCATATGTAAATCAATATAAGTTCAAATAATAATTACGTTTATTCGTAATAATAATAATATAAAAATATTATAACTTTAATTTTTAAGTGAATTTTCAAGCGATCTCTTACATAAAAAAATACATAAAGTAAAGAAGAGCAAAAACGAAATAAGGCAACAACACAGTGTTTCTCGAATAAAGCCAACATGCACTATGCACATGAGTGCGTCTGACGTTTTTATGCCATTCAGCTTCACACAAAAATAATAACTAGTGATGCCAGAAATTGTGGCAGGAAACTCATTACAAGGACCTACAAACCAATTCACACGATGATTTAAATTTATAACTAAAAAGCGTGATGCACTAACAGACTAATAAATATGTCACAAAAAGTCATGTTATATTCGGACAAACACATAAATGTGAAAATAAGGCCAAGTTCGTATCCAAAAAATTTCGGCCGTAAAAAGTACTGAGATCAAAATAAAGACCAAGTTCTTGATAGGTGCAATAATACCATCTCATTTCTAGGCAACCTGTATGCTTGGCAATATTTTTTTGCCTTTCTAATATGGGAAAGAATTATTGGAAAAATATTGGCAAGCTTACAGCTTGAATGGTTTCGGGTAAATATACACACTGTGTGACCGGAGCTTGGCCTGGTGACAGCCAGGTAATAGTTCTATGGGAACTATTGGTTTCTTAATGGCCAGCACAGCCAGGATATATGTACTCAGTAGTTGTTGTGATAAAGTCAATTAGATTTACTCTCAACCCAAGTTAATTTAGCGTAAACTTAATTAATACAATTTTTTTTAGACTTAGAACGTTTTATAACTTTTGCCGACAATTGACCAAATTTTGTAGTTTATCATATGGCAGCACTGGGACGAGGTTACAACAACACCACCACCATTATTATTATTATTATTTAACACCATTAAAAGAGCACAACCAGGAACAGCATAATGCAACACCACAATTCTCACACGTCACAATAAAAGCAACAAAAGTTACACTTATACACACACTCAAGCGAAATGAATGGAAAACAAAAATCAAAAGCAATTATGAGCCAACTTCCGTTTAACAATCGTAGGACTTCCTCACAGTCGTTTTTCATTGTCTGTTACGTTCTTCGCGTTCTTGAATATTAGAGTAGAAGAATTGAATGCATCAGTGGAAATCTGTTAAATATAGAGCATGTATTAGTAAGCATGCATGTTTATATGTATAGATGTAGATGGTCTTTGAAAGAGAGTGTTGCTTTTTAAATTAGTATTGGAAAATATGATTGTTTTAACGGTAACAGAAAGCAGGCGATGAAATCACCAGAGCCTTATTATTATAAAGTTCATAACATCTTTTATATGTAGTTTAATATTTGCCACATCAGTTGTATTGCCGGAACTAAAGGTTTTATCGAAAATATTCTACTAAAAATTCTTATTCTGCCGGAAGTAAAAAAAACCGGAAGTATCTCAAGCGTCAAAATTGTTTGCAACTAATTCGAGCAGCGTAAAAAGGTTGATATTCTTTTCAATTTAATATTGAAAATAATAAAAACAAATAAACCCACTAAAAAATTAACTAAAATTTGCGAAATTTTACTTAATTTAAGTTGAAAATTGCTGTGGTATGGCGCGAATGTCGTTTTTCGCATAAATTCTGTAAAATGTTCCTTTAATTTAAGGAATACAAATTTTGTCTTTCAAATGAAATTTTCCATATTCAAGTTAAGATATTTTCTATCGTATTTTATTTTTGCTGAACACCTTAAAGCTTCTTAATGGATTTGGATGAAAATCGGTAGGCGGATGTCATATGTAAGCAGTTTAATATGTAGGGTAGATCTTCACGGGAAAAAACTAAAAAAAGGTTTATAGCCGCCTGCATTAACAAAAACTTTTTTTCTTAGGGTTAAAATTACTTTACTGTGCTTGCGGCATTCACATCACTTAACACGGTGGCTAATTATTCAAGCGTTACACACATGAGCCAACCAGCTGCGGCGAGAACTCTATAGCCTCGTCCTAATGTTCGAAGAAACTCAGAAACTTAAATTCCTTCATGAGGAGCAACGTGTGGTTTTCTCGCTGACCACCTAAGCGGCGTTTACTTCTATAAAATTACAGCTCCTGCAGTTTGTGTACGCCTGTCTCTTATATTATTCTACTCCTCATTATCTGAATCTAATTCTTATGCTAACCCTTGCACTTTCTTCTACTTTCCTTCTCTTTTTATTATCTCCTTCCAACAGGTATCAGAATGTGACCAAACCTGGACTCAAGAGGACTGAAATGTTTTCCTGTTTCACCAGAATCCTGCTAAGTTAACCTAAACTAGGACTAAAATATGAAAAATCTGGTACTCTTTTATTATATTGTATTTTTTCTCTCTTCGATAAATTTCTTATACAGATATTTTAATTTTTATATTAATATAGAGCATCAACTAAGCTAGGAAATATGTAAAAAAATTATATGTTTGTAGAACATGACTTAGCGGTGAACCAATTGATGGACGACTACGTAATGAGATGGATGTGCATAACGCGATCTAGCTTTATACCCGGAATATGGCATATCAAGTTCTATCGGACTCCAACTCAGTCAAATCTTTGTAAATCTTTTCTGGACGAGCATAATTTTGTATTCGTCCAACTTTGACATTTATGATCAGTCAGAGCGTCTTATAAAGGGTGGGCAAATTTGAGGTTAGGATGTGGTCCCATTGTGTCACCTGTAGGGAAGATTGGTAGTAGAGAAAGGAAGATTAGGCACATTAGGATCAAGAGAAGAGTATGCGATATAGTGAAAGAGTAACTACAAGTAGAAACAAGTGGGAAATGATCCGGAATTCCTCAATGTAGACACCTCAGCCAACTCTAGAGCCCCGTTTGGAGCTATCCGTGAACACTCGTAAGGCTCCATGTGGTGTCGGGGCAAGGTCCCCCGACAAAGAGTAGTTAAATTCTCTATTGAAGAAAGGTTTTGGAATGCAATAGGCAATGAGATCAGGGATAATTCCTCTACAATGCTGGCATGACACCATGGTCGATGTTTCCATGCACCAGTTGTAATCAACCGGAAGCCAGCCCAGCATAGCGAAAAGATCCTTTGTGGGCGTAGTTCTTAGGGCACTAGTTATTTACCCCTATCGTGGATAGCAAGTAAAATTTTTGTTCCCGTGAAAAATGCTATCGTGAATCTCCCGGGAAAAATTAATCCCACTATCAGTTCAGTGTAGGAGCTTCAAATTTGCAGGCAATCGGCCTGTTTTTTTTTTTTTTTTTGAGGAATACCATCAGTTTGTGCCTTATTACCAGATCTTTTCATTACAATAAACTTTTTAAGCTTTAATATTTAAAATTATAAGAAGAAATGTTCCCCAACAAAAATGAAGTGAATAAATTGAAGGGAAAAGTGAAAATTATTCACGATTAGGAGAATTTTATTTTGGAGTGAAATTATCCTCAGGGAATTGTTTCACGATTGCAAATTTAGGGAAAGGGGAAAAGTTTCCAAGGAAAAATTAATCATGATAGGGGTGATTATGGTTGCCATTAAGCGAAGAGTCCTCTCTGTTTGCGTTCGGTTTGTCGCCAAGTCTAGTGCTTTATCTTTTTAGGACTTATGCCCCAAAAGAAACAAATGGCTTTCCTGCAAACTTATAATGCCGCTACGCCTTTTGTTGCACGAGCATGTAGATTTCTCCATGTTAATTTATTGTCTAGGATAATGACTAAAAATTTGGCCTTGTATGATAGGGCTAGTGTAGTGCCATTCACGTTGGGTAAAGTGAAAGTGGGAATTTTGTATCTTCTGGAGAAGAGCACTAGTTCCGTTTTGGTTGGATTGACGCTGAGCACCAGTTACTGACCTCGTTAAGTGCATCCTCCAACAAGATGGACGCCCGATATTGCCACCGCCACATCAGCTGCATATCCATATGGACTCCAGTTTCTTTAGCAAAATGTTGATTGGCACATTCCATAACAGAGGTGATAGAACTTCCTGTTGCGGCGTACCTTTGCGGGCATACCTGGTGATGCACCCTACCCTCATGGTGGATGCGATAGCTCTGCATTGAAGCATATTCTTAATGAATTGACATAATGATTTATCTATTCCTAACTCTGTGAGAGCTCGGATAATTGCAACCGAGTTGTTATTATTAAAGGCGCCCTCAATGTCCATGAAGGCTGCCACTCATCTGGAAATCTGGATACTCATCGGCAAAGACTAAAAACTATTTAACTAATTTTCCAACAGAAATAAAATTCAAGAATTTTTGTAATTTCGTATTCACGTTTGACATGTTTTTGGTTAGCCTCAAATTCCCCATTCCTGATTGGTCCTGACTAATATTTCAACAAATACTTATAGTCTGTTATTTTCAAAGTATTGTGCCTTTTAAGTTAACGTACTTTTGTTTTACTCTTTAATAGATGGGGGTACACAACAATTTTATTGACTGTGACCCTGTTACAAAAGCAATGGCTGGTGCCGAAGCTGAATTAATATTTTATATTTTTATTACGAATACACGTAGTTATTCGTAGTTATGGTAGTAAGTATATTTATAAGTAAATAAAAATACATAATAATAGATGTTTTCTTTTAATAAAAGCAGAATCAATCGAAATGGTTGACTTTATTCATATTTATTTTTTATTTTTTTTGCTTCATGTCATTTGTGTAACGTTCGTTTTCTTATCATCATCTATTCAATGTTACTGTGATTATTCTTTTTTTTTTTATTGTGCAGATTTAAAAAAGACCAAAAGTTACTTTTCATTATTTTCATATTTGTTATATGCAAATATCACTCTATTTATATTTCTGTAAACTTTTTGATGTGTTTTCTTATGCATAAAATGCTGCAGTGCATTTTATTTGTCAAGTTTTGCTTCTTTCCAACATCTCTTGGGTTTTTCTTTTGAAAAAGAAAAAATAAACAGACAGACAAACAAAACCAACTTGATTTCACGTTTTTTTTATTCCATTAATAATATTTCGAATGTGCAGTACATTCGCTGTCAACCATATGACGTCGTTTAAAGTGATTGATATATTTTCTGTTACTTATAAATGCGGATTCGCCGTTAAATTGTCCCCCAGCTGTCAAAGCAAATGTAACAATATTCTTATAAAAATATATAAAGACAACTAACCTAACTTCTCAACATATGTACGCAATTTCTGACAGTTCAGAGTTGCACAGCTGATGATGACGTAGGCTAATAAGGCCACCTCGTAAGAATTCGCCTTGTTTCTTTACTATTCAATTCAATAAAGATTTCAGCATTCAGCAAGATATACAATCTGTACTACCCCTACCATCGCGACCATGATCAACTTCAGCATTCACTTTGTACTCCCACTTTTTTTTGGATCAGCACTCGGGGGATTACCCCTACTTCCGTTATGCATTGTACCGAAAATGCGGAAAAATGGATAGTGTAGAGGTTGGATGGTGAAAATGTAGAAGAAGACTAAATTCTTTAACAACTCTGCTATTGCGCGTTTTTGTTCATTTTAATTGAAGTGTTGCAGCGCCCCTGGTGTTAGGTAGACACATTAAATTTCTTAAGCTTTGTCATGGTGGAATAATATAAGGTGCGCTTATCAACACAACAATAAAAAACGACATTCATTTTGTTTGTGTAAAAATTAGCTAATGTTGCAATGTTGTCAAAAAAAAGCTGTATACATAACATACATAGTGGTTATTTTTTTTTTTAATTAGGACCAGCACTCAGGGGATGACCCCTACGTATGCAGTGCATTGTGCCGGAACTCAGAGAGAGGGATAGAGTAGAGAAGATAGATGTTGAAAATGTAGAAGGCTTAACTCTTTTACAACTCTGCTTTGCGCGTTATGTTAATTTTTATAGCAGGGTTGAGGCGCCTCCGGTGTTAGGTAGATGCATTAACTTTGTTAAGCTGTATTGGCAAGCATTTTATTAATTGTTTTACTTCGCCGATGTTTCTGCTAACCGACGAAGGAGGGCGATGTTGTGTACATTAGCTTGGAACATCATCAATCGCTGTCGGAACAGTTTCTTAGAGACCAGAGACCTTCATCACATAAATAGTCCGACAACAATTAATGCAATGTTTCACTAATGTACATTACAGAAATTAATGATGTTGATTGACTTGCTCTGGCCAGGGTTTGAACCCAGGCCCCACGTCATTGTTTGCTTAGTAGTCAACTCGCTAAACACTTCAGCCAACACCACCCCAACAACAAAAAGCATAACGTAAAGAAAAATATTCATGATGGCGGCCAAATAATATGTAAACAACTTTGACAAGACCGAAGTAACTTACCATATTTTTGCAATTATATAACGGTCAAAACACAACCCTACAAAAAACCATATTCCTTCTTGCGCAGACCTGATTATTAGACCATGACCTTTCTTTGTAAGGAATCACTTTCATTAATTGTTTTACTTCTCTGACGATTCTTCTAGCCTACGAAGGAGGGCACTGTTGTGCACATTAGCTAGGAACTGAATCAAGCGTTGCCGGAACAGTTTTTAGTGACCAGTGCTATGCCTTTATCACTTAAACAGTCCAACAACAATTATTACAATACCACACTATTGTACATTTGAGAAATTAATGATGTTGATTGACTTGCTCTGACACCAGAAGTACTGAACCACAACTCTGACTTGATGATTGATTGAACCTAGGTTCCAATATTGTGCAGTACACATTACATTGGTATACTTTGGGCGATATTGTGGATCGCCATGTCATTATAAGTAGGTATTAAAATAGACTTCAGAAGTGGCAACAAAAAGATTTTGGAAACTGTTATACATACATATGTACATACATATTGCAAAATTAACAATTTATAGCAGAAAGCAGATAATATAAATAAAAAGATATGATGAAAAATAAGCCAACTAATGCGAATTGTTCACAGAGATCTTTTAAATAATTTCTGTGCTACAATGGATTGATTTGTTTAATACTTGAAGATGTGGTTGGAATGGGAAAAAGAAAACGTAAAGATAGAAAAGAAAATACATGATTACAGACGATAACTTTTTTGCAAAATTTAATAATTAACTTACATTTTGCCAAAAATTGTGGCATTTTATATTTTTCTATTGATATTTGTTTAGATTTGTGCTATTGTTGATTTTCTACATGCACTTGTCACCATATTTTTTTTATACATAAATTACTTTTTGTGTATTTTTTTATTTGCTTGCTTTTTTACATTTTATGTCTCCAGGTACATATTGCCTAATTTCACATAAAATAAATTTATTTGCAAACCACAATTTTTTATTAAATTAAAGATTCTGTTAATTAAAAGAGGCGCAGCACCTTACACGATATTATTTTTTCATTTTATTTTACATACACGCATAACACTTTTCTTTTTAATTTTTTTGCCTGCCCAAGTTTTATTGAAGATTTTATTATCTATTGTTTTTAATTGCAAAGCAACATTTACAGTATGGTTTTAATGTAATTGAAACATTTTATGTTTCCTTTAATACCAATGCACATTAAGCACACTTTTTATTGTTTTTTTTTTTTCTTGATAATTATTCCTTGAAAATTTCACATTTTTCTCAGAAGAAAATTTCACTTGACTAGCGAAGAAGAAAAAAAATATAAACACCCCTCGAAAAAAATTGATATGACATTTTCATTATTTCTTAATAGTCTCTTACAATTTCAGTGCATAATTTGTAATAGAATATGCATGGCGATACAACGGGTTTATTTACTAAAATGACAAGTGATGCCAACAAAAAATCATTTTGTTATTTTAGAGCAAAATTAAGACAGTGTAACGAAAATCATAAACTTTTTGACAAAATAGTAAAAAAAACACAATTAAAATTCTATGTTGTTTTTGGCATGTTATATTTGATGTAACTAGAACACTACCTGGCTTAAATGCACTTTAGTAAAGTTGGCCCAAACAAAATAAAAATTAGCCTATGTGATAGAAAATTGAAAAATAAGAAGAAAATATACATAAATAAAAAAGTTGGCGGCAACCCATATTTTCCGAGTTATGGGCCTCTGAAGTTTTCATATATATGTGCGATTTTCCTTTGCATTTTTCAACGTATAAAGCCAATTTTTGTTTCGTTTGAAAGCTTTTGACCAGATTTTAATGGATTTGTTAAAATACAAAAGATTTAAGTGATATTTAAAAAAAAAAAATGTTTTTATTGTAGTTATATTAAAATATAATAAATTAGTGTGAATTGCCGTCAGACTTTTTCCAGCGAACAATCTGCTGCCATAAATGTTATATTTTCTATATAGTGTAAATTATTAAGCCCGGTCGGAGGCCGGCTATGCAGAAAAACTGTTCTATATACCGCCGTGTCGGGAAATACCATGATGGAGAAAATCATTAAGCCCGGCCAAAGGCCGGCTATGCAAATCTATTCTATATACCGCCGTGTCGGGAAATACCATGATGGAGAAAATCATTAAGCCCGGCCAAAGGCCGGCTATGCAATTCTATTCTATATACCGCCGTGTCGGGAAATACCATGGTGGAGAAAATGATTAAGCCCGGCCAAAGGCCGGTTATGCAGAGAAATATTGTGTATAACCACTGTTTTATATAAAATCTTCAAATGCACATAACTCTTTATATAAGGATCGCCACCATTTTTTGTTTAATATTTTCTTCTTATTTTTACAGTATTGTTTTTGTTTTTGACCGAATTCATTAAGAAATGTATTGGTTATTCCTTTTTATATGAAAACTTCAAAGGCCCATAACTCGGAAAATATGGGTTGCCGCCACCTTTTTATTTATATTTTCTTCTTATTTTTGAATTTTCTATCACATAGGCTGATTTTTATTTTGTTTGGGATAACTTCACTAAAGTGCATTTGTTCCCACTACCTAAGTAAGTGAAAGGAAAAATTTTGTTTTTTATTAACGCTTAAATGCCTACCTATTGGCAGCACAATACTGATAAGAATCAATGCACTGCAATATCGACTTTCTATTTAGGTGAAGTTCAATTTTTTGACATAATCCCAGTTGGTGTTCGTTTACAAATAGAATTGTCAAGGTAGCTTTCTTAAAAATATCTTTCTCTATTTTCTCTTTCCGTATAATAAAACAAAAGTGCAATACAAAAAAATAAATAAAAGTCCATGAATAAATAAGTAAAGGAATTATAATATGCTTATATTGTAAAAATAGAATATCAAGGATAAAATAATTTCTAACAAGGAAATAGCGCTGTAGTGTGATCACAAAAAAAACTCTTCATTTAAAAAAGTGTAGAGAAAAGTTAATTACATATTTTTAAATGTTAACAATAATACTACGTCATGCTGTCCTTAATGTACGACACAGGACAACAAGAACCGTATGTGGTCATGTAGACGAAAAACGTGATTTCTGCATTTCTATACAGAGGCAAGCGCAACTTCCTCAATTATCGCCGTATGATGTGAGTACAAATGATTTTTCAAATATAAAATGTTATGTATTTATTATATGGTCTATTTAAAAGGTTAATATGATTTTAAGAGAAAATGAATTTATGTATGTCATTCCGGAACACCAAAATAGTACAATACATAGCTATGAATCTAATCAACTGGCCTCGAATAAACCTTGTGAGGACTGCCGCACGGAGGCCAGCTTTGTGCATAAGAAAGGTAAAAAGTTTTAACAAATATACATACTTACATTTCATTGTATAAATAATTTTATTTTTAGGATTTATTTGTGGCATTTTCGATGGCCATGCTGGTCCCGCATGCTCTCAAGTTATATCCAAACGTTTATTGCGTTATATAGCTGCGTCCTTAATAGAACGACAAATTTTAAATGAAGAAATCAAAAAAGGTTGCAACAGTCAATCGTTTTTAAAGTGCCATAATGACAATGTTCGTAGAAAAACGTAAAAATAATTCTGTGTTAATTTACTTACTTAATTACAGGTGGATTTTGTTAAACAAATCCGGGACATTTATGAAAAAAGTTTTAGTAAATATATTAAGTCACTAGCTAGTCAAAAATTGCAAGGCGTTTCAACAACAATAGAAAATGCATTCGTCTCATTAGATAATGACCTATCGGATGAAGCCTTAAACAATTCGAATATGAAAACTATGGCTGTGGCAATGTCAGGTAAGACATCTAATTTAATAACTCATTCTAATACATTTTTAAAAAAGCAAAACTTTACACAAGTTTTTTAAAGGTTTAACCCCTATAAAATTTTTACCCTATAAAAATTTTAGATGAGAGATCAATAATTATTAATTACATACCTGATCATCACTATATGCACGTTATAGAAAAAAATATGGCCTTATATTTTCCAAAAAATAAAGAATATAATTTTTTAAATATTCATTCAAAATTGAGAATATGTATAATTATTTTTCTCGAACTTGAGATTTTAGTATTTTCAAAAATCTATATAAGACAAATATTTTTATTAAATTATTATAAAAATTTAAATGTTTTAATTATGTGCAACATTTTATAAGAAAAGTAACGAATATTTGAAAAATACGGGAAAAATTAATAAGAGATAAAAAAATTTTTCAATTTCGTGCCCACTAATCGAAATGATTATAAAAAAAATTTTGTCGCAATACATTTCTTTTCCATGTAGTAAAACTTTACAAACTTCTTTGTCTACAAACATCGAATTAATTATGTAATTCTTAATTAGGTGCTGTTGCTTGTGTGGCTCACATTGAAGGTCTTGATATTCATTTAGCAAGTGTCGGTGACTGCGCTGCAGTTTTAGGTTCAGTTTGTTCTGAATCGGGTAAATGGATATCAAAAAAACTTAATCAGGAGCATAACACAGATAATCAACAAGAAGTACGACGAATATTTTTGGAACATCCCAAAGAGGAACAAGATACAGCCATAAGAAATGACCGTTTACTGGGCCAACTGGCCCCTCTGCGTGCCATGGGCGATTTTCGGTATAAATGGTCAAATGAAGTAATGGAAAAATATGTAGTACCTGTATTTGGCGAACAAGCTATAGCGCCTCATTATTATACGCCTCCATACCTTTCGGCAAAACCTGATATAACGCATCACCGTCTAACAGCCAACGACAAATTTATCGTAATAGGCAGTGATGGTCTTTGGGATTTCCTAACACCCTCACAAGTGGTTAACTTGGTGGGTGAACACATAAATTCGAAAAAATGTTTAGAGCCTCTAAAATTGCCAGCCGAAAATGTTACCTTGCAGACTATTTCTGATATGCTGGCCGAGAGGAAGTAAGTTAAAAATGTTATTCATGGCCATGTTGTAAGGTTGCACATTATATAATTTTTATTGTAGAGCTGGTCGTACGCGCAAGCCATCGGATCAAAATTCAGCCACTCATTTGATACGGCATGCCTTGGGCGGCACAGACTATGGCATTGAACATTCAAAAATTGCTTATTACTTATCACTACCTCAAGATGTTGTGCGTCTATACCGTGATGATATTACAATTACCGTCATTTATTTTAACTCAGACTGTATTAACGATTTACACAATCAAACTACATAAATACCGTCCTGTATTTTTAGTTAATTTTCAAATTTGTATATTTTACTTGAAACTTTTTTCTTCATTTTGTTTCATAACTATACATGCATCCATAGATAATTTTATTAATATTACTTTATAAAAGCTAGTAAATTGTGCGTTCCTGTTTAATATAGAAATCTAGTGTCCATTTTTTTAAATAACTTTCTCTCCTGTTCTGCTTAATTAATAACTAATTAAAATTTTATCTATTTTATGCTGGTATTAACTTTTAAGTGTGTTGTTTTTAATTAAATTAAAATTATAATTAAGTACATAAGTATGTATGTACATATGTATTGTACATTGTTTATTGCAGTCAATTGAAAGAAGAAGAAAATACAAATATGTTGAAAACAAAAATATATATTTTCTTATTTCATTAAGGCAATTATTAAATTGTCCTGTTAATACCATAGAAAAATAACTTTAATACAAACAACTGTTTATCGAAATCGAACATTAAAGCTCATTATTTCAGCTCAAGAATTTTGTTACAAATCACTAGAAAAAAGTAAAAAAAAACAACAGTAAGAAAGGAGAAATATTCAAACAAGAGACAACAAAAAACCTTTGAAAAGAACCACTATTGAGAAAATATGAGCAAAGTTAAGAAAGAACAAAAATAAGGAAAGAAAAAAATTTACAGAATCCAAAATATAACAATTCATTGGAAATATTCTGATTTGAAATCACGTGATTTTCAGAACAGACCCGATTATAAACAATTAAGTGACATTTTTAATGAAAAGAGTCTTAATTCTTCAATTTAGTTTATATTAAAAAAACGCTATTTACAAAAAAAAAAAAATTAATTGATATAAAAAAATTGATTTTTTTTAATTTTAAAAGTATTGAAAAGCAAGGTAAGACTCCGTTTTAATAATTAATAAAAATATTATCGTAAATTCGTATGTGCATATTTTTTAAATTCTGGATTTTGATTTGACAGAAATAATTCAAATTTTATTTAATAGAAATTATTAATAACTTTTGGTTTTAATTTTTTTTTTTTTTTTTGCAGAAATAATATATTTGATTTATAATCATTTAGTTTTTTGTAATACACATGTACATAAATACATAAGACATAATACATAATAAGATTCAATCTTAAAAACTAGCAACTATTTTTTTTTTTTTTGAGAGTTTTGTAAGCAACTTACAATCACAGTAAGCCGTTTTACGCCAAACTCTACCAAAATTAACGAACGAGGTTTCAAAATCAGACGAGAGATTTGTTAAAAGGTTTTCCTTTGTATTTTCCTTGTATTTGTGCCAGAGCCAGATGAAATAAAATAAAAGCCTTTAAATGTTCAAAATCATCATAACTAAAATTTTCATTTATTCTATTTATACTTTAAAATGTTAACTAAAATTAAAAATATTAATAATTAAATTTTTTTTTTACTTAAATTTACTTATTTTAAATTACATACATACATATGTATTGTTAAGGAATTCACAAGGTAACCGTTTTACTATAAGCTCGTAACTCTCGTATTATCAATTTTTGCCACATCCATGTGAATTCCTTTAATGTTTTAACAAAACCTTTTCATTTTACAACAAATAGACGATATTCATTAATGCATAGAGTTATGGTGTTGTTGTTGTTGTAAGGCTTTCTGTGCATGTTCAGCCTCTCGACGCAAAACACAATTCAGAAATTCCACTTGAATTGAGGTGATTTCTTCAGGTGGAAAACGTTGAATTTTCTTTTTAAGAAAATCAAAAAACAAATCACATTCTTCTCGTTGGTGGTTACAGAATGTTGCTGCAGAAGCCATGGCTAACGGTGTAGAGGACATATTTGAATAGACTGGAGCTATTTGTTGTGAATGTGAATTGGCTAACAATGACTTTGTATCATGTTTTTGGTCGTTCGGTGTTGAAGATGGTGTGTTTTGAGAGGATATCATTTCAGGAAGAGTTTGTATATGTACCGAGGAGGAAGCTATGGAAGCACATGCTGTTGTCGAGTCCAGTGTGGTAGACGACGTTAACGGCATTGATGTGGTAGAAGAACTCACAGTGGACAAGTTTTTCAATTTGATGGTATTAGCAGATCCTATAACAGTGCCTGAATTTTGATTGTTGTACTGAGATCTAGCAGGGTGTATCGAAGCATACATATATGTGGCAGTTGTGCTGGCCGGAGTTGTACATGGAGGTATTGCCGGTGAGGGCGTCAATTCGGGAAGGCTTTGTAAAGAAGAAGCTATCGTAACACAGGCTGCACTAGATTCGAGACCGGACGCTGATGTTGAGGTGCCCGATGAACTAACCATAGGTAAATTTTTTAATTTAATAGTTCCTGTAGCGCCAATAACACTACTTGAACTACTCGAATATTGTGATCTGGTAGGATTCATCGAGGCTATGCAGAAATCGTTTGCATCAATGTACTGAAATTTTGTATCATCCGAATTAGGAGAATTTGTTCCAGCACCCGCTCCAATAATAGTTTCGCAATCTACACTCTGTGTATTGCCAGATTCTTCGTACAAACAAACTTCCTCATAGTCTACCTCACCACCCGTATTGCCATCATCATCTAAAGCTACATGCTGTTCATGTTTAACGATTTCCACACAATCTTCCATACTGTTGTCATGATTCAGTTCGTTGTGCGACACCATGTTGGGATCTTCGTGTGAAACATCATTATCGTGTGTAACATCTTCGTAAGTAGTCAAAATAAATGTATCTGTATCATTAACCGATATAATATTGGGATGTACCATATCCTGGGTTACAACGTGATCATGTTCATCGGTACTTTCCGAAACACTGTGCAACAAATTATCTTGTGATGTGTTAAAGTTTTGAGTACGATTTGATTTCAATTTGGGCTGATAGACATTTGAAAGAAACTCCATATCTTTGGCATAGCGCCATTTCGAAAGACCATCACTCATTTTAGGTTTTCGCAAACGATATTGGTGATATGTATCTCGTAGATTTTTCCATTTACGGCGACATTCTTCGACGGTGTATTTGTCTAGAATATAATAAATTTAAGTTTAAACAACATAGAATTAAAAATTTGTTTGTGCGCAAATCTTTCTATCAAATATTATCTACATAATTAATAATCGATGTAATGTTTGTGGACATTTCGCAAAAATGTATGTATTAAATAAAAGTTTAAATATAACGTGTTGTCACAATTCGCCTTGATCTGTGTCAGTTAAACTCTCTCTCCAATTCGCCTTATAATAATGCCTTCTTGGGATAACGAAATATGTATTAAAAATATCCATTTGATATTTGTAATTCTTCCTCTTAAAATATCGAATCAGGAAATTTTTGAGTCATAAAAAGTTCAAATCAATCTTAAAATAACTCATACCTAGACTTTTTTACAACAGGAAATTAAAAAACTCTGTGTGTTGTTATAATTTTTAATATACATACATATATATGTATGTATATACATATATGAGGGTGGTGTTGGCTGAAATGGTTAGCGCGTTGACTACTAAGCAAACAATAACTTAGGGCTTGGGTTCAAACCCTGGCCAGAGAAATCAATCAACATTATTAATTTATCTAATGTACATTAGTGAGACATTTTAATTTTTGTCGGACTATTTAAGTGATGAAGGCATAGCACTGGTCACTAAAAAACAGTTCCAACAGCGATTGATGCTGTTCCCAACTAATGTACACAACATCGCCCTCCTTCGTCGGTTCGCAGAAACATCGGCGAAATAAAACTATTAATAAAATGCCTGCTGATACAGCTTAACAAAGTTAATGCGTCTGCTTAACACCGGAGGCTCCTGAAAACTGCTATAAAAAATAACATAACGCGCAAAGCAGAGTTGTAAAAGAGTTAAGTCTTCTAAATTTTCAACAATCTTCCCTATCCCTCTTCTTGACTTTCCGACACAATGCACTGCATATGTAGGAGTCATCTCCTGAGTGCTGATACTAATTAACTAGAATACATCCTTCCTTAAAATTTTCAGAAATAATATGTACATAAATAGTTAAAATTTTTATAAATTACATATTTAACTTCCCCAGCAAAATTATAGAAAGTCCAGTTACGGCTTTCTGGTTTTTAGCTGGAGTTATGTATGTACATATATTTCAAAAATATAAATAAAATACTTAGTATTGCCTACGCCGTAAATTAAATTAATTTTAAAGTACTTATGTACATATGTGCAGCTAAATACTTTGGAATAAAATTTAAAAAAAAAAATTAATTGTATACTTACTTCCTATGGCCGCTGCTATTTCCGCCCAACCATTCAAAATATCTATACGCCTGCGTTGATTTGGCTGCAATTTATAATTATACAATGTTGGATTTTGCCTTACTAAGTGTATTAAGGTTAGAATATCATCTGTGGGAGCCAAGTCCTTTTGGTACCGTCTTCTCTCTGCAAAGAAAATGCACACAGCATAGAATCGCACTTATAAAATTTTGTAAATAAAATAAATATATTAGTTTACATACTTTGTGTATTATTTTCCATATTAAATTATTGAAAAGTATGTGACGACTGCCTTATAAGCAAGGCGAATATTGAAAACTTATTACGGCATAATCCGATTCCCCACCAATGTCAATGTCATGCGATCAGTATTCGCTCAAAAGAACACCCAGAGCGAATTAGGATAAATACAATCCTGCGCTAATTTGGCGAGTCAAGCTGGCAACGCATGACTTATAGACAGAATGTTCTAGAAGGAAAATGTCAATTTAACGATATTGTTGTAGGTTTTTATGTACGCTGAAGCAAGACAACAACAGTCGTTATAATGTATAAAAGGAGCACCACTAGAGCGGTTAAACAAAAAAATAGTTGGCTACATGACAAAATAAAAAGTAAGTCTGCAAAGAAAAAAATCAATGAAAGGAGTTTGCTTGTTAAACATCGTTGTGATCAGACGTTGTCGTTTCATATTGGTACCGCACTTTTCAGTATTTTATCGAGTGAAAAAAAAATTAATTATTATAAAGAAAATAAAAATGTTCATGGTATAGTAAGTGGCTGTAAACGTTTCTTGAAGATGATTGGCTGATAGATTGTGCTTTCGAATAATGCAAGAGCAACCTCATAGAACAAAAGGAAATTTCGTTTAACTCCCACATACCAATTGTGTAGCTGTCATCATTTGCAGACTAAGAATTAAATTGGTGCCGAATAATTACAAATATTGTTGGAAAAAGACCATTTTTCGCAACGTTGTTACGCCTTGTGCAAGAGATTGTAGGAAATTCTTACAATATGGCTTTTGAATAATTTTCGAAACGGTTGGAATACTCGGATGTGATTTAATACTAGTTGGAAACAAAATTCATGTTGTTGTAATTGGCACAGGACAAGAGTTTGTGGCTACTTTCTGCAGATCTTTATACGAACATTATTGATCGCTACAACCTATTCATTTTATTAGAGGGCATGCAGATAAATACTCATATTTTTTAAATAGGATCAACTCCCATCAACTGTCTACTGGATGGCATCAGAAGGAATAGATTTCAAGAACGTTCCACCTATGTGATTTGTTGGCCATAGCTCATAATTATCGCTAATTCATAGCCTCGACTGTACCTAAGAAAAAAAATAAGGTATATAAAAGAAAGAAAAACACGAGCCAAACAACCTGTACCTTAATGGCCACATCAACAACAACAAAACACCAGTATTTCCAACGACAACAAAACACCAGTATATCCAACGCCAACAAAACACCTTTTTTTCAACAACAACAAAACACCAGTTTTTCAACAACAACAAAACACCTTTTTTTTTAACAACAACAAAACACCAGTATTTTCAACAACAACAATTATACCGAGCTATAAAAAAATCATCGAGCCTAGCAACAGCCGCAAAACCATCAAGCCTAACAACAGGCAGAAAAACACCGAACACTCGAATCTCAAGCCTAGTAACAGTGAAAACAACAGCATCGGTAACAAAAATATCTACAACAGCGACTCCAATAACAGCTACAACTGCACCAACAACAACTTCCTCGGACCGGATTTTTCACCAGTTTTGTCCATAAAACAACAGGTATTTTTTTTATTTTTTTTTACTAATACTACACGTATACATAATAGATAGGCCCCCACATTGATTTATTTTTACGCGATTTCCCACCCTCAATCATAATCCCCCGTTTGTTTAAGTAAAGGTAAAATTTAAAAGTAAATAACGTCAATAACGCTAATAAAAAAGAAATAAATAATACTGGAATTAAATAGAAAGCTAGTGAAACTAAATATAAATAAAAAAAAACAAAAAAAAAATAATAATTATTTTTGCCGAAAATTAGAATGAGTAAAAGAAATACATATATATAAAAAGAATCTTGAAATTATTTAAAGAATTAACATTATATGAAAACACCACTATATTGACAAATTTTTAGTGTAAATTTAAAAAAAGCAAAATTTACAAATAAACCAACCCACAATTTATTAAGCAATCTTTTGTTTAATTGTATTTTTTTCTTTAAAATTTTATTTAAGAAGAAATAATATATTTCGTCTCTATTAGAATAAATTAAGATAAAAGCAAAAAAGTCAAAAAAAAAAAAAACTGAAGTAAAATAAACATAAAAAAAAGATACCCCTAGTTTTAACGATATTTGTAGCTTGATTTACTAACAGACATTTTCATAATTAAATATATAAATGAAATACAAATAAAAACATGTATTAAATTACTAAATGTGTGGGTGATGAGGTAGGTGTAATGGAATAAACAAGTGGTAAGCTGAATTAGGGACGTTGTAAATAATTCAGGCCTTGAACAACGTCAAGGATGACTTATACCCTTAAGTCATGAGGGGTGGGTAGCCTGTGCAGGATTTTCCAGCTATTCCTGCGATCCTAGCTTATCAAGCGATGAAGAAACAATAGTGTCCCATGTCCGTCCGAAAATGTAAAGGTACCACCTTGTCTAGATGTCTGTACCTCCCGATCTTTCATTAGCTTGCTTCTATTTATCTGTCATGGACTATTATAAAAAAAAAAAAAAACATCAGGCACGAATAATTGTGTGAGAACCTGAAAGCGGAGAAGAACACCCCCCATTTCCGGCGAGCTAATGCCGCAGCTAAATACCAGCGTGCCGCTCTTCCGCGAAGTCCAGAGGTTAAACTCACAGTGATATTATATATAATGGCGCCCAAACATGGTGTCATAAAAAATATCACATTACAAAAGTGGCGCCCAACGTGGGGCAGTCTAGAAAATTTTCATTTGTTTTTAAGCAGTGTGAGGTGATTCCGGTGTTGACGTATGTCCTGGAAGGTACATCAGTACCATGCCTGAGTTGCGACGTTATCCTGAATCATAAATCACTGATTAGTTGTTAATTTTTGATATTTCTAGCTGTCTTACTCAGTGTGAGTATTCTCTCTAAGATATCGTATGTCCTGGAAAGTACAGTAGTACTATGCCTGAGTTGCGACGTTGTCTGAAAGAGTTTATAAGTACTGATGAGTTGATTGGAGTTAAGTCAATTCGAAATTAAAATGGGAATCATGTTCCGGGATGCTATAAAGCAAAGAGAACATTTGTTTTTGTTTTGATGGAGAGGCGATGAGATTCCAAGCAATTCAACAACACATCATTTTCTTTTAATTGCAAATAGCAAAACTTTTCCGAGTGAAGTCCTAATCGAGTCACTATTGTTTCAATCAAACCTTGATGCGCAAAATAAAAAGGATCTTAATAAATAAATTAAAACAAAAAGAAAAATTTATTCTTTTTACTTTTAAACCACACGTTCATTTCATTCACTACCCAAATTCAACCACATCAAAATAAAAACATATATAAATAAACACACTAAAATCTTTCGTAGCTATTATTGAAAATCCTCAAATAATACTAATTTCAAAATTTAAAAAAAATTAAAAAAAAAAGAAAAAAAATTTAAAAAGAAAAACAATAATTTCAAATTGTTTATGTTAACAATTCTGTAATTTGCTAAAATTATACATTATATGGAAGTAAACCTATTGACATATAAAACCTTTTATGAAATTTAAAACAATAACAATATACACGTACAATATATCAACAAACACATGTTATATTAAAAGATAAACATACACATTTCTATTTTCTAATTCATTTTGATTTTCAGCATAACAAAAAAAAAAAAAAAACATACGATGTAGGTATGAACTAACTTGTATACATCAATTTGCTTTATTGTCGTTTTGTTTATTAACAATGATCTGTAACTTTTGAAATCGCTTCACGGATTAACATATCGTTCTTTCCATTTTGATCGCGCAGCAATTAAGCATAAGTCGTCTGTTTTTTTTTACGGGTAATTATAAAAAGAAAAAAAAATTAAAATAATAAATTTTTTTTTATTGTCAAGTTAATAATCCCGAGTCATTTTTTTTATATACATATTTGACAATTTTATCCTGGATAACTCTAGTTCATCACTTTGCAGGTAAATTTATCGTTCTTTGAATTCTAGAACTTTGGCAGAAACTTTGTCCTCGTTGAATAGCATTTTTTTTTAACAATATTATTTCGATTAGTCATCGTTGACGTATCAAATCAACTCAAGTAATGAGTAAAAGGCAACTTCGTTCCACCAGCAGAATTCCGGTTAGCGCTGTAGATAATAAAGCTCCTGTTGTAACGACAACAGTTACCACTACGACACAGAGCACAACCCCAATCGCGTCTACAAGCACTGTCCCATCTTTGCTTTCGCTTAATTTCCCACCAGGTTTTGGGCCGCGAACACACTCTTCACCAGGAAGTGAGTATACGATAACTCGACCCACATTTAGCAATTTGACGGTAAGAGAAAGCCTGGAAGAGGCAAATAACACCATGAGGCGAATAAATGGAAACCAACGTTCGGATGACAGAAATTTGCAAGGAGCAAATGCCGAAGCAGTAAACATAAATAATGAGGAAATGAGGCAATACGTAACCGCATCGGTAGGAGCTGTACAAGACACCCTTAGGAGGGAAGTACAGAATATGCAGCTGATGTTACCTCAGCTAATAAGGGAATCATTACGTTCGGAAAGGAACTCATCGTTCGAAGAACGGAATAATAGGAATCAAAGGTCATACTTTGAAAACTTTTCATACCAAATACCACCCGAGATAAATCAAAGACAACGACAACCAAATTTCTTGCCAAACCAGCCAATTCGAAATCCACCTCGAATCAACCAACAACAATTTCAACCGCGTATACCACCTTTATTCAATAATTTTCCACAGCCAATACTCGACAACCAAGTACCGCAACCTTTTGTTAATTTGGAGTCACCACAGGATCTTGCCAACAACGTGACACCCATGTCACCAAACCAATTGGAGAAATGGGGCGTGAAGTTCGACGGGACCAACAGATCATTTACTGTTGAGGATTTTGTTTTTAGAGTTGAGTTGTTGAGAAGTGACTATAACTGTTCATGGGACGTAGTGATGAAAGGATTTCATCATTTAGTAACTGGAGCTGCTAGTACATGGTTTTGGGCCTTTCGTATGAAATATCCCGTGTGTGATTGGTTCACGTTCAAACATCATATTATTAGAAAGTTTAGGAATTACGAAAGTGATTTTGAGATACAACGCCGAATTATGGAACGTAAACAGCTGCACAATGAGTCAGCGGATGCTTATATTTCGGAGATAGTAAGGTTGAGGAATCAGATGAAGGTACACGTATTGGAAAGCGAACTGGTAAAGATTGTCAAAGACAACTTGAAGGACAATTTATCGCAATTGGTTTTTCCAATTAAAATCGATTCACTAGACCAACTATTGGAGGAATGCAAAAGAGCGGAAAGAAACATATCGAAACGAGCAGCTAATCGTATAACTACAGGAAGTAATAGGAAGATTTACGAACTAGAAACATCAATTGACGAGGATGACCAGTATTTACAAATTGAAGCTCTACAACGGGAAACATTTGCTGCGAAACAATTGACTTGTTGGAACTGCAAAGCACCTGGACACTCATTTATCGAATGCCCGGTGGTGCAGAGGAACATCTTTTGCTACAAATGTGGGTTCGAAGACGTAACCAGCCCTTCATGTCCTAGATGTCTGGGAAACCGACAGCAGAACATGCGGAAAACTGGGCCAGCGTGTTCAAGTCAGAATATAACCCAGTAGAAGTTCAATGTCCTTTAAGTCATCCTGATAAATCTAACTTTATTGAAAACCCTATTAGCAACTCAATGATAATTAAATTAAATAATTTTTACAAAACGGAATTCAAACCAACGACAGTATTACGCCGAACGAAATCTGATAATAGCTTGCATGATTCACCAAATTTTCCAGAAAAAAAGAACATGCAGAAGGAAGAAACTTCTAAAATTAAAGATTACACTAGCAACATCGCTTTACAATCTGGACTTAATTCTAAACTTTCGCTTGATGAACGGGTAAAACGCTACGAACAAAAGCGAGCAGAAATTTTTAAGGACTTTACACCATTCACCAGCCCAAGGATATTGAATACTCGAAATAGATATGCTGAACGAAAAGCCGAAAGAAAATGCATTGAAGCGACAACACTTAATAGTAAAGAAGACATAAGACCATATATGCCCGTCATTGTAAATGGACTGCACCTTCATGGCCTTCTAGACAGTGGAGCATCCGTGAGCTGCCTAGGAAGTAATTGTTTAGAAAATGTAAAACGAACGAATGCAAAAGTGTTAGATTACAAGTCATCGGTGAGTACAGCAGATGGAAAACAACATTTGATTATCGGAAAAATTTCAGTAAACATTATCTATGGAAATAAGTCTGTAGAAGAAATATTGTATCTTGTACCAAACTTGAGTCAAGAATTAATTCTAGGTTACAGTTTTTGGAGGAAAATAGGTATGAAAATTTCTTATGAAGATAAAGTTATAGAGGAATTATCAGTTGAAGCTGATTCGGAAGCGATTAAAATGCATGAATTAACATCGAAGCAAATACGAACTTTGGAAAATGTAAAATTATCGTTTAAATGTTACACGCAGTATGGACTTGGTAAAACAAAACTAGAAACTCATACCATCGATACCGGTGACGCTCCAGCGAAAAAGATGAGATATTATCCAGTAAGCCCAGCGGTGCAGAGACTTATTTATGCTGAACTTGACAGGATGTTGGAACTGGACGTGATCGAAGTAACATCGGGAGCTGAATGGAATAACCGTACAACACTAGTAATAAAGCCAAATAAAAACAGACTTTGCCTCGATGCCAGGGAATTAAATAGAGTCACCAGGAAGGATACTTATCCCCTCCCAAACATCGATGGATTACTAGCTAGACTAGGTGATACTTATTACATTTCAGCGATTGACCTAAAGGATGCTTTTTGGCAAATCCCATTGGAGGAGGCTAGTAGATCGAAAACAGCTTTTACAGTTCCAGGCAGACCACAGTACCAATTCAAAGTAATGCCCTTCGGACTGTGCAACGCTGCGCAAAGACTCTGTCGGCTCATGGACAAAATTGTGCCATCCGAGTTAAGGGATCGCGTCTTTGTTTATCTTGACGATCTGCTGGTTGTATCATCATCGTTTGAGGAACATATGGATATGTTAAAAGTTGTAGGTCAGAAATTAACGTCAGCAGGAGTCACAATTAATATGCAAAAATCCAAATTTTGTTATAGTGAGCTGAAATATTTAGGTTATATTGTAGGAGGAGGAAAACTTAAAACCGATATGAATAAAGTAAAAGCGATAATGGATATCAAACCGCCGAAATGTCAAAAGGATGTTAGAAAATTTTTAGGTACTGTAGGTTGGTATCGCCGCTTTATTCATGATTTTTCCACTTTAACAGCACCTCTTACCGACACTCTCAAGAAAACACCAAAATTTATTCTGACTGAAGATGCAGTGAAAGCGTTTGAGGAATTAAAACACCGCTTGGTGTCGAGCCCAGTTCTGTCTAGTCCAGATTTTGAAAAGCCATTTTTTGTCCAGTGTGACGCTTCTAATGTTGGAGTAGGCGCTGTTCTGTTTCAGAAGGATGATGATGATGGAGAACACCCTATCGAATATTTTTCAAAAAAATTGAACACTGCCCAACGCAATTATTCAACCACGGAAAAAGAATGTCTTGCCGTTGTATTGGCCATTGAAAAGTTTAGGCAATACATCGAACTCATGGATTTTACAGTCATCACAGACCATTCAAGTTTAAAATGGTTAATGCGTCAACAAGATTTAAATGGACGTTTAGCTCGTTGGAGTCTAAAACTTCAAAGTTTCAAGTTTAATATCGAACACCGTAAAGGCTGTAAGAATGTCGTACCAGACATGTTGTCGAGACTCGATATGGAGGAAATAGTATTAGATAACACGCCAATCATAGATTTTAATTCAGCAGCTTTTAAAACATCAGAGTACACGACCGTGATCGACACGATAGAACAAAATAGTGAGAGACTGCCCGACGCAAAAGTTGAAGATGGGATAATTTATAAAAGAGTAAAGTTCAACAGAAATGACGCCGACTGCGAACAGGATTGTTGGAGAATATGGTTACCGCAAGAATTAACTGAAGATGTTATTAAGAGATCACACATCAACAACACCTCACATGGAGGCACCGCCAAAACACTGTACAACGTCCGCGAATATTTCTATTGGCCTGCAATGGTGAAACAAATCAAAAATATGGTAAAGAACTGTGATACTTGTAAGGAGGTTAAACATCCCAAACAAACTTTAAGACCACAAATGGGAAAGGAAGTTGAGACTCATAGACCGTTTCAGAAAATCTACGTCGATTTTCTAGGCCCCTATACTAGAACAAAATCAGGAAATACTTTCATTTTCATTGTGCTTGATCATAGGACTAAATTTGTGTTATTGAAGGCATTGCCAAAAGCTACAACCAAGGCTATAGTTAAATTTTTACGGGACGAAGTGTTTTATAAATTTGGTGTACCTGAATTGATACATTCCGATAATGGTAATCAATTTGCGTCTGAAGCATTTAGTGCATTTTTGAAGCTTTTTGGTGTGAAACACATTCGTACACCAATATATTCACCGCAAGCCAACGCTAGTGAGAGGGTGAACCAAACAATTCTTAGCTCCATTCGAAGTCATCTGGAAACAGACCAATCGAAGTGGGATGAAAACCTGTCTAAGATTGAATGTTCACTCAGGTCCGCAGTGCATGCATCCACAGGTATAACACCTTATTTTGCGCTGACTGGTTTCAACATGATCACACATGCCGACGCATATGAAATACTTCGTAAATTGAAAGCTGTTGAGGAGGGTGATATTTTGGTGTTGCCAAAAACTGCCCAGATGCAAATGATACATCAAAGAGTAAGCGAAAAACTACACGATGCCTATCAAAGAAATGTTAAATCTTATAACCGTCGAAGCCGACAAGTGTCTTACGTGCCTGGTCAAGAAGTTTTTAGGAAAAATTTTATTCAGAGCAATTTTGCTAAAGGCATTAACGCCAAACTCTGTCGACCATGGCTGAAATGTCGTATAAGAAGGAAAATAGGAAATAATCAATACGAGATAGAGAACCTTAAGGGAAACCTGATAGGAGTAATACATGCTCAGCATCTAAAACAATAATGCTCTGGAAGACATTATTGGCCGTACTCTTTCTACTCTCAGCTGTCGATTTTTACAATTTTTTCCGGTTAGATCACAAAGTGACACCTTGTTCGCACAAAGCGATATTAGTCAGTCCAACATATTTCCTAAGGATATAAATGGCGTAGACCTGTCAACCTAGTTTGTTTTAGCAAGCAGTGTTTAACACATGGTTACACAGTATTTTTGTTTTTGGTGAAGAATATAACACCTGTTCCGAAACTTAAAAATTTTACATAAAGGGTTGCCAGACTTTTCAAAGTTTCAAGATTGGATATCATTACTTCGTTTAATGCATTAAATGGAATCGTCAAACATCAAAGGGATACCCCATTGGATTTTCGTCGTACGAAATAGTTTTTTTTTGGTTTCGTCAATCATCTGATACACATGTACCAAGCATGAATACACATTAACGGATTTTTTTTTTATTTTTTTGACTTAAGAATGTCTCCCAACTTTTTCCACTTCACAAGTTGTATGGAAACAGCTGGCTTTGTGACGACTGCCTTATAAGCAAGGCGAATATTGAAAACTTATTACGGCATAATCCGATTCCCCACCAATGTCAATGTCATGCGATCAGTATTCGCTCAAAAGAACACCCAGAGCGAATTAGGATAAATACAATCCTGCGCTAATTTGGCGAGTCAAGCTGGCAACGCATGACTTATAGACAGAATGTTCTAGAAGGAAAATGTCAATTTAACGATATTGTTGTAGGTTTTTATGTACGCTGAAGCAAGACAACAACAGTCGTTATAATGTATAAAAGGAGCACCACTAGAGCGGTTAAACAAAAAAATAGTTGGCTACATGACAAAATAAAAAGTAAGTCTGCAAAGAAAAAAATCAATGAAAGGAGTTTGCTTGTTAAACATCGTTGTGATCAGACGTTGTCGTTTCATATTGGTACCGCACTTTTCAGTATTTTATCGAGTGAAAAAAAAATTAATTATTATAAAGAAAATAAAAATGTTCATGGTATAGTAAGTGGCTGTAAACGTTTCTTGAAGATGATTGGCTGATAGATTGTGCTTTCGAATAATGCAAGAGCAACCTCATAGAACAAAAGGAAATTTCGTTTAACTCCCACATACCAATTGTGTAGCTGTCATCATTTGCAGACTAAGAATTAAATTGGTGCCGAATAATTACAAATATTGTTGGAAAAAGACCATTTTTCGCAACGTTGTTACGCCTTGTGCAAGAGATTGTAGGAAATTCTTACAATATGGCTTTTGAATAATTTTCGAAACGGTTGGAATACTCGGATGTGATTTAATACTAGTTGGAAACAAAATTCATGTTGTTGTAATTGGCACAGGACAAGAGTTTGTGGCTACTTTCTGCAGATCTTTATACGAACATTATTGATCGCTACAACCTATTCATTTTATTAGAGGGCATGCAGATAAATACTCATATTTTTTAAATAGGATCAACTCCCATCAACTGTCTACTGGATGGCATCAGAAGGAATAGATTTCAAGAACGTTCCACCTATGTGATTTGTTGGCCATAGCTCATAATTATCGCTAATTCATAGCCTCGACTGTACCTAAGAAAAAAAATAAGGTATATAAAAGAAAGAAAAACACGAGCCAAACAACCTGTACCTTAATTGCCACATCAACAACAACAAAACACCAGTATTTCCAACGACAACAAAACACCAGTATATCCAACGCCAACAAAACACCTTTTTTTCAACAACAACAAAACACCAGTTTTTCAACAACAACAAAACACCTTTTTTTTTAACAACAACAAAACACCAGTATTTTCAACAACAACAATTATACCGAGCTATAAAAAAATCATCGAGCCTAGCAACAGCCGCAAAACCATCAAGCCTAACAACAGGCAGAAAAACACCGAACACTCGAATCTCAAGCCTAGTAACAGTGAAAACAACAGCATCGGTAACAAAAATATCTACAACAGCGACTCCAATAACAGCTACAACTGCACCAACAACAACTTCCTCGGACCGGATTTTTCACCAGTTTTGTCCATAAAACAACAGGTATTTTTTTTATTTTTTTTTTACTAATACTACACGTATACATAATAGATAGGCCCCCACATTGATTTATTTTTACGCGATTTCCCACCCTCAATCATAATCCCCCGTTTGTTTAAGTAAAGGTAAAATTTAAAAGTAAATAACGTCAATAACGCTAATAAAAAAGAAATAAATAATACTGGAATTAAATAGAAAGCTAGTGAAACTAAATATAAATAAAAAAAAACAAAAAAAAAATAATAATTATTTTTGCCGAAAATTAGAATGAGTAAAAGAAATACATATATATAAAAAGAATCTTGAAATTATTTAAAGAATTAACATTATATGAAAACACCACTATATTGACAAATTTTTAGTGTAAATTTAAAAAAAGCAAAATTTACAAATAAACCAACCCACAATTTATTAAGCAATCTTTTGTTTAATTGTATTTTTTTCTTTAAAATTTTATTTAAGAAGAAATAATATATTTCGTCTCTATTAGAATAAATTAAGATAAAAGCAAAAAAGTCAAAAAAAAAAAAAACTGAAGTAAAATAAACATAAAAAAAAGATACCCCTAGTTTTAACGATATTTGTAGCTTGATTTACTAACAGACATTTTCATAATTAAATATATAAATGAAATACAAATAAAAACATGTATTAAATTACTAAATGTGTGGGTGATGAGGTAGGTGTAATGGAATAAACAAGTGGTAAGCTGAATTAGGGACGTTGTAAATAATTCAGGCCTTGAACAACGTCAAGGATGACTTATACCCTTAAGTCATGAGGGGTGGGTAGCCTGTGCAGGATTTTCCAGCTATTCCTGCGATCCTAGCTTATCAAGCGATGAAGAAACAATAGTGTCCCATGTCCGTCCGAAAATGTAAAGGTACCACCTTGTCTAGATGTCTGTACCTCCCGATCTTTCATTAGCTTGCTTCTATTTATCTGTCATGGACTATTATAAAAAAAAAAAAAAACATCAGGCACGAATAATTGTGTGAGAACCTGAAAGCGGAGAAGAACACCCCCCATTTCCGGCGAGCTAATGCCGCAGCTAAATACCAGCGTGCCGCTCTTCCGCGAAGTCCAGAGGTTAAACTCACAGTGATATTATATATAATGGCGCCCAAACATGGTGTCATAAAAAATATCACATTACAAGTATAAAGTTCTCTCTTTCTATTAACTTTGCTCCTTCAGTAGCTAAATTTTACGAGTAACTCGTTTCTTCTGATGTAGTTGTGCTGTTCATTGTATGAAACATTTTTTTCGCTGCTCTTTTCTTTCCAAAACAAAAAGTTTATAATTGTTGCGAGTTATTTAATTTCCGTTCGTTTAATGTTTGAAATTGTTAACGGTATACCACAACAAATTTTAACTATTTAATTTCTTTTTTTCAATACAATCTCAATAACTTGCGTTTTAATAATGTTAATTTTTTTTTTATTTGTTGTGAATAAAACACATTTAACTACCTGAATCTTGTGAAAATCTATTTAATATGACAGCTGTGTTAGTATTAATGGGATGCCAGATGATGAAATATAATCGATATTAAATAATTAACAACTATATTAGATGTACAATATATTTCTAATTAAAAAATTCAAGCTCAAAATTTTTAATAAAAGATATTGCAGAATAATGATACATAATATTCATTTAATTAAATTTAGTCGTAATGTTAACCTGATATTAGAACTGTTAGCAACGTTGCGGTGATAATGCAGTACTCATTGTAACATGACAATACGGCATCATTCACCTAAGCACCGCTTTGACATATTTATAATATTGTTTGTAAAAAATAAGCGAATGATTTTGTTTTGAGTAAACTAATAGATTTTATTAAAGTTCTTATCGTTTTAAGTCGAAAGTTTGCGAAATAATCTGAAATTTTGTGAAAATGTCACAACCTCCTCCCAAATTTACTGGCACTGGGCTAGAGGAGGTTAATATACCAGGACAGGCATATCTAAGAGAAGCTCTTACTTCGTGTACAGATCCCCTGAAGGCTATAGAAAGTTTTCAGGTAAGCGAATGTGGCCGTTATACATAAATATTTATGTACATGACAGTCATATAAAATACTTTAAACAACCTTTAGTTGGAGAATGGTGTGTTGTTGCCTTCCTTAAGGCCTATGTTGCCTTTGTTAGATTTGCATGGAGTTCGTAGGCTTGATTTTCATACTTCGCTAATGGAAGAGCTTCGCGATAAACTTATAGCCCATATTAATGAGTTGGGACAAAAAGATCCAAGGGAGCGTGATAAGAAATTAAGGGAACTTTTGATAAAAAGTTTTCCAGTGGTCCGTGTAAAAGCTCTGCGCCCCGTAGTAATGGCTATTTTGCGCAACACTCCACACATAGACGATAAGTATTTACGTATATTGGTGAGAGATCGAGAGCTATATGCTGATACCGATACTGAGGTCAAAAGGCAAATATGGCGTGACAATCAATCTTTGTTTGGTGATGAAGTTTCGCCCTTACTCTCGCAGTATATTCGTGAGAAGGAACACATTCTATTTGATCATACCAATCTCAACAATCTCTTCTTTCATCCCTCGCCCAAGGTTCGGCGTCAGGGAGAAGTTGTTCAAAAACTGGCTAACATGATTGGAACGAGTGTTAAACTGTATGATATGGTGCTGCAGTTTTTGAGAACTCTATTCTTAAGAACGCGCAATGTTCACTATTGCACCTTAAGAGCGGAACTTTTAATGGCTTTGCATGATTTAGAAGTGCAAGAGATTATATCTGTAGATCCTTGCCACAAATTTACATGGTGTTTAGATGCATGTATACGTGAGAAAAATGTTGACATTAAACGTTCACGGGAGCTTCAAGGATTTTTGGACAATATTAAACGTGGCCAAGAGCAAGTATTGGGTGATTTGTCCATGACCTTGTGTGATCCTTATGCAATAAATTTTTTGGCTACATCGGCTATTAAAATACTTCAGCATTTAATAAATAACGAAAGTCTGCCACGAGACAACACCATTCTTATTTTGTTGTTGCGCATGTTGGCTTTGGGACTCAGTGCTTGGGTCATGATTGATTCTCAAGACTTTAAGGAACCTAAACTGGACTCTCAAGTTGTAACGAAATTTTTACCAGCTCTCATGTCTTTAATTGTCGACGATCAGTGCAGAAGCTTACATTCCAAATTACCACCTGATGAACGTGAATCGGCTCTTACGACTATTGAACATTCGGGACCTGCCCCCGATGCCGTTGAGGCCTACATTCAGGAAAGTTCTGTGGCCAGCATTTTGGCAATGTATTATACCTTGAATACTGCTCGCCAAAAAGATCGTGTTGGTATTTTAAGGGTATTGGCTATATTATCATCGTGTAAAGATGATCGGGCTTACGAAGATCCATTTCTTCATTCTTTGGTTAGTAATATACAAGGCTTTATCTCTTTTTTTAAATGTTTTTATATTCTACTTAAGATTGCCCTTCTAATTCCAATGGCTGAGGAATTTACAACCGAAGATTTCTGTACAACATTGTTTGATGAATTCTTATTTGCTGGTTTGACCAGGGACAATGTGACAAGACATATGATTAAACTTTTGTGGTAAGTTTTTCCATAAGTTGCAAAAAAAAAAAATTTTAGAACAGAAAAAAAAAATTGGGAAATAATATGATTGATTGGTGGTTATTGCAATTGCAATAATATAAACAAATTATAAAAAACTCAACCTGTACTGGCTAAGGTGTTCTTCTTACATATGTACACTCTTAGGTATGTTCACAACAAATTACCAGCTGGTCGCTTACAATCCCTTATGAAGGCCATGCAACCAACAACTGGTCATAATGAAACTGTTCACAAATTGTATGATACTTTGCAGGAGCGCATAGGAGCCTCATTGCAAGAATGTTCTATGCCGGAACCAAGTGAGTCAGATTTTGATTCGCCACTTAAAAGTGTACCAACACCAGGACCTCATTACATGCAATAAAACATTCACTTAAAAACATACTTTGTATTTTTTAACAAGTTTTCAAATAAAATTAACAAGACTAGCTTTTTCTGTTTTTTTTTTGTTTTTTAATTTTTATAAATATGTATTACTTATATACAAATTAGATGAGGAGAAGGATATATTGATTAAGTTTATAATGCGTACAATATGAACGAAAACTTCACTATTGAAAGAAAAAAATAAGTTTTTTAACAAAAGATATATAAATAAATTATTTTTTTTTTGCTTTTTAAAACCTAGACTTAAAACAATTGGAAAGATACTAACCTAATTTTATTATTTAAATATTTATAGAAACCAAAAAAAAAAACGCATTTTTTTACTTTAAGAAAATATTTTAAAAAGATTGATTCGATATAAATTAACTTAAAAACGATTGAACGAACTATAGAACTGTGAGAACTGCTGGGCAGTACATTTTTTCGTTTGTATGATGTTTAACCTAATGTAATATTAAGTATTATCCATGCGAGTTTCTAATTTGGCACTAGAAGTGGAGGCATTATATTCATTGCAGTTTAATATCGAATCGCTTTTGGCCGTCGTTTCTGAAGATGTAACAGAGTTTGATGTTTTACTTCTTTCTGATTGTTGTTCTAATTGTTGCTTTTGCATCTGCTCTTGATTGCGGATTTTTAAAAGTTGATACAAATCATTGTACTCCATATAAATACGTTGCCATTTAATATGAACTTTCAATTGTTCTAGTACTAAATCTAATATTTCATGTTTAGGTATATTCTATTCAGGAAGCATTAATTATTTAAACATACTTATTTATAATGAATTATTTCAACTTACCAAGATGTGTTCGTTTTGAGAGCCAATGCTTCTTTGGCCTGTACCTAGAAGATCGTTGAGCAGTATTCTTAGTTTCTTTTCATTATTGCCAAGGGCTAAATGAAATGCCAACATGGTATACCAATATTTAAGTTCTTCGGGTGACTTAATGGCTTCACAAAGTTTTATTTCATTTTCTATAAATGATATCTTAGCAACTGTTTGCCAATCGTTAGCATTTCTGAAAAAAAAATAGATAGTATTTCCTTTTACTTTTGTTCCGGTTTTTGTTATTATTACACGGTGATTTTTAGTCATGACTAAATATCATGACGGGGTAGAGAAGAAAGAGGGGTAGAAAAATAATCACGTTTTCTGTTTTCCATGCATTTTTTGTATTTCCTTTTTTTTGTTTCGATTTTTGTTATTAAGTTTTATTTCTATACTTTCAAAGAAGATTGAGCGATTATACACTAAAATATCAACGCGTTCAAAGTATCCGCGTTTGGAATGGATAATAATTTTTTTTTTCAAATGTTTTGTATTTTTAGGAATAAATGTATTTTTATTAATTAATTTTTTTAGATTTTGAAATATTCGATAAAAATTTAAACACACATAATTTAAATTGTTGTAATTTTTCTAAAAAGAAAAATTTTTCTAAAAAGAAAAAAACCAAAGTTCGGAAGTCTATCCTTTTATGAAAAAATACAAATGGTCATCATAAAACGAAATTTGCGTAAAAATTTAATAATCTTTTTAATACGAAACCGTTTATGGCATGTAAAATATCGTAACAAGTTCAAGAAAATCTTTATTTCTTCCAAAAACAAGAAAAAAACCAAGTGTAAATATATGTTTGTATGTATGTACTTACAAGTCTATGCCAGTACTTTGGGTGACAAAAGTCGTTGTAGCCGCTTGTATCGAAGTTAGAGGATGAGACAAATAATTCCTATTTAAATCTTTAGGTATGGAAGTTCGCAAACCATGACGCATAATGGGATCCTTTGTATTTAAAACTAGCCAAGACTGTAATTGTGGTGAATATGAAAATGCCTGACCGTTTGAGAAAAGAATCATTGGTACACCTTGTTCCGTAATAGTAAATTGCAAAACGGAACCATGCTTGCCAAAAACCTCGGTACATGTTGTCGCTAAAACGGCAGAGCAAGTGGCAATATTCCAAATACGCAAAAGGCCACATTCAGTTATGACACCGACTAAAATTCCCTTGGGGCACTAGAAGAAAATACATAAACGTTAAAATAAAATTAAAAACAAATAAATTAATTGATTAATAACTATGCATACATACGAGTACTTACACATACATATGTACATACTTATGTATTCGGCTTTCTCGCTTAAAAATAATTTTTGCGTATACAAAATAAATAAAATAAACTTACAAAGGCACACTGGATGGCAGCTGTTGTTAAAGAGATGATTGGCATTAACGGACTTCCAGTTTGCAAATCCAATAAACGCATTGAACCATCTAAACTACAAAGCATTACACATTTCGTACAAAAATTGAAATTAACAACCGGCGAACCTATTAAATTATAAACTTATCAGTATACATAGTTACAAAAAAAATTTTTGCTTTTTTTTTGGCCATACCAACAAAGGTTTCCCACAGTATTCCAGTTGGTAAACGAAAAGCAGTCACTTTCGCCAGAAGACCATTTGAAGTGGGTACAAAACCATTGTGCACATGAACGCGATAGTTTAAAGCAGACTTTTGATATTCACACTTAGTAGTGTTAGTTATATTAACTTTTGGGCCCATAGTAGAGGCCTGATAAGATATTGTACTTATTGACGGGGAGGTGTTGGTATTGTTGGAACTACCGCTGAATGGTTGTGGTATCTGTTTAAAATGAGGAAACGATTGCAATATATCCTTCGAAACAGTGAACGGTTCAACACGCGGTTTTGCGGAGGTGCACTTAACTAATCGTGAATCTAATCGGCTGTGAAATGATTTTTTTTATTATAATCCGAGTGAGTATACATAATAAAAAATATTTATATATTTTTTCTTACCCTCTTTCCTGATCTGTTATATTTGCTTTAGGAATGTTTGCAGTTTCCATTGATATTGTACCTGCTCCTGTTGAGGTCGTCTCTTCAACAGCTAAAGTGGAAGATGTGGGAATTACTGTTTCACCTTCAGTTTGCATCTCACTCGTGCTAATTTCTGCCGATGTTCGGCTAAAACTATTCAATTTATTATTCGTTTCTGTTCCGATATCTGTAAGTTCCTGATTTAATGGTATAAATACAGGTGTAATACGCCGTTTGCCATCTTTTGTACGTGTCTCCAGCTGTTTATTGATAGCTTTAACCGGCGTACTTTGTCCAATTTCCATAGCGTTCGAGTTTTGGCAATCAATAGTTCTGCTGTTACCAAATCCATTCAATGAAGGTTGTGTGGTAGTGTTTTCCAAGGTTTTGTTGCTGCTAAGATTGGTAGCTTGTACAGTTGGCAGTGTTGGGGGTTTTATCTTATCCTGAGTATATGTTAAAAGTTCGGGATTTTCGATTAAAAAATCTGTTTCAGCTGTAGAGCCGTTTGTTAAAGTGGCTGCTGTTTTACCATAAATACGTTGATATAGGGAATTTTTATCCTCCACCGACAGCGGCGTGCCTAATTCATTTTCTGAAAATTGTAAACATGCTACTGTTCCATCACCACTACAGGCCATGAGAATACACTTATCGGGACCCCAAGATAAATCTAAAATACTATCATTAAAAAGTTCATGTATCACCACCAGAGGTCTTTGCAAAGCTGTCATCCACACGGACAAAGACCGATCCCTTGAGCCTACCGCCAAGCAACAATACTGTTGTGGTTTTTGTAATTTTGGTACTTGTCTTTTTAAAATGGCCGTATGAAAGCGTACACATGTCACCGCTTTGCGATGGCCCACAAAGTCTTTATCACACTTCCAACCTTCACGTTCAATAATTTGAGCCGTTGGCCCGCCACCGTTCATAGCATGAGCCGATACTAAGTACTGACCATCCGGAGACCAAGACAATCGTAATATGTGTGTAGTGCCTCCACACTCTTCAAAAGGTTCCGTTATTGTACTGCTACACGTCCAATCTGACGTTTTCCAAATTTTCACACTGCGATCATCGCTTTGTGACGCTAAGAACTTGCCCACTGGATCCCAAGCTACACCTTTGACTAGACCTGTATGTCCCTTGAGCATTGCCAGCATGGCAGGAAAATTTTGGGCATCCCAAACGATAATAGTATTGTCAATACTACAGCTGGCAAGCCAACGATCTTGTGGCGACCAAGCCAAGTCCAGAACATCTCCCGAATGACCACGAAGTGTAAACGCACATTTCCAAGATTCAGGATTTTTCTGTATGCCACCGGTGCCGAATATTCCACTGGGACCCTAGGGGTAAGAAATGGTAATCTGCTAAACATGCATTGATTATAATGTAAATATGTAGCTACATACATACATACATATGTATGTATTTACATATGTAATATATTTTAATAAAAAATATTTTTTTAACACGCGACCAAGGGCGAGAAAGTCCAACCAAAAAAAAAAGGATTTCGAAAAACGCTTCGAAAAGTGGGAGTTATGTGATAATCACTTTTATTGGGAGTTCCAAGATTAATGCATCATTTTAAACATAGCTAACAAATTTTCTCAAACAAAAGAACAAGAATTTTGAAAATCAGTGCATAAGTAAAAGATTTAATTGATAATAAAAAAATTTGTTGAATGGGGCCTTGAAGGTGATTTAAAAAATAATTAATGGTATCAAACTGCAAGTAAAAATAGTTGGAGGTGTCATTCGATGTTCAAAGTTTGAAAATCGGTTAATAAGTTGATTGATTTATTTATTTAGCATTTGTTGCTATTAAATATATACATAAATAATTTATAATTATTAAAATTTTTCATAAATATTTCCTAAATTTTCAAAGAAGCTGTGTTACATAAAAAGTATTTTTTAAAAATGTGTTTTAATATAATCAATAACTTTGCGTTTGAAAGCATAGTAATTGTTTTCATTCTTTACTTCCTGGGGCATTTCATTAAAAACCTTTAAGCCCTTATAAAATATTACATTTTGACTAAAAGTTAATGTTGCAAAATTAAGTCTATAATCATTGGCGTTTCTCTAATTGTATGGCTGGACTTCAGCTACGTTGACCAGATATCTCTTCATATAGTTCGGCATATTTCCTGTCCTTATTTTAAATATAAATAAAATGGTGTTCATAACTAAACGTTGATTTTTAGAGAGCCATTGTAGTTGATGTAAATGTTAAAGTTATGAATGTACAAGCATAAAAACGCCCACGAATTGATACCAACCTTCCAGTCGGTTAAAAATTTATTTTTAAAAATTTTATAGGTATTTTATTTTCACTACTAACCTTTGATTGCCACCATATCATAACTAATTTATCATCCGAGCATGAGGCCAGCATAAGCCCGCTTTGTGACCAGCGCACACAATTGACGCACGCGACATGATTATCCATTTGACAAAGCATTTTTGGCACTGCATCGTCTAACTCCGCTTTTTCGGATAACACCGGCAAAAGATTCCATATTACGACACGCCCGGAGTCCACTCCTTGGCCACCGGTGGCGAATTTGAGACATTCTTGATGAACGTCAACGGAGAAGATAGGTTTTTCTATACATATACAGAAATCACATGATTTATTTACAAACATACATATGTAGGTTGGAAAGGGTAGTGTGAAGCAAGCAACCACTCGGAGATGCAATTGTATCCATTGTGATTACATACATATGTAGCTAAGTACATGCAAAACAACAGATGTATGTACATACATACATATGTATGTATGTATGTATTTCAGACACCATACAACAATAAATTAGTTGTATGTAGCCTCTTACTTACCATCGTGGTGCACCCAACTTGGTTTTAAAAGTTTCATGTAAAAGTTTTTATTGATGAAATTGTTATATGTATATCAATAATTTTTTAGGTTTTGCTTTTTTTCTAAATACAAACATATAATTTTTTATTTAAATTTTGTTGATTACTAATTTTTGTTTAACTCTCCAGTTTTTACATTCCGCTTTCCACGCTTCTGTTCGGGTTTTGCAATCTGTTGTGTATCCTTTTATGTTTATTCTTCTTTTTCGTCTTTTATTTTTTGTTAATTTGGAGCAAACAAAATAAAAGATTTCAATAATTAAAAACACGCAAACATTTCATTTCTTTTTGGGGGTTTCCAACACCAAATAACAGACCGGTAAATTACAAAAACCGGTAAAATTACTGAATACTCAACAAATTTAGGTACATATCATGGTGGAATTAATAAGGTGCGCTTATCAACGCAACAACAAAAAACGACATGCATTTTGTTTGTGTAAAAAAAATATGATATTGTCAAAAATAGCTGTGGTTTGTATGTATTTAGTGGTTATGCAGCAACAAAAAGCATAGCGTAACTAAAAATACTCATGATGGCGGCCAAAAATGTAAGCAACTTTTGACAAGACCATGGGACTTACCATATTTTTGCAGATTATTTAATGGTCAAAACACAACCCTACAAAAAACCATATTCCTTCTTGCGCGCACCTTATTAATTCCACCATGGTGCGGACGAAATGGGTAAAAACACATATGTACAACAACCTGGAAAGCAGGAATATATACATACCTATGTATATTATTAATTTATTTTTTCCGGGTTGAAATCATGGTAAAACTAACAGGTATGCGCAGTTCGACACCAACTACAATAATCCAAAAAACAACATGTATTTTGTTAGGGTAAAGTACTCGCTTTAGATCAAAATACACAAACAAATTTAAAGCATTTTCTTATATATGAGTACCATTATTTATGTACTCTCTTCAAACTATATCAGTTTGTATGAAAATTTGCTATAAAGCGAGCTCAGTCAGCTGTGCTAGTAAGCTCACCTGTTGGATACGCCTTGGTTGAAACCAAGGCACAACCGCCATAGGTATGAAATGCTCGATAATAATTTAAAAACATGTGTTTTGTTGCTATATATTACTAGTGTCAAAACACCAAAAATGTTGAATAGATTTGTTAATTATGCACTAAAACTGTAACAATTCTTTATTTAAAAAATTGTGTTGCATATGCACTCAAAATTGTAACAATTATTCATGTATTCTTTTCAAACTGTATCAGTTAGTACGAACATATGCTATAAAGCGAGCTCCGTCAGATGCGTTAGTAAGCTCACCTATTGGATACAAAGGCGTATCAAAGGTTGTCAAAAACAAAATTGTTGGTCTACAACATACACAATCTTTTATGTATAAATAATATCTCCACTATTCAAACATAATTGAACATCAAATAATGGAAAAACCGTTTAATTAATTCGCCTTGGGAAAAAATTTTCGGAATATTTTTACCATGCATCAAGCCAAATTCATAATACTATAGCAACACTGTCCATAGGCATATGTATCATGGCATGGTGGAATAATAAGGTGCGCGCAAGAAGGAATATGGTTTTTTGTAGGGTTGTGTTTTGACCGTTAAATAATCTGCAAAAATATGGTAAGTTAATTCGGTCTTGTCAAAAGTTGTTTACATTTTTGGCCGCCATCATGAATATTTTTGTTTACGTTATGCTTTTTGTTTTTGTATAACCACTATGTATGTTATGTATACAGCTTTTTTTTGACAACATTGGCTAATTTTTACACAAACAAAATGCATGTCGTTTTTTGTTGTTGCGTTGATAAGCGCACCTTATTAATTTCACCATGGTATCATGGAAACATCCAAAGTAAATTTATACCTATATACATATACATATACTTTGGAAACATCAAAAAAAGGAATGTCAAAACAAGTCATAATAACAAAAAAAATATATACAACAAAGAAACGAATGAAAATAGAAACGACCAAAAGAAAAAAATACAGCCAACCGTTTTTTCGTAGTACGAAGAAGTTTTCAAAGTGATTTTCAAAGTTGTTAAAACAAGAAGTGAAAACGGTCGTGTGCGTACAATAGATTTTATGAAAATTATATGTATACATATGTATATACAATTTCTTGAAAAGAATTTGGCATAGAATCTAATAAATTCTTAAATTAATTATTAAATTCATCGGCAGTGACAAAAGACTAAACATTTTGAAGCATTTTGTGAATACGGGAAAATTTTAAATTTGTGAAAAAATCAGGTGTGTAAAATATGTTAACAATTTGTATATACAATAATATGCATACAGTATGTATACTTAATTATTTATTTTAAAATTATTCTATTTTAGAATCTACAATTTAAATTTGAATAATGTTATGAATTTGTTATTAAATAATTTGTGTATATATATGTATGTATGTATATGCCTCAGTATATACATATACATATGTATATTGCACGTAGGTGATTGCACATAAAATATTCCCTATCTATGAAACGTACGTAACTTAGATATATCCATATGTATGCAAGTATGGATATTCATATGTATATATATACTCCTTTTCATATATTTATAGGTATGTATGTACACAGTAGATACATACAACCTTAGCTCCAAACATAGATATACCTAAGTATATGTAAATATACTTATGTATATCTATGTACCTATATGCATATAGATTGTAGATATGTATATATATCTATGTATGTACCTATATTTACATCCTTTTTAATTTTTTTAAAGCTACCTTTCGGCCCTTATAAAAGCTAGATATGTACATACTTATATGTACATGCCTATTATATCCATATTTAATTCTAACTTGCATTACGTACAATGCATACTGCCTATTCACTTAAATCCTGCATGCATACACAGAAGAATGTACATATGTATCTATGTACATATATTGAATAACCATATTTATCTCCACTGACATGTTAGTACCATATAAATGAGTACATGTGCAGTTTATTTTATAAAGTTCCCTTTCGCGAATGTACAGTATGTGCATATATACATAAATATACATATTTATAAGTATGAATGTGTATACATATCAACTTACATATGTACATATATCTCTTGTAATACTTTGTTCTTTTTACACTATCTATTCCACCTTCACTCCCCGAAAACAAATGTGCACAAATACCAATAATATAAAAAACGAAATTTATACGTACATATACATATGTATGGATGTAAATAGGCATGTGTGTTGTAAAAAGCAAAATAAAGTTTGTGTGGTTTAAAATTTTAATACTCTGTTAAATACGAACAGCAATATTTTTTACTACGGCTACTATTTACACTCTCTTCTTGTTGCTTTTGAAATTAAATTTGCTCTCAATTTTTATGTAGTGTGTCTGATCTATACGTTTTTGCCACATTTTCATTTTTATTGTGGGTATAGTTCTTGTATTACGCTTTTGCTTTAAAAACAACAGCTGTCTCGGCTTTCCGTAGTTTGATAACAATAACACATAACCAACAATGTTGCCAGAACTTTTGGAGACAAAGTCATAAAATTGTAATGTAAAATCTGCATTATATTATAAAATGTCTTCGGGTAAAAAAATAAGTCAAAGCAGTTGCAGGGCATTCTGACATGAATTTTTTAATATTCAATTTCATTGCTCGTACCTATTTAAATATATACGGATGAACATTTATAAAAATGACAGAGCTGATAGCCCTGACAGCTATGCTCACATTCTTTTTTTTAATCTTAGAATTTATTTATAAGATTAAACTAAATAATAATAATAATAAAACTGACATGCCATAGAAATAAATTTTATATACTCATAAGTTATATTCATATATGGCAGCACAACGGAAACAACACAGAATGAAACTTCAATGGTTTTTGCTCTGCATTTTTAATTGTTTTTTTTGTCAAGGTTTCTTTCTATATTGTTAAGCTGGGTAATATTTTTGATTAAGATGTAATTTCATACTTGTGTTTAAATATGTATATAAATACATATATATGCATGTATCTACTAGATGCATACGTACTTAAATCATTCGGGATCTCTCGATTTTTAAAATTATTGCGATTTTTACTTTGTCAGTATTCTTATAATTATTAGGCAGTGCGCTGAATGCTGCTTTTTTGTTTTGTTTTTATTTAAACTTGTTTTTACGTATGGATGTATGTATGCGAGTATGTAGACGGAGTCTCTTTGCACACATACGCATTGCAAAAAATATTTTGATAGGTACATACATATGTATGTATGTATGTATGTATATCAACAAAACTTTAAATTTTCGTACGCATGTATGTAGATATCATAAATGTATGTAGGTGTTGGTTTCATCCTAACTTAGCTTCGTGTATCCCCCGCAGTAATTGGGTTCATAACATTGTAATAATTAAGCGTTTTGTAGAAGATTTCATGGTTTTGCATTCTACCTTGTTCCTTCAAAATATTTTGGAATGTCGGTGGTTATTTTTCTCTCAGCTTCCATCTACTTTATTTATGAACAAATTTGTAGGTGAAACAGCGTTGCCGATTTAGTTATTTCTTACCAAAATTTCTTATTTTTGCAGGGTTTGCACTGACTAATCAAAAATATGAGCCGTTTCGCTCTTTGGTAGTAGAAACTTTAAAAACATTCAGCCTCATCTGGCGTTTGTCTTTATTTAATCTAGTACTTGGCATAGTCGAAAAACGCCAAACACGATAAGGCTGATTAACCGACACTTACATTTTGCATATACGCAAGGTTATATGATATTATAAAAATTAGTCCCAGCTCAGTTAATTTAACACTTATTACCAGAAAAGTATTGCTTATCGTGGCAAATAAATTATTCATAAATCTATGAGCCACAATTTTAAATATGAGTCGTGCATATAATTACTGATACCCCATAAACTTTCTTTTATTTTTCATTTATTCATCCAAAATAGGAAAACCCTAGCCTTATGATTTATTTACATTTTTTTGTTTGTATTTGGGGCAGTTCTTTTCTGAAAATACCTATAAAGGGAATAAAATTATATAAAAAAAAAAGAAATTGAGCACCTCCAAATTTTCCTCCAACTGTCAAAGCAAATGCAAAAATGTTCAAGGTTGAACAGCTGATTATGAATGACGCAAGGTAATAAGGTCTAAAAATTTTGCAGCGAAAGTTTTTGTTTGCGGACGTTGACTATCTAAACGTGATAGGTATTTCTATTGTTAAAATATTTCTATGTAGGTACATTGTTTTAAGTTTTCCTTTTCTATATTTTGTTATTACTTATTATATTAATTTTTAGGGTTTCACATTGTCATTCTCTGCTTTTGTGTAGCCGTTCATTCTTAAGAGGGTGTACCTATCTACGCGTTAGTATACATAAGTATATATGTACATATGTATTTATTGAAAAACGAAAAAAACTGATTTTAAACTTTTGTAATTTCTTTTTGCTGTGTCAGATACAACTTCGTCACTTTGAGTGACGTTTTAAAGCTTTAAGTACTTTTACATTTAATTGTCAAATCGCATAAAAATTTTTTAAATTACTTACACATATGTACATACATATGCTTATTAAAACTTCAGAGATCAATAACTCGAAAATTATGCGTTTCCGGGAATTTTACCACATGTACATAGGTACCTATGCAATTCTCTTTTATTTCGAGGTGCTTCCGTAAACTTGATGTGTTCCGCCATTTTTCTTTATTTTCAAATTATATAAAAAAACAAACGAAAAATACAAAACAATTGTTATCCAAACTTGGGAACACAGATATAAGAAAATCAGTAGTAGGTAAACAAAGTACATATACTCGTTTTCCAATCTTTGTCTTTGCTTTATAAGTATTATATTTTGTTGTTTATTACTTCAGTTTAATTTTCGTTGCAGAGTGCCCCCCATTTAAAAAAACAATGATTTTGTTGTAAACTGGTGCTTGCCAACTAGGTGCTCTTGTTATTATATTTTTGGTTTCTCTTTCACATTCTGTTATTATATTGGTGATATTTTTTTCTGTATAATCAGAAGAAGAACACGAAAACGAGCACCAAGCAAAGCAAAAATCAACGTAATACACAAAACTTGAAATAAATGTATATCAGTTTTACTTTGTGCCTCTGGATTTTAGACGTGTTTTCTTTGTACGTTAAACGGCTTATCTAAAAGTGCTAATATTGTGTTGAAACTTATTAATTAATTACAAACAAAAAAGGAACATAGTTACATAGGTATAAATTTTTCAAAAAATTAAAAGTACCTATTACTTAAATCGAATAAGTGAAGTATCAAGAGTAATTGTTCAAGCAGACTATTTATTAAATATTATACGTACATACACGTTACATGAATATGTATATATATACATACATACATACATATACTGTATGTGTAAAGTAAATTAAAATCCACTTTCCCTATGGACTATGGTATGTATGTACATATACTTATGTACATATATTGTTAAGTGATATAGAAACTTTAGTTTTGTTTAAGAAAATGTCAGGAAAACTGGACGAGCAACTACTAAGAGTACGACGATATACTAGGTACATACATACTATATCAAAATGAGTGAATACACACGAAAATTTTTAACAAAATTAGCTTAATAATTAAGTATGTATGAGCGTATGCATAAAAATATGTAAGTAGATAGATGTATGTATGTACATATGTATGTATATACATAGTTACAATAGGTTTGTGTGCACTTGTATAAATATATAAGTATATATATTGACAAACATAGCGTAAGTTGTGCATGTTTGGAAGTGGTAAATATTATGTATATATGTATATCAATACATAAATATATATTACAAATTATTTAAACAATACCTATGTACATATAATTTCTTGCGCGGCTCTCAAAAAGTACTACAGATTTACATATACGTACATACATACATATGTAGGTATGGGTAAACAATTTGTACAATGAATAGAATATGCAGAAGTACAAAAAAACAAAGAAAAACAAACAAAAACCGGCAAATAAATTTCGGAATGTTAAACATGTATCTCTAAAAAAGTGTTACCAGATGTTAATAATTTTTGTAACGTCTAATTTTGATATAGAGCATAATATAGCGTTCTATTGAAAATATTTAATGACGGTCCCAAGTAGGAGATTTGAATGATTTTTCTGCCTCGCAAAGAAGAATAATTAGGAGTTAAATAATTATTTATCATATATACAAAAATGCTTAGAAAACTAACTTAAAAATAAAATGGGACACTTTTTAAAGTTAATTTAACAAATCTCTTTCCACCCATATTTTCCTATTATGCTCGTGCGAATACAGCGTAAATCCAGTTCAACACATTTTCTTGTACTTAGATAAATTTGTATTCAATATGAATCAATATTGAATAATATCTACCTATTTGACATCAAAAAGTAACATAGGTACTTATTAAGATTTAAAACCTTTGGGGCGCGTATACCTGCTACAATATGCCGAATTTGTATGTAAAAGCTGCTAACTGTGTATCTCGGTCGAAATAAAATGACAATAAAAGTGGCAAACGAATAAAATGGGTCACAATGGGTATATAATATACATAGGTACGCACAGGATTATAGTTACCTTAACAGGTATAGTAAAATTAATCCTAAACCACCAAAATGAACAAAAAAAATCGACAAAGAAATAAATAGGGCCTCTATACCTACATACATATATCAATATAAATAGGTATAAGTACATACCTATTTGCCAATAAGAATAGTAGATAGGTATGTATAATAAAAGAGAATGATATTTTTTGAATTCCTTGCTTTTATATTGATGCGCGCGCACTTCTATCCCTGTTATGTTAGTGGGTATTTTTAATTTTATCCAAAAACTTAGAATATTACTTACATATGTACATATGTATGTATGTATTCATTGCTATCAGTTATTGCGTCTATTTGCTTCTCAAATTTAATGAACTCTAAAATTGTGGATAGCTTTATTATTTAAAATTGTGAAATTGTTTACTCATGTACATATGTACATAGGTATGTATGTATGCAGACAAGTATGGATGTGTGTTTGCATGTTCAAAACAACTTTTACTGCTTACATACATAAATACGAATTGGCTTATGTACTAGATTCGTATATTTACGTATGTATGTATGCGTGTATATACATGGATATGCATACGCATATACATGTGTATGTTTGTAAGTATATGTAGTTTTGAACTTGCTTGACGCAGGCGTTAAAACACATCATCCCCAAAAAGCTACATAGGTACATATGTATAAATGTGTATAGATACATATTTAAATGTATGTTGCCGCTAAGTATATGCTAGAAACTAAACATCTCACTAAATAATTGTTGACGTTTTGTTTCCCGCTTATTTTGTAACATCAAAGTACGTACATACTTACGTAGTACATACATACATATGTAAATACGTTTCTATTTTATAATTTTTTATTTGTTTCTTTGCATACCCACATATATGTACATATATACCTACTTACATATATACATACATAAAATTTCTTGTATTGAACATACATAGAGAGAGTGTTTCGTTCATAAATATTTATCTCTTCAGACATGCATTTGTATCTACCTTCTCTATTTATTTTTTGTCATTCTTTATTATTTTGAGCTAGTTGTCATTGCATTGATTTTCCTTTTCTGTTTTCTTCTTTTGTGCTTGGGTAATTGCTTTTCCTGTTTAATTTTTCTCTGGCAAAATAATAGCGCATGTGTATGCATATGCAATATTCCTACTTGTTTATTGTTTATATTTTGCCCATCAGTATATTGAACTGCATTTTCAAACAAAGCTGGAGATAATTTGCATACTGTATGCATGTGTGCCCCTATACGTTTCAGGGTAAACTCACAGTTTCTTTTTATATTTTTCAAATAACTCTTTATGTACATAACGCTGGGCTCATGTAGAAAGGCACAATTGCCTTTTTTTAAATTCCTTGTTTTTTGTGATTTCAATAAATTTCAAATACACATCGTCACAAAAATTTGATGCTTAAGTATGTAGGTACCTATCAAAAATAAAGGTTTTACAGGCATTAAAGTTTCCTATTACGTTTTTACCCTCTCCAATAAAATTGCCATTACGTACATATGTATGTATGTATGTATGTACTTATGTTACGTTAGTGCCTTTTTACATGATATGAAACGACATTTTATTTAACCAGTAAAAGTTTTCGTATTGGGCCTTACTACGGTTCTCGAATCGACTTCGACTGTTGTAGTAGATTAAAGAAACACACAACATTTCGAAGTCGAATCGAAAACCGTAATAAACCCCATTATTTCCTATTAAATAAATTTCTTATTTTCTTTACAGATTACATTAGAAAAAATCATTATGATTTTGTTTCAGTGAAGAATTACAACCGTGCATTTTCAAACAAAAATTTGAAAAAAACGCAGTTTTAACAAAACCGTATCCAAAAAAAAAAAAAAAAATTAAAAATAACCAAAAATACATATCTAAACAAAAATTATTATTGCTTTCTGCAAAAAAAAGACAATCTCCGTTCAGAATAGTTCACAAAAATGTTTAATTTTCATAAACCGCGAACTTATCGCTCAACAGAAGGTTGTTGTATCTGTAAAGCAAAATCGAGCAGTTCACGTTTTACGGATTCTCGCAAACATGAAAAAGAAGCAATGAAATGCTTTGATCTCAAATATCCAAGGCAAGGCGAAATATGTAATGCTTGCATATTGTTGATAAAACGATTTAAACGTCTACCACTTGGCAGCAAACGCAACTGGAGTCATGTAAGTAATTTTTAAGATGCTATTGAGAAATTTATACATTTACTTTTTAAATAACAGATAGTTGATGCTAAGGCTGGGATTGGGCCTGGTTACAATAAAATCCAAACAAAAATCAAAAGTGAAAGAATTAATTCAAAAACAGCTCAACAAAAACAAGAAAATGCATCATCTTCAATATCTGCAAATACTACTAATAACAATAGTACAACTAGTGTTGCTAGCTCCAGCTCTATAAATGGTTTGTATTTTGTACCGGAAAAATTTTCGAAAATCTTCAAGAAATCAAAAAAACTTAAAGAACCGTCATCGCACAACTCTAAGCGTAAATCAACAAATAATGGGTGGTCTCAAAATAATACAAATTCCTTACCAGCTACTCCTGACTCAATGGACAGTGATTACGAAGATTCGAGGTTAGTGGGATCACTGTCCGGTAACCCTGGAGGATCTTCCGTTGTAGAGTTCCAAACGCAGACACGGGCTTCAGCATATAAAGCCCAAGTTGCTGCCGAGGCAAGAATAAAAATAATTAAAATGGGTGCAAAGCGACGAAAATGTTTGCCACCCCGAAAATATTGTCGTTCAATGGCTTATGAAGAATCTTTAACATTTTTTGACGTGGACGAGTGGCGTGAGTGTAAATCATGTTGCGGCATCTATTACGAATGTTTAGCTTTAGGTGGCGCTCTAATACTTGATACAGCTAAGTACAAGTATTGTGAACAACATCAAAAGCAAAATCTTTCTAATGAAGATAAAAAGGAAAAGCCAACAATTACTGCTGCAAGTTTCAAAAATATTGATAATAAAAAAATTACAACTTTGCCTTTCCAAAAACCAATTATGCAAACAACGCCAACGGTGGTACAATTACAGCCACCTCAACGAAGCAATAACTTTTCGAATAATAGTTTCAAAACTGCAACGACAACTACAGTAACTCCAACACCAGTGCTTAAAAAACATCATTTATTCTTTAAAAGACAATCAGAATGCTTTCCGCAAGGTGACATAATCACAACAACAACAAACGCCATAAACGGTGGCACAAATTCCTCTCCGGTACATGTTGAAAATTATATCAAGACTGAGTCCGAACAAAATCTAAATCATCTATATCATAATAGACAGCAGCAAAGTAATACAACATTACAAAGACACATAGAACATGCCATACATTCAAATTCTTTAACAAACCCACCTAATACAATACTATCAGATTCATTTCCGTCATTAGCAATGAGCATTTCAGTAACGAAATCATCGTCACAGTCACCGTCGTCGTCATCATTAACACCTGCATCATCTTCAGGCTCTATTATGACAATGCCGCAAATGCCTAAACATTCCCTAGCTAAAGTTACAACCATATCGCCACATTCAACAACATCTGTTCACCATACACAACACCACCATTACAATACCAGCAGCAATAGTAATATGGTTTTGACAAAACCAAATACTTATCTGCAGAAGGTTAAATCCGATTCTGGAAAAACAGCTAAACATTCATTGGAGAAGTTTAACACAGCCGTAAAATTAAAAGGCAGTGATATAAACGAAATCAAGCCCATCATTCGCACCGTTGATAAATCGTGCATACTAGCTAAGTCACCACCACAAGCAAATATCATTTCCATAAATTCTTCAACCACTGCTACAGCTGCTTATCAGTCATTGACACCATATAACCAACCTGCTGGACAACAGCCTCGAACAACGACATCACCTTCGTCAGCATCACCCACATCATCCACTTCCTTAACTGCGTCTAATAACAAATTTAGTGATAATTCTTCTGATTCCGGATTTGATGAAAATGTGTTGGATCGTAAATCGGCTAGTCCATTGGTATGTTTCTTTTCTTAAAACTTATTTGTATGTATTTATTTATTGAAATTTTTTGGATTAACAATATTTTTAATATTTTAGCAAGAAGATTGTGAAAAGAAAATGCTAACGCGGCCTGTTGTCCAAACAATGTTTTTAGCCAGTGGTGTACAAATCCAAGGCCAACCACAAAATTTAGTCTTAACCGGTAACGAGGTAGCTTCCAAAATTTTGCAAAATCGTAAATACGGCACTGTGCCATCGGGCCATATTTCAGCTAATGTAAGTATTTTACTAGATTAATCCGTAGCGAAATAAATGTATTCACAAGTTGCATGAATCTTGAAATTTCATGTATTAAAGTTTTTTTGTGTAGTGGATACATTTAAATTTGTATTTTAAAATACATACCTATAAAAATGTTTAAATTTTGTTCAACTCTTTTTAAGTTTGGTAATGAAGAAAAACTTTAATTGATTTGTATTAGAGGTGTTATGGATTTAGCTTCTGTCTATTAAAACTGTTGAACAAAAATTCCTGGTACTTATGTGAAGAAATGAAAAGTAAACACAATGAAGTTCTCATTACAATCTTATTCAAAGTTAATTTGCTTTTTAATTTTGCATATATGTACATATATGCATATATAAGACATTGTTATGTCTTAGCTACATACATATTTATTAACTAAAAGACAGATTTAAAGTTGACTTCAATTCGACACTGTTTTGCTGATTTATTTATGACATGCTATTATTTTGTTCTTTCTATATTTTTGTATTTATACAGTTTTTTCGATTTCCAACCAATATATTGGCAGGCTTAAAACTGAAATTTATCAAATTACATACATACATATTAAGTGATTATTTAAAATTTCACAAGTAAACACATATAGAAAATTAACAAACACACAACGTACAAAAAATCTACAGGCTGCTTCTTAGGCCACACAATAATTGAAATTGTTATTAGTTTTAATAAATTAATTATTTTTTATAAAGTTCGATATTTTTATAATTGTTTATTAGTCAAAACACAACCCTACAAAAATATCTGGCGATTTGCACCGACCTTTAATAGGTCCCGTGGGTCGATTATGGATGACAACCGATCCTTAGTTAAGTTGCCAGTAATTGGAAATTATATTTCGGCTGTCAACTTGCAACTGAGAACTGTCAGTAGTTGATTTCATAAATTTTGCTTGCTTCCGTAAAATTTGTACCAAGTTGTTGTTTTGAGAAAAATAATATGAAAAAAAGGCAAAAATACAAACGTCTGCAGAGGTGTTAACAATATTTTTTTAGGTTATTGTTGTCTCTACCATTCCCAACTATGTATATTCGTCAATGAAATCAAAGTGTTTTGTTATTGTTATAACAGCGTTCTAACAATGGTTACAACAACGTTGTTATAATAATGACCATTGTTTCCAATATGCAAAAAGATACCAGAAACAGAAGCAATTTGCAGTAGGTCTAACAAGAACATTCTCCGTTTTCTCCACAACAACAACAACAACAACATATTCTTGTCAACAACTCTGACGTCGTTTTGTTTGTTGTTGTAACAAATAATTTGCTCGTCAATGTGCTATTAAATGCATAAAGATTGAGTTTATATTTTCAAATTAATTAAGTAATTACTTCTCAAATAGTTTACCTTTATAACAAATAATGTTTGTTATTCGCTCAAACTTATATACATACATTTATTTTTTTTTTAGTAAGTAGTTTGGGTACCTTTTACGCTTTTAGGTGTCATTGTCCTCGGACCCGTCAAAGTTTTTTTTTCTCAATATACATTCATATATATACGGTTACACTTTTATTGCGCTGTTACAGAGCAATAAAAAGAAAATTTATTGAAATAAAACTATTGTATGTACATTTTTTTGTCCATGTAAATCCATAGTACGATAATTAACTCTTGGAATACCAAATTTTTAGTTATATACTCGCTTTTAATGATATGTACTTATGTACTATGTTATACGTTTATGTTATGGATATCAAATAGAACTTTTTCCGAAGCAAATTTGTTAGTTAATTCACCCTAAAACCTTATTTTAATTTTTTATAATATTTTTAATTATATTTTAAATATATGTATGTATATAAATAAGAAAAATGTATTTCAGCCTCGATCACTTTCCGCGAATCATCACAATTCTACAAAGACAGCTGTTAAAATTGCTCAAATATCTACGGTTCCACAGATATCGTCATCTGCAACAAACAGTGTTGGTCCACCAATATCAATGAGCTCAGCAGGTCTGGCTAAAATGCGTGCTATATACAATAACGCTAATTTGATTGAACATGAAAATGGTATAACAACTATTGTGCCAGCTTCATCATTGGCGGCCTCAACACAAACAGCAGCCATGCAAAACATTGCACCGAGCACAGTGACAATAACACCGGCACCACCCTTGAGAACACAATTTAACCAGCAAAATGTAATATCACGTAAATTGACAACGGCCAATTTAATTAATTTACAAGGCAATACAACTATAAGCAATTCTCTCAATAATACTAGTGGCAATCATCTTCATCATCATTTAAGTAGTTGCAGTAGTAATAATATTCATAATAACAATACAAATCAAAAAATAATTTTATTAAAAACTTCTCCTAATAATACAACAGTGACTGCATCAGCAAATTATAATACTACGACAGGAGGAGTACAACAACATCTCGGTAATAATGGAGGCGGGCGTTAGGTTAGAAAATTTAAAACCAATTACGTTTCCATTTGAATACTTTATAAGATAAGATTTAATTTTGTCAAAAAAATACTTTCCTAACATACACAACATAAATATCTGTGGACTTTTGACAAAAGCACTTAATTCGAGTTAGACATTTTGCTAATTGTAAAAGAAGAATTCACTTTGTCTAATCAGCATATTTTTATGATCGTTAGTTACAAAAATGTTAATAAATAATAAAAAAATTTAACTTATTTCCATATGCAATTGAAAAACAATTCGAATCAAAATCGGTTAATTTTTAATTTTTCCTTGACGCATTCAAAATTCATCTTGTTCCTTTACAGATTTTTTGCGCTTCTGTAAATTTGGCAAAATTATTTATAGCCCACAGATATGGATGGGCATATATATTTCCTAATTTATTTACAAATCCTTAAATGCTGACATTTCTTTACTTTTAAGACTAATTAAGTTTTATTTTTTAATAACGTTAATAATTTGCTTATAATTAAATATGTACATAGGATTTGCTCTTATTTCAATACTGGAAGAATTTATATAGAACTATAGCAGAACCATTAGATAAACATTGAATTAATTTCGTCTCACAATTGTATACAGACTATGCAAATTTAAATAAGTTATCGTGCTTTGACCGTGATGTCATTTCTATTTTTTTTACATGTTGGATTTCATGCTCAATTGCCGAGACAATTATTATTTTGTATTTTAAAATGAACTTTTCATTGCTCTATTTAAATATGTAATAATAAAAAATAACACCAATATTCAATAACTTTCTACGGCTGATCAAAATGAAAAATTCTTCATTATAACAATTTCCTTTTGAATATGGATACATACATGTATGTAAATACATATTTGAAACTCAGCCTTACAAAAATATCATTTTATGTACAAATAAAGTCGCTTCTTTAAATATGTCTGTACATACATATATAATAATGTCGTTTTTAGACTTGCATTTTTTATTTGTTGTTTTCATATTTTTAAGATTTTTTAAAAAAGTATGTATTTTCTTCATTTTTAAATTTTCAAAGAAATTGTAAGCATACGAGTATGTAACTGATTATATTTTATACAAACAAGGCAAATGTATAAAAAAGATAAAAGAACAGAATCATAAATAAAGTATACTTTTAAAGCTCTTTTTTTCAAATCACATGGGCAAAAGTATACTTTAAACGTAAAAGTGTTTCTTTTATATATAGAAATGAATGCAGTTCTTTTTAAAACAGCTTTGCATTTACATAATATCAAAATACCAATAATATGGTAACATTTTTTTTGGGTTTTATAATAAATGTAAGAAACCAACTTAACAAGGATGTCATTTATTTTAATAATGTGTATATTCCAGGTTGTTCTAGATTTTTAATTTAAAGTTACTTCTTAAGCAAATCGACCTCAGCCAGTGATTATTATTATAGGTCAAACACTTTGGAAGCTTTTTTTAATTTTATAAAAAATATGCAAGTTATTGTTTAAAACATTTTTCCTCAGAAGCGATGGCATAATAATTTCCAATAGCTTTACTGCCTGTTTTTAGAAAATGAAAACAAAATTGTGAGTGAGAATTTATATTGAAAAAAACAATAAAATACGAAAATTTGTTTTTGTTTTCAATATAAATTCTCACTCACTATTTTGTTTTCATTTTCTAAAAACAGGCAGTTACTCTTATAAAAAATTATATTGCAAATTTTTTTCTAGAATTATTGTAAATTATTTTATAAGTTTAGGTCAAGGCGTATCCAACAAAGTCAAAGTCAATCCAAACATTAAGGAAAGTTCTTTTAATTTGAAGTTTGGGCACATAGGGTGTAATCTAATTAGCCTAATTTGTTAGATCTGCCTTGATTTAAAACATACATTTTCTCGTTTGTCGGTTTTTTTTTTTATTTAAGGAAATGTACTCTTACAAATATGTATTGCAATATACAAAGCCACCTTTAAATACATACATATACTATTTTTTAATTTTCTAAAAATATACATTAAAGGTATCTTAAAGAACTTTTTAAAAAAGTACTTATTTAAAAAAATATTCTGGTCTGTTCCGTGTCCTTTTCATGCGGAATGAAAATGATCGAAATTATCGCGGCATTATTGTGATAAATTAATATTTGATTAATAAGATCTTAGCCGCCAGGCGCCAACAAATATAAAAATAACGTATAACTTTTCAAAATGTTTTCACTGAAAGAAATTACGCTATCAAAATTATTCCTTGGAAAAGCCTTACTTTTTAGAATTAGTCCTGAAATGAAGAAACGATATTTTTGGAATTCTCTGAATTTTAAGAAATAAAGGATTTTGTGTTACATTTGAAATTTTGTTGTTAAAATTTTTAATTATAGATAATTTCTGAACTTAATGTTTAAGAATGTAATAATTGAATTTTAAAAGCGAAAACAATTTTTAAGAAATTTTAAGAGCGACTTTAAAATTTTGTAAATAAAATTTTGGTCTTTCTATTACTAAAAGGAAAATAAATCATTAACTTTATCTTATTTATTTAAATTTATCTTGTGCTGTAAAACAAATATTTTGAACAAAATTGGTGCTTCGAAATGAAAGAAACATTGTAAACAATTCTAAAATTAGCATTTCAATGCTTTTTTAAGTTATATTTGTTCAAATTTATGCATAAAGTTTAAATGTTGAAATCCTATCACATTCAGAATCTTATTCTGTATGCCTTATTTAATTATTCGTCGTATTTTACAAAACGGAAGAGTGAAAAAATATACATTGCAATCGTTTAATAATTAAAACTATTGAAATAAAGCTAAATAATAAATCAGTTACAAAAAAAATATTTAAAGATACATATAATATGTACATATAAATAATTTAAATGTTTAAGTTTTACGATCTCAAATTTATAAAAATTGAAACTATTAATAGTGAAAAATTGTTCCACAACATTTATCCTAAGCTCTGAAAACTATAAATTCATAGATTGTTTCAAATTTCTCGTTTACATTTTAATTTCGAAATTTGGAAGATTGTGTAAAATTCTTTATTAAATTTTTACAAAAAGTGCTGGAAATTATCTATAACATATTATTCCTGGAAATTTTTTTATCATTTGCATTCCAGTCCTTTGTTTTTTTAAGTTATAACCTTTTTATAATATCAAAGGAACTGAAAGTGTTCCCCTTGATAAATTACGAAAAAAATCTTCAATATAGCATTCTAGTAATTTTTATAAATATTTTTAAGCTAAAAACTAATTGAAAAGTATTTTTCTTATTAATGTTTCTACAGTGTCCAAAAAGTAAAAATATAAACATACATTATATCTAAAGGTTATACATATGTACTTCAAATATTAAATTGAAAAAATCTAATTTAGTGACAAAAAAGAAAGAAAACACCAAAATTTGTTTATAACAAAATAAAAATCTTAATATAAATTTTTTACTTTTTATTGTGTAAATAAGTGTTGAAATTTTTTGTTATGCTAAAAAAAATTATGCACGAAATCTGCATAATTAAAGAGTGTTTTAACGAAATCCCAAAATTTGTTGGAAGATAAAAAAAGGTTTAATTAAATTCAACGATAAATTTAATTCCACTTATTTTAATTTATACATAGTGTGTACTTTTTTAAAATAATTATTAAGTTTATATACTATTACCGTAAATTAAGCCAGAGAATTAAATAAAGATTTTTTTTTTTTTCAAAAATAAAAATTCTTTTGTAGCCTTAGAATGGAAGACATTGAAAATTTTTCTTAAGTATGCATACAGACATATGTACATCCATATATTATCTAAAATACCCAGAAATTGTGTATTGTATTACAAAGTATAACAAATAACAAAAATCATAATTTATAAATAAAAGTATCTTTTAAAAAAGTTGTAGTGTGTTAAAATTCTAACATCAATGAAAAAGAAATAAATCATATATTATAGAGAAAAAATAAATTCAATTAGTGTGTTATTATTATTTGAATGAAAGATAAGCCTTGTTTATACAAATACATATATCAAAATAAAAAGCAATGTTTTTTTAATTAAAAAAAAATCAATAAAATTAATTACAAAACAAAATTTTTACTGTTTTCTAGATTTAGAAAGTGGGGGGGTGTGGGCGCTAACAACAAAGTACAAATCATCTTAAGATCAAACTTACATTTAACAAAATTTAATGTATCCTTTGATCTTTCTTTATTTAAAATTTGTTATTATGTTTTCTTGTGTTCTAGGATCCTGGTATTTTAAGTGCATTTAGAAATTAAGCAACATTTGCATGTACAATGTTCTGCGGAATACATTTATCAATCGGACAATGTGCTTTGTTGTCCATACTTGTGGGCTTCGATGCCTATTTGAAGAACGAATGTTTAAATTTTCTATCAGTAACAACAAACGATTTTTTATTATTTATTTTTATTTATAAGATTAAAAATTACATTTAATGTTTTTTTTTATTTCATACATCATTTACTTTTTACATAATGAGTTTGTATTTGTAAAGGTAAAACGTGTATAAGAATAAGACAAGTGTTTCGTATTTAAAGCATTAAAAGTTAGATACAAATTTAGATTTTTTGCTAGTGTGCAATTCATAACACTGAATAGCTTAAGTTGAAAAAAAAATATATTCATTTTATTAAATTTACATTTTTAAGCAAGTAGAAAAGTGAAATATATAAGTATGTACATACATATGTACTATGTATATAACAAAAAAAAAAAAATAACTTTAAAGACAAACAAATGATTTCAAGATAAAAAAAAAAGTATTGATTTAGTTTAAATGATTTTCAAAGAAATAAAATCTATTTCAATAATTTTATAAAACTACATTATGGACTTGATGTGGCATCCTCATCATCGGTAGTGTTGGATTTGCTTTCCGATTTAATATCCTTTTTTAGTTCACAATTAATTTGAGTTTTATTTTCTGTCTTCAGTTTCTTTTTTGCTACTGCTGGTTCCTTTTTTGTAAAGAAGGTAAATGGTGTTTTGCCAGCTTTACGTTGTGCGGCGGCAGCTTTTAGTTTGGCATTATATTGTTTTTCAAGTTCTTTGACGTGCTGCGGTTGTATGGTCCATTCCTGATTGTGCTCGTTGGGAGTTATTGTTGGATCCTCTATGGGATCGTAAGTCGGAACTTCCAATCCCAAGCGTTTGCATAATTTTGTAAGAATATCATCAACATACGAATTTATTATTAGGTCAGATTTTTTATCCTATGCGTAGTTAAGAAATAGTTTTAGAAAATTTTTGTAAACAAGTTTATAATTGTTTTCATCTCACGTGTTTAGTTGGCTGCAAGTTGCAGATAACTAATTTCCCTCCATGTTTTTTATTTTTTAGCGGCAAATTCCCACTTGGAATGATTTGTAATGTTGTTCCCAATGTTATATTTAAATCAGCCAAACTATATATAGAAAATATTTAAGAAACTTGCTATTGGATATATTTATATATATATATGTATATGTTCCTCTAACTCCCATTGGAGCATAGGGCGCTATTGGATAGATTCCCCCAATTTTATTTATTTATTTACCCGCATTAAGTTTCTAAGCATACTATACATAATATGCATGTACATATGTATGTAGATAAGTATTCTTTTATAAATCAAAATCTTTGAAAACTTCCAATTATGGTAAAAGTGAGTCCAGTGATAGCTTAGAATTAGCACCATTTAAATGCCAGCCAGCATACATAATTTATTTTTATAAATACATACATATACATATGTATATCTTTTTTGTTTTGTTTTGTAAAATTTTATGCACATACATACATATCGTTACCTTAATACTTAACCCCCTACGTTATCGATAAACCAAAAAATCGGGATGTAAAAATATGACTTAAGGCTTTTCTATATTAAGGTATAGTAAGGTAACAATATATATGTACATACATACATGCAAAATAAGAAACAATTTATTTTAATTTTGTCTAAGAAAAAATTTAAATAAAAAATCAGGCTAAATTTAAAAAATATATATCGAACGGTAGATACTAATTAGGATTATTGCTCTTATAAGCACTATGTACACTACATACATTCATATATCTGTATGTATGGACCTACACCTATGGCTATGCTTACATATACGTACGTACATTCATATGTAACGACAACCCCTAGATGTTTAAAAAGACAGACAGTTGTGCAATTAAGGTAACTAATATGTGTCCATACGTACGTTGATTGCATTAAGGCCAAATCTAAATCTCTTTCCGGCAAATCATGTTCCCAGTCTAAAACATTATCCAATAACATGCCACCGCGACATTCACGTCGACACGAACCACCGCACAGTTTTTGGCCAACCGTTTCCGAAGGTGTAGATCGCACAAATTGTCGGCGACATTTATTACATTGTTCAATAAAAATATTACCATGCAATTCCGATAAAAAACGTCTGGGCAAACCCGATTTCAAGTGAAGGCCGTCGATATTTTGAGATACAATATAGTGAACATAGCCTTTGGCAATAAGGCAGCGCAAAGCCATGTGTGTAACGGTGGGTAAAGCATCGTTGAATGATATGTTTAAATTCGGTTTTTCTCCCTTTTCTTCCAGAGTCCAGACTCCTTTGGGACCTCTAAAAAATAACACATCTGTATGTATGCTTCAGTGTTAAGATTATGTTAGCGTTCTATTACTACCTAAAGTCAGGAATTCCTGCCGTTGTACTAATGCCAGCACCCGTATGCACTACAACATGTTTGGCAGATTGCAAGAGTTCTACCAATTTTCCAACTTTTTCTTCAACTTCCGCTTCCGTATCAAATTTTTCCGCAATACCCAAAACTCCTTTATTTTCATAGGGTGATAAACCATCAGCGTAATTACAGCTCATTTCATGTATTTCTTTTTCTTTAGTTTTTTTTAAATCTTTGGCGCAGGCTAAAATGTTTTTCGGAGGCAAAAAATTTCGTCAGATTTTTTGCATTTAATAATAAAAGCTCTGATTAAATTGTAAATGCTTTTCGGTATCTCATCGAAGAGCAAAATAAAAAGTGTAACAAGATAGAGGTACCACAAAGCAAAAATGCACTGCAAAACAATAAACAACATTAAAAAACTTAAATGCATTTCAGAGTTGCATAAAAAATGTACCAAACTTATCAAAAGGAAGCACTCAAAATAAAGACGAAGATAAAAGTATGGATGCAAAAATCACAAAAATTAGTAAAAGAAATGAAGGGATAATAAAGTTAAAAACAGCTGATAAAGTAAATATGTATGTATGTACATGTGTATGTACGTAGGAAGGCGAATTCCATATTGTACATGCTTTCATACATAAAAGGACAAACTTGCATATTAAAAAATAGTATGGGAGAAGCAAAGAACTAACACGTAAAATTAAGAATTGTTTGTTTGCCAGCCGAGCTAATCGGCAGCGTTGTTATACATATGTATATTCAAAGAATTTATTGATATTTTGTGGAAAATAATTTAATCCTAATACACAACACTAGTCAGCAATTTTCCTTATTGGATTCCGGTAATGCAGAAGGCAGAGCGTTTCATTAAAGCGCAGAAATAGAAAGATCCGGACCCAGAAAGCGGTAGGCTACAAAAGTGGCGTTTGCAGGATGCTCAGTAATGTCTAGAGAGACCGAAAAAGTTGGTTAAGGATATTTTTAGTGTAAGCGTACAGAATTTTTAGTGTACGTGTACAGTATACTTAGTGTACGTGTACACTCTCCCTTATACTTAAATCTCTTGTATGTATAAATAACGTAAAATTTAAGTTATCTATAAATTTGAATTAACTATAAAATTTTTCACAAAATCAAATTCAGGGACTAAAAAATGGTCTACGCGTGCACTAAGTATACTGTACACGTACACTAAAAATACTCTACGCGTACACTAAAAATACTGTACACGTACACTAAAAATACTGTACACTAAGTATTCTGTACAGGTACACTAAGTATACTGTACACGGGACAACTCCTAAATACATTAGCAACGAGATGATTTGAAGCGAGAGTAAAGCAAAAATGGACAGGAGAGTAAAGGTATGTACAACAAAAATTTTGCGCGACGCATCCGACTTAAAGTATTAAAAGACTTTTACGAATACATGCTCAGTAACGATTACTAACGACGATCGTATAATCATAAGGGCCCTCATGTGGTGTATGTTGGCCCAATGACTGAGTAATGGGGACGTAAACAATGTAGTTAAGCCAGATTTAAGCAAAAAATTTTCCAGTTTCAACTTGGTTTTTAATAGACTTTTTAAGAATAACATAAGTATTTCTAATTAACTAGTCGACCCCGGTGTGTTTCGCTACCCCCTCGCTATAAAATAAAATTAAAAGTATGTATTTATATATCCTACTCGATTTTCGATTTTTCCGAATTTTCCGGAGGGATTTTCCAAAAGTTTCTTCCTTAAAAACCTTCCTCTCGAAAATACGAATAACTGACAAAAAATTTTACAGAAATCGGCCCTGCCGTTCTCATTTTATGAATTACTATACATTTTTTACACCATTTTTATATATTTTATACATTTGTGCAATTTAAAAACCAAATCAATCTAATTATTTTAATTAATGGAGTGTTTAATACTGGAACTTGTATTTTGATACGAGAGCAGCGTTATAATCAACTAAAATGTCGATTTAAAAATTTTGTGTAACATCGGGGGTTTCTTAAAGCATATGACGATGTATTCTATTTTATATTCTACATATAAATTTTATTTAACCCTGCCCTAAACAAATGCAAAATCAGCCCACAAAAAGGAAAAAGCAAGTTTTTAAACGGAAACCAGAGGTGAATCCATCAATATCACTGTCTTACCGCCAAAAACCAGGAGTCTTCGGCAACAACAGCACGGACTGCCAATCATTTCCTCGCCTTATCCATCCGAGTCTATAATAATGCAGACGTCAAAGCTTCGGCTAAAGTATGCAATCTTTGACATGTCATACATAGCAAACAACAATATTGCACAAATTGAGAATACATATTTGAAAGTGTTAAATAATCGTAGATAAAGCATTCTTTAAGTTTTACGATTTTTTTTAATTATGTACATATGTATATAAATTTATAATTAAGAAACATATGAACAACATTTAAAACCAACATTTTTAAAAATATAACGTTAAAAACATTGAAGACGACTGCATTTACATATCGCACTTGATCAACAAGAGGGTATTAACTCAAAATTTTAAAATTTTCAATAGAGGCAAAAATCATTTTTTTGTATAATATTCTTCTATCACAAAGATACAACTGTTTTTTTTTTTTTTGGTGTAAAATTTTTACAGTAGGTAGATATGACCACTGTACATCAATTCTTGCAAAAAACGAAATTTTAAAAATTTTGAGTTCTTGTTGATCAAGTGCGGTAATGTCAAGTTTTTTTGGCGCAAATACTCATGTTAAATGTAAAGTGTAAAGATAAAAATAGTATTCAATTCGAATTACCTTCAATTTAAATTAGCGTAAGAATACTTGTGTTGTGTAAATCGGATAAAAGCAAATATTTTTACATGTGTATTTGTGTAAATATAAACGATTTTGTACATATGTATGAATGTATTTAATTTTTCATTAAAAAAAAAAGATATATCTGATATACATACATATTTTTGTTGTTTAAAAATAACACTTCTTAAACGCCTTATTTTTAAGTATATGGTATAATTATACTTACATACATATATCAAAATTGCAAATCTGCTATGCATGATATCCTATTGATTTTGAACTTTAATCTATTTACTTAATTTTTAAATTTTCATAATATGTATTTACACCTAAGATTTTTCCCTTTTGGCTGTAAACTGCTAAATAACTACTATTTTCAATTGGCTGAAAACTACTGTCCAACATTATTTTTATTAATATATTTTAAATTTTATATAAATTTTACATATTTTTTAAATTTTTATATTCTAACTGTCTAACCCACGATATCGAACGATGTCGATCTCTTGATTTTAGAAGTAAAAAATCTATCTTGCGTTCCACTAATAACCGATTTTATTTATTTGTTTAGATTTTCTTCCAGTGAACAATTAATAAGTTAAATAAAATCGGTTATTTGTGGAACGCAAGATAGATTTTTTACGTCTAAAAATCAAGCGATCGACATCGTTCGATATCGTGGGTTAGGCAGTAAAAACTAATAAAAATAAAAATTATCATCTGCCAGAGCAAAAAAAAAAAAAAACACGTAAAAATGAATAAAATATTTAAAAAAATAAATAAAACTAGTTAAAACAAAAAAAAAATGTGTTTTATTTCGGAAAGTAATCGTTATACATCAAAGATTTATCTAATATCGATTGAACGCGAATACATACCATTATTACAACAATATGTATTGATTAATTGATATTGATACGAACAAATTTATATCAACATTAAAATTGTGAAGAAAAAATCGTTTGCGGCAACGCTGCTCGTTTGCATAACAATATTTCCAATTTCAAAATGTAAGAAAAATATCAGGAGCCCAGAAACCAAGAAAAATCAGCAAGTAACATTTTTAACAAAAGCTTTTTGTGTGGAACATACAAAAGCTGCATTAAAAAGCTTTTGTAAATGCTTTTTTGCAAAACAACAGCATACTTTTAGGATAAACAAAATACACTTGCTGAAATTTTCATATTCTGGGCTCCTAGTATGTTTCATACATTTTGAAATTGGAAAAATTATTGTGCAAAACGAACAGCTTTGCCGCCGCAACTGATTTTTTTTAATTTTACAACCAAGTACATATAAATAATTAAGCAAAGAATTTAGTTATATGTAGTATTTTCATTTAATCTATTTTTGTTTTTAATTTACTTAAAAGTTATAATTTATTAACAGATTTCATCTACATTGAATTAACTCGAATACAATTTTAGGTTATTACTACAAATCAAATATGTATTTAAACAGCCATTTGATGATGTTGTTGGTGGTGTAGATGGTGTTTCGGGGTCATCTAAATGTTGGACACGTATACTTGTAATGTATGGCCAGTAACATAAATATGAATATCTCAATGATCACGAAAACGGCAATTTAAGCAAATTCAGCGGTCTAGAAAATAAAAAAAAAATTAAAATTTTATTATATTGAAGTTATAAAGGACTCTGCTATGATTCACAAATAAATTAATATTTTAGTTTAATTTTTTTTGCAAGTTTCAAGCTAGCCTAATGATTATTAAATCGCAAAACATAATTAAATAATTAAGCTCAAAGCAAAAAAATGGCAAAATCCTATTTTTTGTTGAAAAAATGTCGGATTGCTTCATTATTTTCTGTAGATACATCGATTACCAACACAAAAGATTTACAAAAAGAAAAAAATATTTTTGCTGCATTTTTTAGCAAAGGCTATTTATTATATAGTCTTGAGAAAAATGCAAAACAAGGCAAAAATCACTGTTTTATCGATTTTTAGCTGAAAAATACTCGTACAGCTCTAATATTTGGTTTGAACTAATGATTTCAGTACTAACAGCGATTCCCCTTGCAAAAGAATAGTAAAACCAAAAAATATTTTTTCGGTCCAATATTGAATACAGGCTATATATAGTCTTGTGAAAATTGCAAAAAATGGCAAAAATCACTATTTTATCGATTTTTAGCTGAAAAATAGTCGTACAGCTCTAATACTGAGTTATGTAGATGTAAATACTAAAGTTTTTCTAATTAAGTGCCTGTTTGTACAAGACGATTAAAGACGAATAAAAATCTACAATCGTGTATTTACATATAATGAAAACAAAAACAAAATTTTGCATTTTGTTTTAAACGTAAATGGACGATGAAAAAATTTCTACAAAGAGGCGGTAAGTGTTCGGACTAGTTTTTGAACATAATAAATTCTTCAATTCTCAGCACAGCATCGGTGAAAGATTGACTTATTAGTAACTACATATTTTTAATGCGGCCCCTTCACGTTGCGACTTGTTGTATCGAACGATCAACTGGTTTATTCAACTCGGTTGTACGACCAGGTACAACTTGTAGGAACCATATAAGTTGCTTAGTTACAAAGTAATGCAATGGGCTCAATACACTAACCAAAACGTAACTCCATACAAACAATATTTATATATGTATGTATGTATGCAATGCATAAAAAAGATATGCTTAAAAATCAGCGTGAAGCCGTTCAGCCGCCGCCGACATGTTTTAGTCGGCTAGTTACTCTGAAGACCAGTTCGGGAACACACAAAATAACGCAATCAAAACAAAAAAGAGCAAAGCTGTTGAAGTAAACAAGACAATGGTGCTAAAAGAAAATAGGAAATATAAAATGAAAATAGACGTATAAAAAATGTAATTTATTTATGTATGTGCGTATGCATGTAAACACAAACATATGTATATAAAATAGTTGAATAAGAATAAAGAGAGCATAAAAAGTGTATGCAATTCTTTGTTAGTTTGTTTCGAGGTTTTAATTAATTAACATCGTAATGTGCACCCAGACGTTTTAAAAAATTAATTAAGAAGAAAATCTTGTAAAAATTTGTATATTATTGACAAAAGGTAAAAGTTAAATACATACGTACTACTTTAAAATTTAAAAGCTAAATATCTACATACGTGCAGATGTACATGCATACATACATCCATACATATGTACATACATATGTATAAAATTATTATTATTATAAATTTTATATTATAAATTTGCATTGAAAATCAGTTTAAAAATAATAAAAATGATAGGTACCTATTTGTAGACCATGCAAATGTTGCATTTTTAAAAATAAATACATAATAGATAAAAACAAGTAACTAGGCAGGTGCTTTCATACAAACAACAAGCTGTGGCACTAAAAAATAATTATTTTACGAACAATATACTTATGTATGCATGTACATACATACATACATATGTATGTTTGTACATAAAATTAAAAGAATTCACTGTATGCAGGCATGTACATATGTACGTAAGTATGTATAAACCTTCATATTTCAATTTTTATTAAATAAGTGTACTCCCAATAAAATCCAGACCCTCTTACATATGTATGTATGTAAGTATGTAGGTATTTACATATAAACGATTATTAAAATTATTGTAGCCGTAATGAACGAATTTTGTATGGGACAAAATGTTTTATTAGACACTTTTAACTTTATCAATCGTTCATGAATAAGAGGGTTTTTATGTATGTACATATGTACATTAAAGTGTCAATGAAAAATGTACATATTTTTCAAAATTCAAATTTTGTACAACCCCACCAGTTTTAAAAGTAGAAATTGACTCGAAATAGTTAGGTAGGTACATTTTTAATTTTTTAAAGTGGGGGTAATTTTTCCTATTTTTGTGCCATTTTTTTATTTATTTATTGTTTATAAAGTAATATAAAGCCTTCAAGGCCAATCATACATATTAATAAGGTTTAAATAATGCCTATGCAAAAACAAAATTAAAAATTTATAAAATTCAAAACTTCAATAAATTTAAAAAATAAATTTATTTTTAATAAAATCATAACACTAAAGTTAAATTATTTATTGGTCCCCCAACCATAACAATACAGTGTTGCTAACCCGCAACAAATAAATAAAATTTTAAAAACAAAAAAATATTTTTTTTTTAAATATTTTATAAAAAGAAAATAAATAATACATACATATGTACATGTTTACGTAAGTATTTATTTATTTATTATTTATTTGCAATATTTAAGGTCATAACAAATTATAACGTTAAATTAGAAAGGTACTAAGAACTAAGGTTTTCGACCTAAACTTATTTAGATGAGGTGGTATATGTTACAATGTTTTAATATTGAGATTACGTAAGTATATAATTTATATGTATGTATGTATAATTTATTTGCAGATTTTAAATCGGTAGAAATGCCGCGTGACAGGCATTCCCGAAATAGCGTGTTTCGTAGCATTTTGCAAAGAGATTACATTGAACCACGCATTACACAGCGTAATTTAGTTGCTAGCACTAAAGATTCCTTGGACTATGTACAACGATTGGGTCTTTTATGCCGAATGCCCGTACATTCTGGATGTGTTAATACAATACATTGGAATAGTACCGGCGAATATTTACTATCGGGCTCCGATGATCAATTCATTGCCGTAACAAATCCCAACAATCAGAAAGTTCTTTTAAAATGTAAAACAGCACATCGTGCTAATATATTTAGTGCACGTTTTATGCCACAATCTAACGATCAAGCAATAGTATCGTGTTCTGGAGACGGTATAGTTTTGTATACAGAACTAATGGCCCCCTACATAAAACTATCGAAATCCCACTTTAATGGAGAGCAAAACGGGTCAACAGTTTATGAATCGACCGAAACGACTGTTAATTATTTCAATTGCCATAAAAGTGGAACAACATATGAGGTGCTGACCATTCCTATGGAACCACGATCGTTTATGAGTTGTGGAGAGGATGGCACTGTGCGCCTTTTTGATTTGAGACAAATATCTGGTTGTCATAAAACATGTTGCAAGGATAACATAATGATTTTAAGCCCATCAGCAGTTAATGCAATTGATTTGTCTCCAATTAGTTCAAATTATTTGGCTGTGGGAAGTTCAGATGCAATAGTCCGTATATATGATCGGCGTTATTTGTCTGTGATTGATTTTAGCGGTGGCAATTCAGCTGACACCGAAAAACATACTAGGCCGGTTAAAGCTTTTCCTATACCGGTGCCTAATAGTCGTCATTATCGCATTACTTGTGTACGTTACAGTCCCGATGAAACTGAGCTGTTGGTTTCATATTCATCGGAATATTTGTATTTGTTCGATCTGAAACACGAAGGTTTAGATATAGATGGTTTGTCTAATCGCGGAAGTTCTCCACCACCACGAATGACCGCGGAACAGGTTACACGCAAGTTACGTTTAAGGGGTGATTGGTCAGATACAGGACCAGATGCAAGACCGGAAAGGGATCCCAATGGTAGAGTTGATGTCGGCCAAGTAAGACCTCAATTGCAGCCTAATATTATGAGTCGTATGACTGAAGTCATATCACGCATGTTAAATGATCCACGTACTCGCATGGGCTTAACAAGTCAAATGCAAGAATCGGTTAGAGAAAATCAATCAGCAATACAAACTTCAACTCTCACAACACCTTCAACAGAAGAAAATCGTGATGGTACATATTTATAAAAGAGGAATTTTCTAAGCTTTTCTTATAATAAATTTTATTGTGTTTTAGAACCTAGTCCGTCCTCCTCTTCAGCGGCTTGGCGGCGTGCTGCTGCTAATGGCTTAATTGCCAAAAGAGAACAGAACTCATCAACAAATCTTGCCACAACAAGCGATGATGATGCCATGTTTGCAACATCAAATAATGATGACAATACCCAAAGATCTAATTCTGCCCAATTTCAAATGGACGCAGCTTCCTTAAATAAAGAATTAGCAGATCTTGAAATGGAAACAAGAGAAATTGTCTATGATTATTTAATAATGAAATATACTGGCCATCGCAATGCACGCACCATGATTAAAGAGGCCACATTTTGGGGCAACAACTATGTTATGTGTGGTTCAGATTGTGGTCACATCTTTACTTGGGACAGACGTACCGGAAAATTGGTGATGTTAATGCAAGCCGATCAGCATGTTGTTAATTGCTTACAGCCTCATCCAGAATTGCCCTATTTGGCAAGTTCGGGCATTGATTATGACGTTAAAATTTGGGCTCCTATATTACAAGAAAAAGGTTTTGACGAAGAAGCAGCCGAAACTGTAAGTACATATTTTCGTTTGTGAAAGTTGTAAGCAGATTTGTAATAACTTTCGTTTTCTGTTTTGTGTTAAAAGTTAATGGAACGCAATGCTGTCATGTTGGAACAGACAAAAGACACTATAACCGTGCCGGCAGCTTTCATGATTCGAATGTTGGCTTGCATTCATTCATTACGTAATAGAGAACGTAACAATGCCAATTCGGCTCAACAACAAAGTGATAGGAATTCACAACAAAATACTCAAAATAATAACAATTCAACGGGTGATATTATTAATAATCCTAATGATAGCAACACAAATGATAATAATGATGATACTAACAGTTAATTTAGATCAAAATATGTAGATCTCTTTTTTAATCTAGAATTGTTTAGTTAATATTTCAAGCTTAAACTTTATTTGATATACTGAGTGCTTCTTTTAAATCTATAATAATTTAGTTTCAAGTTATGTACTTACATACTAGATATGTTTGTAAATATGTAACTACATTAATATGTATGTATGTATTTTGATCAAACCAATTTTTGTTCTATATGTGTCTATTAATTTCTTATTTCTTTTCTTGCCGAAAAAAAAATTAGTTTGTTGCATATTTTGATAAGATTCTTCGTCTACGACTACGCTAAATCCCAAATGATTTTTTGAAATTTTGTGCATAGCTTAAGAGGTTTGTAAATCCACCGATGATTCGACATAAGCGCCAATTAAATGCATATATTCATGTTATTTATTTTGTTTAATCGTGAATACACATTAATTAATTGATAAAGAAACGTTCTAGGAAAAAGATTAATTTAATCAATTTTAATTTAACTAAAAATTGTATGTACATATAAGTAGATACATACATACATACATATGTACGTATATAAATATGTACATATGCATGTGTGTGAATATGAAGTCGAGGATTATTTTGTAGTCAACGATTTTCATTGAAATAAAATTTGCCAAGTTTTCTCAATAAAAAATTTTTCGTAATAAATCTATTTTATGGATCTCCATATAAGAAAAATTGCATGGGGTGATAGAAAATTTTCATATAAAACTAAATATTCAACATATTCTGTCCGAAACAAAAAACTAATCTATTTTATTAAATTAAAAAATATGAAAAAAATTTGAAATTAAAAATATTGCTGGCTTACCTTATTTTAAGCCTTTGGCCGTTCTGAATTATATTATCCAGCATGGTATTCCCGACATGGCGGTATATAGTACAGATTCTCTGCATAGCCAACCCTAGATCGGAATATTCTCCACCATTTTTTTTTTCTGACACGGCGGTATATAGAAAAGATTCTCTGCATAACAGTTAATACTGCTACGCCTAAAAATTAACGAAAATAATTATTTTTATCACCTGGGCTGTTACATAAACTAAGAACACCGATATGCAATTTTAATATTCTTTATCATGACGGCTTTTTCATTTCAAACCTTATAGTAATTAGTTGATAACATACTGTAGCAACAACTGAAAACAGATATGTATTTGCTATTTTATGTTAAAGTATTAATTAGTTTTGCAGTATTACATTGAGAATAATCATAATTCAAAGTATTAATTATGTTATTTGTGTTGTTTCGTGAATCAGATATTGCTAGACGATCCTTTTAAAGTGACCTACGTAGCTATTGCGATTCGACATACGATCAGATTGAGTCCAAAAATTAAGTAGTCAATTCATAATAAATTTAGTTTAATAAAGAAATGCGTACGTATACACATACATACATAAATTTATTATTATTTGATATTTTATTTATTCCATACTCTAGCAAGAAGTTTTAATTAAAAATTTCGAATATTAAATTTTATTAAAACTTCATGCATTGTATTCCTTTACATATGTATGGATGTATGTATGATTACGTAAGTATATAAATACGGTACACTCATATCGATATATTTTTAATAAAATTGAGAATGCAACCCACGCCAATTAAAACTAAATTTAAAAAAACTGAAATGTTTGCATTGTTTTTAAATACATCCATCTTTTAAGAAACATACATACAATACATACATATAGATAATGTTGATATTAATTTATTGGATCAATAAAATATTAATTTTCTCAGTATTAATTACAATCTAAACATTAACGGCATTCTGTAGGGAAGTTTTATCATCTACTATTATATTAGCAGCGGCAGCTGTATTGGGATTTGAACTTAGTAGTTGTTTGGTTGACGAACTGGACGAGTAACTGTCACTTGAACTACGTGTGGAGGCAGAAGTTGCACTTACTGGACTATCCAGCATATCTGTTAATAAGTAGTATATAGTTAACGTTTGACATATCATAATTGGAGAAAGATATATTTATGTACCTGGCAAAGAGCTTACGTTATTGCCTTTTAAATCAACGGCGCCTGTAGAGCAGGCAGATGTTGATAATCCTGTACCACCAGAACCAACAATATTTCCAACTGATGTTGATTTCTTATGTAAATTTTTCTTTACTAAAGAATTCTTCAATTTGTCGCCAGTGCTCGTAAGTGTTTTAGCTTTTTCTGGACATAAGGGACTTAAAATGGAATTTTGCGGATCTTCCGGTGTATAATAATCAGAATCTTCATTACCAACTGCTGCTGTTGGACTTGGAATCGCGCTTGAATTTGTGTTGGCATTTGTCTCAATGGGGCTTGCTATTTTATCAGTTTTGTTATCGATAACTTTCTTATGTTTCTTAAAAGATGTACTTTTCTTTGATTTAAAATCAACCAACGACTCTTGCGTCATACTATTTTTGTTTTCTTCCTGCATGGCATTATCGATTTCCGAACCTGTCAGAGATTTTGCAAGTTGTGGCGGTATGGGTTTACATTTGCTACCGGGTGAGAGCAGAGGTGATAATTTCTCATTCTCACTATCATCATCCCCTTCGTCATGGGTTGAAGTAGCAATGGAAGTCATTTCCGGATTTGTAGATGATGTTTTCGAATGTCGCTTATGAGGTTTAGGTACTTTCAAGCTATGCCTTTCATTGACAATTTGCAATTTATCTTGTGAAGATCGTTTGTCAATTATTTTAACATCTATACCTGTTTCATTGGCAGTTTCCTTTCCTTGAGAAGCAACAGTACCATTTAAAGAATTTGCATTATTGGTCATGGTGGCCATTTCATTTGAATTAGTTGAAGTCGAAGCATTTTTCTTTCCCTTGGAACGTCTTTGACTTGATAGTTTGTAGGGTGAAGTGCCTTTATGGTGTTCTGCGGTTGTGCCATTTACAACAGCACCACTACCGTCGGTCATATCATTGCCATCACCGACACCTCGACGTGTGCCAACATATTGCGGAGGACCATTTAGCGCTTCGATCAACGATACCGGTATAAATCCAGGTGGTACTTGATGTTCACAAGCCATGGGCTCACCAGCTGTAGAAGTTGGTGTATTCTGATGAGCAACATGATTATTTATACCTTTTTGAACAGCTCGTATTTGAAGAAGAGCACGGAACGGAGCTCGGCATATTGGGCAGCAGTTGGCCTGATAACGAAGTGAGTCAGCACATGAATAACATAGGCATAAATGGCGACACGGCAATATAAGAGTATCTCGGGTTTCACTCATGCAAATTACGCACTCACTGCCGTGATCATCCAAGTCTTCATCAATCGAACTTTTATTAATGGCCTATAACATTGTTATTGATTTATTTCCCTAAGTTTAAAATTAATAAATTATTTTACCTTGTTTTCAATACCATAAATCTCCTGCAATAAGTAACATAGGCCATCAACGAAAATTTTTTGTTTTAATGCTCTTAAAACATAGCTGTTGCTTTCTGGGTGATGGTCGATAACACAAATGGTTGTGTGAGACTGCCGACATTCTTCATTCCCCTCCTCAACCACGCAATGTATAGCAACGGGATACTGCTCTTTGCCAGGATTATATATTAAGTCGTCTTCTGGTATTAGTTGAGGATTGAAAACATGGGAGCTTTGGGAGAAGTATTGATTAATGCCTTTATCAAAATGGTAAGTCTCAGAGGTCAAACCCTCGCGCGGGGTAAGAGTGACACCGCTTGGACTGACCTCTTCACTACAGAAATAATATATGGTAATAGCACATTTGGCATCAGAATCAAATGTAAATTCAATATTATACAAGCAAGGTGGTGGACCTTGGTCTTCACTCTCTACTTCGCTTAAGCAATTGCCGTCAGCTTGATCATCGGCTTGTTTTTCTTTTGGAACCTTGACAAATCTTACAGATTCTTTGCGTATATTTACCAAACTTTTTAATGTCTTTGTTGGCTCATTAGCTTGAGGAGGCGGGTAAGGAAATGCTGTGGGCCGATTTCCCAAGAAATTTAAATCAGCATTTTCCCCAAATAGATACGATTCCGGTTGTGGTGTGTCAAAACGCTCCCCTCCCATAATAAAATGACTTCCAAAAAAGTTTCCTGATCGTGGAGGATATTTGTAGGCGTGGTTATTTGCATTCTGTTCAGCCTCCTCGATGGCTCCGTTTTGACGGCTTGTAAATGCTCCCATTATTGCACAAACAATTTTTTTTATATAAAAACACTAATAAATCACATATGTATATACTTGAATGTTTACAAACTTTTTTTAATAAATGCAAAATAAAATTTTCCAAAGGAATTAGAGAAAATTTTGCAAATTACATCGATTAATAAAATGTTAAGAATAAAAAACACAAAGGAAAATTAAAAAAAAATATAACTAATAGACCTGCCAGACTACTAGGCATATGTTCTCGCAAGCTAATTATTGTGTTCAATCGTTAAGATGTCAAATTGCATATAAAAAACTAAATTATGTTTTCTAAAAGTCAAGGTGTTGAAGATTACGATAAAGGCAAATTCATAGCAGGGTCAGTGCAACGCAAATTGATTACCAGTTATATGCACGCCTACAATTCAACAACAAAACAATCAACAGGCATTTTGTTTGCGAATTCATATCCTACGCTGTCAAAATACTCCATGCATAACTAATTACATAAAAATGACGCCGGAAAATATGTACCAAATTTGACAGTTGGGTAATGGATAAATTCACCCAAATTCACCACTGCATCCACCTGGTAATGAATTCGCCTTGGGTCAGGTGCAAGGCAAATTCATAACAGGTAAAGTTGAAAACACAGCTGATCTACTTTTTTCTTGCATAATGGAGGCCGACATGTCAAAATTTGTACATGCAAACATAAGGACCGGTATGTCATATGTTTCTATTGTTTATACTTTGTTGTAGTATTAACTTTACCTGTTATGAATTTGCCTTGGTCAGGTGCTTATTTTCACCTTGTTTCGCCCCTTGTATATGTGCGCCAGTCACTTTATCAACTCATTTTTTGACAGAGTAAGAAGAGGTTTTTCAAACCGAATTGAAGCGAATCTAGCTGTAATGAATTTACCTTGACAACGCCAATAGTTTTTAAAGCGAATTGAGGCGAGTCTACCTCTTATAAATTTGCCTTCGATTTTATAATAAATAATGCGATTGTCCGGTAGCACATTCACTATGTTCATGATGACTATTGTGAATAATAATTTTTTATAAAAATATAAAGTTCGGGGAAGAAAGGAATTTATTTTATTTGCTGAAAGAAGCTATTGTTCAATATAAAATTAAAATATATTACATATTAAAAAAATGACAACGGATGAAAATATATTAATGGAAATGTTGGGTAAATTTTGTATAATGGAAGTAAATTTTTAAAATTGAAATTATTCCCACATCTTCAGAAAGGGTCACTAATCCTGCTAAGGAAAATATCGATAATTTAGCATCCCAAATGTTTTGTATGATTGTGCAGAGTAACATTGATTTAGTAACAAAGGCCCATGAACTCATTGTCCATAAAATGTATTCCAACAACACGACGGTAGCTCTCAAGGCTATTGGGGTAATTTGTTGATAATTTTATGTTTTTCAGTTTCAAGACTTTTTTTTCATTCAAACTATGTGTGTCGAACAGCTATTGGAAGAATGCATGTCAAAAGCGGGATCGGAATTTCAAAAAAAGACCGCTAAATTTAGTTTTCTTAATCAACTTATTGCTTTGGTGTTAGACAGACATGACGGTACTCCTGCTCCTGTGGAGATAAAAAAAAGAATAATGGATTGCTTAATGCTATGGAGCGTAGAGCATCAAGACAAAGTAAAAATTCAAGAAGCTTACGAAAACTTAAAAAAACAAATCAATTTTGAAAACGATCCTGCCACAGCAAATTCTACTTCCCCTGCTTTAGCAAATACGCGAGAGCAACATTCAACTATTTTGGGAAAAGATGATCAATTAGTAGCAAAGCTTTTGAAACAGGGTGGAGCTGAGAATTATAAAAAAGCTAACCTGCTGATACAAAAACGGGTTAACCAAGAGGCAAGGCGTACTGAATTCATTTGTCATTTAAAAAGTGAATTGAAAAAAATTGAAAACACAATGGAAGTGCTCGATGAAATGTTGACTTCCTATACCCCAGATGCTTGTGAAGCAGATAATCGTGATATTATGCTAGAGTTATATAACACTTGTAAAGGTCATAATATACAAATGGCACGTTGGCCAGATTTTTTGGGAGATGCTGAACCCAGCTTTTTAGGTATGTGTAGAAAAACGATCCGCTTACATAATAATACATAAGTAATGCTACTATTCACCGAACTACTAATCTTAATAAAATGAGTATTTCATTATTTATTTATTATTGTCGTATTTAAGCGATCTTAAGAATTCCTTCATAAAAAACCAATTTTGCTTGTAGTCGGTCGTGACTTATCACTTCTATAATTTATAGTGATTTTTAATGTCAATTATACGGTTGCAGTTAAGATCAATTTTATGCTTTTGTGCAAGTTTTCGTTATGCATATTTCGCTAAGTATAATACTTTTTTTTGAAGTTCAATAAAATTAAATAAAAATGTACTCGTTCCTACAATATATTGAATTAAAAATTTGAAAACTGCATAAAAATACACTAACATTTTTAGAGGACGTTTTAAATACAAAGGAACTTCTTATGGTTACTATACAACGTTACAAGGAAGTATTTGCCAATGAATTAAGCTGTTCGTTATCTGAAAATATACGAACAACAACAAATACGGATCTACTATCGCAACTATTAGCAGATACATTAACCACTTCAAATCAAGAAACGAAACCAATTAAACCTGAAAGTCGTATGAAAGCAAGTAACACATTGGACGAACTAAACGAAATTTTTGGCAGCATTATAGATAACGATGAGGTAAATAAGACGCAACATCCAGCCGATTTATATAGTAATTTAGACATGTTAGAGCCAATAAGTGTATTTAAATCAAAAATTAACGACATGCCACCAGCAACTACGGTCTTTTCGCCGTCAAAACCAATTGAAAATGAGGAGAAAAAAGCCCAAGGTTATAAAGAGTTAAGAGAAATTGATAAGCTGAGTGAAGAAATGTTTAAACAAAGTTTGAAGGAAGAACAGCGTTTACTTTCATTTAAAAAGTGAGTATGTTTTTATAATAAATTCACTAAAATTTTTCAAAGAGAATATAAAATTTCAGAGAAACTGAAAAACTAACATTGAATGATATCGCTAAGGATAGAATGCAAACAGTACTTCACACAACGAAAAACCCAGAAGGTCAATCAAAAAAATCTCTAGAATTTAGCGAAAAAAACGAAAAATTTAAAAATTCGGACAACTTGATATTAGACGTAGAAGAAAATAAAGCAGAATCCTTAAACAAAATAGATATTCAAGAAAAAGTGTGTAAAGATAAAAATGATTTGGAGGACAAAAACAGATGCGAGTGTCCCAAATTGTCCACTTTAAAGCCTTTAGCTGAGATTTCTATAGATTTAGATGAAGTCACTCCATTAGACGAAGGCCAACGTTTGCTCTTAGATGATGACGATATACAAGTAACACTTCATTTTACTGCCGATAGGCCAAGTGAACATGTATCCGTGATAGTTATGACAGTAACTAACAAATCAAAATTTCCGGTAAAAGATTTTCAATTTGAAGCTAGTGTTAGGAAGGTGAGTATATAGCGGTTTTCATTAACTCTTATGATATATTCTATACTGACTACTGCCTCTTTTTTAGCCCTGCAAAGTGCGACTATTGCCACCCACAGATGTTGCAATGGCACCTAGAAAGCCCTTTCGTCCTCCATCTCCCATTAATCAAGTTATTTTATTGTTAAATCCCACACAAAAGCCAGTGGATATTACTTGTATTGTTGGCTATAAACTGGGCGATGATCCCGATCCTATTAAGGAATCAATAGTGACCAAAGACATTCCATTCGTTTAGATCCGAAATTAAATTTATAAATATTAAGAACTACTACAATGAAAGTCTTTAGTATCCCTAACATACACAGGTAATGTTAAATCAGTTGTTTTTCGTTTACAATTTCAGCTTTATCGATCGATCGACATCGGGGGGCGGCCGTAATATTAATATTTTGTGTTAGTCTACTATTTAGGTTTTTTTGTGATTATGTTTGATCTAAAGTTATTTTTTTCCAAATGATTATAATCGCTAAGTCTGACGGGACTAGTGTTTTTTTTTAGTTTTCTTTTGTCTTTTCACATGTTTAAAGAATTTCTTTCATAATAGATCAATTTGATTAAACAAAATTGTATTGACGAACTGAAGTCTGAATTAATTAAAAAAAATATCTTTCGCTTAATTTTGCTTTCATAATTAAAGTAGTTATTTTGAGCAAAAGCTTTAAAAATTTTATAAAATATGTATATCGCTAATATGCTGCAAAAACTCTGTAACAAAAAAAGTAGTTGTCCAGAAAATGAGTTTAAAAACGAATTTTATTTCGTCTCTCAAGAGTGCAATGCAAAAGATAATTGTATGAAATTTTTACACAATAGAAATAAGAACTAATAAATCATGTTTTTAAATTATAAAGTTATTGCATTATATGAGCCGCATGTATTATCTGATTTAATAATTAATTTTATAAAATTGTAAACCTTATTTAAAAAAAAATGTTTTAATAAATGCAGTAGGTATGTAGTATATTAAAAATTAAACTAGTTTTCCATTATTTCGTAGTCAAGTAAACAAAACCAAATTTTCTTATAATTTTTTTCTTAATATTTTAGAAAAATTTCCTCATGAAACCCTTTGTTATGGGGTTAAGGCAAATTGATAAAAACTCTCTGAAATTGAATATCAGATAATTTTTCTATCCAAATAATTGATAATTCGAATTTAATAAAGTACAGATTCCATTAAGACTATAATTTTCAATTATGTAAAATCTGTACTACAACAAAAATATGTATGTACCAGCTTTCTGCTGAGTTGTATTAATGGGCTCTGAATATTTATATTAACGTGTACGACTCTTCTTATATGGAGTTTCAAAGATGGAGTACATTTCGCAATTTCTTTGGGAATAATCTCTGTAGTATAGTGCATTCGCGTGAAACATTTTTGGCTTGATAAACGACAATATTAATTTTTCAAACTGACGATATCGATTCGATGGTTTTATCTATTAATAAAAGTCATAAAGTAATTATATATCATACAAATGATATATTAAGCCCAGGTATGTATGTATATAATGTACATATATGCATATGAATTGATGTAATATTACGTTTACAATTTAATGTAAAAATTACAAAAATCTTATGCAAATTTATCTGATTCTTATGTAAATTCTTAGAAAAAATCTTACTCAAAGAACAAAAATCGTAGAGGATATTTGTAGTAAAAAAAAATATGTTCATCTTATATTGATAGCTTACGACCCACAAAAGAACAAAACGCACCACACATCCACTGTGCTCCGTTATGAGCAGACCTACTCCTACTTCTGCCCCAATTGTCCCTCCACGTTAATGCTAGATGTTATTCGGTAACAATTTCATCTTTGAATGATAGAGCAGTGATAGCTTTGGCATGACCAGTATATTTCCTTTCGGGGTTTTTTGTTTCTAACTTCCACAGGCGCGCAACACCGTCACTTGAGGCTGTAAAGAGGTATTTTGAATCTGCACTGAAAGCAGCATCCCACACCCAATAGTTATCAATAGACAATTCACGCCACATGGTGAAGTCATCAGTTTTCCATATACGCGCGGTACCGTCACCGGAAGTCGTAACTAATAAGCGAGAGTCGGGGCTAAACTTGCAACGCAAAACGTAGCGTTTGTGGGCAGTTATTTTCAGCTTCGGATTTAAAGTGGTCAGCTTTTGATTTGGTGAGGAACTAAGAGACCATATGTAACAATTTCCTTTATTGTTAACAGCAGCCATATACTGGCCGTCGGGTGATATAGCCACATCTTGTATAGAAGCATCCACTTCTGGTATTAGTTGTTCGTGTACCTCCGATTTCACATCCCACAAGTAAACCCCGCCATTTTGCGCACCCATTGCAATTTCCACCTGATTAGGATGCAGACAGGCCGCATTGACGGGTGCTTGACAATCAAAGACCCGAGAACAATGTGGCGCTGCCGACAACATATCCCATATTCGCACTCGATGATCTTCGCCAGCGGTAAACATCCAGTTGCCATCTTCTTGAAAACCCAAGCGTGTTACATTTTTCTGAACACTTTCGAAGTTGATGACAGGCGCATTAGAACTTGACTCCAAATCATATAAGCGAATGCACTGATAACCACAAGCTGCTAAGCGAGTTTTATCAGGAGTTCGATCTAGGGCATTAACTTGCTGGAATAATGTTTATTTTGAATTGGTATTGGAACATTTTTTTTTAGTACTCACCGATGTTTCAACAAATCGCAGTGTGCGTATGCAATTGCCGGTGTGAGCCTGCCACAATTTAATGGTGTGATCATAGCCACCAGTGGCTAGTATTAATTGGTCGCCTGTTGTTTCCATTACATAGGTGTCATTTATTTTATTTAATTCAAAATTTCATTATTTTACTCAAGTATTTTATCTCTAGCGACTGACTGTGGTAATGTCACAAAATACAGCAGTGTTGCCATAGCCCATGTTCACAAAGCCAAGTCAAAAGGTGACCACGAAGCACAGTTGATTATTTTCGCCCGCTTTATTTCATTAGTTCACACGTCAATATATATCAAGGCGAATTTACCTATAACCCACACTGTCAAATTTGGTACATATTTTCCGGAGCCATTTTTATGCATGGAGAATTTTGACACCTTCAGTGATGAATTTGCTTTTTACACAAACAAAATGCTGTTTTTTTAGTGTTGTATTGTTGTAGCCGTGCATATACCATGTTTATTATATATCATGGTATATTTTGCAGTAAATTTTTTTCAAATTTCAGAGATGCATTTTTAAAGCGAATTGGAGCGAATTTAATTTGTCATTAAATTAAATGCCTTGGAAGGACATTAATAATAAACTTCAAACTTATTATATTTCTCATATGAAATTTGTTGCCAAGTAATTAAATCAATTCGTATACAATACGTTTAGTACGCTTTGAATTGAATTCCCCTCAGTAAATTTATTAATGTTATTTTCAAGCAAGGCAAATTCAGTCATATGCCAGAAGTCATATTTAAATTATAACGCCAGAAAAGTATCTTTCGAATAAAGTAAATTTCATGTCAATTTAAAAAATTCATCTTTATTTTATTTAATTTTAAATTTATATACCTCTATAAAAACACCCTTTATATGCATTTCATTGGTTGCCAAATACCAACACATCGGTACTGGCTCGAATAAAATATTATGTGTTAGGTTAGATAATATACATTAAAATTTTCCAACTTGATCGCTATCAATTTTCCGGCAGCAATTTAAGCTTTGCTGTTTTCAAAAGAGATATATTTTTTGACAACTAAACACTCAATCAGCTGATGTCAATATACAACGTTTCTTTCACAGACAAGCTGTTGCTTAATATTGCAATAAAGGCTTGTAAGTTACACCAGAAAGCATTCACAATCACTTTTAAATGTAAAATAACGGTTTTAGCTTCAATCTAACAATAAGTTTCCTAACGATTAATTTATTTCATTTTTCTCGCAAAAGCTTATCATATAAGATATTTGTATGAAATTTTTGCACAATTGATGCTGCAGTATTAACTGAAAAATATTTTGGTTTTTTCAGTTATGAGTCTATTGCAGCAAAGGCAACATTTTTTTCCTTTTTAGTTTTTTTTTAATCGCTAACTAAGTCTTTTATAACGAAATATGCATGTTCATATCAGCGTTAATTTTTATTAACGAAAATAGAGTGCGTTTGAGAAAGACAGTAGAGTTTAATATACAAATATGTATTTTAAATTCCAACTTAACTAGATACTTATTTAGTATAGTTTAGTATACTGTTCAACAATTTAAGCTTTATAAAATGCCCTTTAAGTTTTATAACGTGTGCTCAACAGTTTGTTTTGATAAATGAAAGCTCTTTTGTTTTTATTTATCTATTTAGTATATTTTTTTGCGCAATAAAATGATTTGAATAGTTTTTTTTTTAATTTAACATAATTTTCTGCATTTTTGTTTATTTTTAAAATTTTGAAATATTTTGCAGATTTCATATTGCTCATATTCCTCTACGATTAGAAAAAAAAAAAATACGAGAACTTAATAGTCATCCCAACTCATTTCTTTCAATTTAAGTGGAATGAGTAGTTTTCTTGCTGCAAAAATAATTGGTATGTATTTCCATTAATATCAATTAAAAATCATTTAGAAAAATTGTTGTTATTGCTCAATACGAGCGCAAAAGAATATTTCGGAAAAAAATTCTATTTTAACAATGCAAAGTTAAAATGGATTAAGAATGTTGCAAAGTATTGCTTGTGTTGATGTCATGAAAGGATGGTTTTCTATTATAGAATATTTCATGCTTAATCATTGACTCATTTTGTAAAAAACGCTTATAGATTTTTTTCTATCGTCAACTCAGTTCAGAAAAACCTCTTAATAATCATTATGGTAACAAAGATAATTATCTGGCAAAAAGGAAAAGGTGCTTAACTCAACTTAAGCGAAGTTCAGTTCTTATTGAATTAATGAAAATTCAAATAACTAAGAATTTTTAGAAACATTAGAATTATCCTTAATGAACTTAAAAACTAAACTTAGCATAAATAATATTAAATTTTCAAATGTACACTATCTAATAGCGATGTTAATCTATACAAATTGACTCATACGAAAATATTTGACATAAACTCTTTTTCCTTACTTTTGCAAAATTTCGATTGCGGCTATAATGGATGAAGTACGAATTATCTTAGCACTAAATGATATGAGTTTTTTGTTTTATTTAAAATAAATATTGGTATGTAGATAAATTTAAAAATTATACTTTTAATATGTCGCGGTGAGTTTCAAATCGATTTTGACCTAATCTAACCAAATCTAGAGAGCTTAGTATATATATATATATATATATATATATATATATATATATATATATATATATATATATACAATATATATGTATATCTTTAGCGTTAGGCAATATATATATAATAATTTATATATATATAATAATTTAACTTTTAAATGATAGTTACCAAATATAATTTACGTTTGTTTTTTAAGAAGATTATTATCTTGCGTCAAATGTAAAGGGCTTTCTTTCTTTAAATAAAAATTATTATAAATTAATATATTATTGTACATTTTATGTACTTTTTTAAACTTTTTGTATGATATTTTTTTTTTTTTTTTTTTGGGAAAATGTATATATAAATTATTCGAGAAATATTCGCTTGAATTTGGCGTATACGAATATCTTAAAACAGTCGAATAATCGAATACGAATACGAGTATTCGTAACATCACTAATATCTGACATCTAAATGTAGATATTCAAATTATCTGTCTGTTTGTATATTTGTCTGCTTGAACCAATCTTGCTGAAATTTTTACCGTATGCGAGGAATCAAGTGGGCGTGGCACTTCCCATACAGAGGAACTTTTTATATGATGATATTTATGGAACTAATGGAGCTATGAACATGAAATTGTATATTAATTTTAAAGAAAACGTATTACAAATTGAACAAGTGGGTGTGGCACCTTTCACATTACTTATGATATAACGTGGAAGCTAATCAAGTAAATGATTTTAGATTTTTTAGGAGTTACTCCGTTGATTTAGTGCCTCAAAAAAAAAAAAATATCACAATAATATGAGTGGGCGTGGCATTTTCATGTAAAATTAAGTGGGCGGGTCACTTGATATTTTATGATTTTTATAGAACTTAAACTTCACATTTTGTGTACGTAGGTAGCTCTTTTTATATTGTGGTTAACGGAAAAATTATTAAAGAGTGAACAAGTGTTTGCGGCTTCTCCCACATAATAATTTTGATATATCTTCGGAACTAATGAAATAAATCACTTGAAATTTCTTTAGGTATTAATCCGTTGATTTAGTGCAATGTCCGAAAAAATAGTCCAAATGATATGTTAATAATAAAATGGAATAATATTTTATTAAGTAAGAAACTTGAAATTTTGTGTTTATTGCTTCTCAGGAAAGAGCGTACGGATTGGAGATATGTATGGGTGTGGCACCTACACAAAGAAGAAATATTTAGTTTTTCTTTATATACGATCATCGAAGAAAGTCAAAGAATATTGTTAATCGAAAGACTTTAGCATGATTTTTTTATTACATCTCACAATAATTGTAAATTAATTAATTTCAAAGTTTTATTCTCTCTCCTCTCGGCACACATAGCTTGTGGTGCAGCGAAGCACGCCGGGTCTTAGCAAGCAATTTATATTTGCTACAATACGATATTAACTTCATAGACACATACATACAAACATAAATAATAAACCAAACACATTCTATGGTGTGCAATATTTTTCTGTTTGCATCACTGTTTATTAAAATGTATTAAAAGCAATTAAATGTAACAACAAAATGTCTGATTGTATCATTTTTTTAATCTATTATTTGAAATCAGACAATTTGAAAAACAACGATTAATAGTTTTATTGACGTTCATAAAATACAAATTCACATGTATTTCTAAGAATGTTTGTGAATGTATGCGCATGTCAGTAATCTAACGATTTGGACGGACCCTCCAATTCCAATTAATTAATGAAACACTCTAGTTATGCGAAAGTGAGAAATTTACAGTCTCAAATAAAAAATGTTGGTGGATAAAGTGGGTGGTGTGTTGACTGCAAATCAAACTATGACTGAGAACCCGCAAACGATTTATTTCAGTGTGGTATTATATTAATTGTAGTTGCAGATGAAGGCAAAGCATTGGTCACTAAACTCTACTACCAACGACTGATATTGTCTGTTCTGTGCTAATGTACATCACTTTTTTTTGTTGGACCAGTACTCAGGGTATGATCCCTACTTATGAAATGCATTGTGCCAGAACTAGATACAAAGGGATATGGTAAAGAAGATAGATTATGAAAATGTGGAAGAAGACATAATTGGTGTTACATATACGAGTACAAATCTACATCTGAGGAGTCGCAGAACAAAACGTACTTTTTCGCTCATTTAAAATTTTTGGGAAATTGATGTTTATTTATTTCGTTTTCTTAAAAAACTGTTTGAACCTGGAAATGGTTACAACTTTTTTCTTACCAAAAGATGCATCAAACTGCCAGAATTCATCACACTAATCGTTAAGGTTGGTTGGTTGGTTTACGTGGCTGCCTGCTACGCGCAAGCATTCAAGTAGAATCAATGAGATTCCGTTTTGACAGACCACTCCACTCGTCAGTGTCAACCTGATTTAGGTCCGAATCCAGGCCTCAGATTCGGAGTAAGATTCTAGATCCATCCCGTCGAATTAAGGTATCTAATGAGGCCACCTAGACCTATCCCTGATACCTCCGAGAGATCGTCTATTATGCTGTTGCCTAGAAATTTGAGTCTCGAATGGTGTAAGGCCGGGCATTCGCAAAGAAAGTGGAAGACTGTTTCCTCTTTGCTTTGATCCCGGCAACTACGGCAGAACGCATTGTAGGAAAGGCCCATCCTGTTAGCGTGTCTCCCGATAACCCAGTGCCCCGTCAATACTGCGACGACCCTCGAGATGTCCCTACGGTTTCTGTTAGTTAGTTGTGTTGTGCGCTTAACGTTGTAGCAAGGCCACATTTTCTTAGCCACCTTGCACGTGCTCAATCTGCGCCACCTGTCTTCAGCTTTCTGCCTGAAATGGTTGAGAATGAGATTTCTAATACTGCCAAATGGCATGTCTACCGATTCAGCAATGGAGACGTCCATGGCAGATCCAGCCCTGGCCAGTTCATCCGCCTGTTCGTTGCCTTGGAAGTTGCTATGTGCGGGAACCCAGATGAGGGTAACGTCAGTCTGACTACCTAGTCTGGATAACGCGTCCTTGCACTGGCTAACTAAGGTAGAAAAAGTAGTGTGTGACCTTAGAGACAGAAGTGCCGCTTGGCTATCGACAAAGATGCCGACTCTTCCTTGGACACCCCTGTCAATCAAAACCCTACACGCCTCCCTTATGGCCAATATTTCCGCCTGAAATACACTAGCTTCTTCAGGAAGTCGGAATGAGAGTTTTATTCCAAGGTCACTCGAAAAAACTCCAGAGCCCACACCGCAGATCATTCTTGATCCATCAGTATACGTCCTGAAGTTAAAGTCTTTTTCTATGTTTCCCCCCTTCCACTCCCGTCTGCCCATCGTTAAGGATGTTCGATATCAATCCACTTTTATATTGGAAAAAGTACGTTTTGTTAAAAATTAAATTAAAAAAGTACGTTTTCTTAAAAAAAAGAAAAACAGCACGTTTTGGTCTGCGTTTTTATACCCTTCACCAAAAATGGTAAGGGTATTTATAGGTTTGTCATTACGTGTGTAATTTCCACAATATTTATATGAGGTCCATATAGTATATATATACTGGATCCTTATAATTAAAAAATTTAACTGAGCCCTGTCCGTCTGTCCGTCTGTCCGTCTGTCCGTCTATCCGTCTGTCTGTACGTGAAATCCATTTTCTGAAGACACAAGAAGAGCTAGAGAATTGTTTCTTAAAGTAAAATGTAGGGATTTTTCTAAGGATGCTTCGTATTGAAAATCAGCAAAAATAAAAGTATCGATTCTGAAATGGATATATATACAAATAAATGAAGATATATATATATTCATTGCAGAAATAAATTTATAAATACACTAGGTGCCTCAGTAGTATTGAATACGGGGTCACGCGCATTGAATATGTGTCAGAGACAATAATTCAACACACGACCCATCGTGCTACTGAGGCTTGTTAGTTCTTTGTGTATATTACCTTAATAATAACTCAACGTATTTTTTCGTACAACCCCCTTTTTGTCACACATCTAAGCATGTGTGTATAAAAATACAAGGCATTTGCTTTTGAAAGATCACACACATTCAAATCGTTATTTGCTTTTACATACCAAGCAATATTCTACACACATAAAAATTTCAATTTTTTTTTCACCAAAGCACATTATAAACATAAACATGTATGTATGCACACAAACACTATACATACGTACCAGACAAGTAAACTCTGTGGAAAAAAATGTCGCACACTGATGATTACAAAAATATACTCTGATGTATTTATATGTATGTTAAAAATGCTTTTGTATTTATCTTTTAAAATGTTGTATATTTGTCAATTTGTTTTTCATTTTAAAAATTGAAATATATGTACATAGGCTTGTAACTATATTTGAAAATAATAAACAGGTTATTTTATACATATATATATATATACATATACATAATTGAAATGAGCCGTCGCTAAAAAGTATTTTGTCACCAGTAAAATAACTTTTCATTTATGAGGTGTTTTTTGAAATGTATGTACATACATACATAAGTACCTATGTAATTGGTCAATAACGAAGAATAAATAACTTACATAATTACTATTTGAAATAGCCCTACGTTAGAACAATGAATATTGTTTTAGCCTTCTCGAAATCGATAAACTGATACGTTCTGTTAGGCTGATTGGATAATCTAAGTAAGTACATATGTATGTAACTAATATGTATAAACGCTACATACATATGTATGTACATATGTATGTGTTTTTAAAAACCCCCTAGTAATTTGAATTTTCATCTAAGCAAGTAGGTATGTAGATATGTACTAAGCTTTAAGCTAACTCAAAATAGTGTTGACTTTTCAAATATCAAATTATTACCTACAGTTAAAATAATAGGTAATTATGTGTGTAACAAATAACAATATACATACATACATATGTAGGTACCTACATAGCAATTATATCAATATGTACATATAACAATATCAACTTTAAATCCGTGCTGAAATGAAAGTAACAAGCCAACATAAGGCAAACATATGTATGTACATATGTATGTAAAAATGTGCGTATAAATATAAAACAAAGTTACCCATCAAACCAAAAACTTCGATTTTGTAACGAATTTGAAAGTTTCGATTTGTAAAAATATGTCTTAACAATGTCGTTTAGACTATTCTTAATGTTTTCGTAATCATTTTTAATTGACTAAAGATCTGCACGTGATAAAACACTATTTATCTTGTAAATTTTATTAAATTTTTCATGTTAATTATATTTATCTATTGAACTAAAAATAATACAGTATTTTTCGGTTAATTGACCCTACGGTTAATTGGTTTCCACGCTTAATTGAACCACATGATCGGGCAAAAAAATATTGCATACGAAAACACATGTAAATTTCCTCGGATAATTGAACTCGGTTAATTGATTTTCCCGCTTAATTGGTTCAAAATTCATGTAATCAAAAATAAATTTCCTCTTACTTTTACCCGGTTAATTGCATTATTATTGAAAAATAATCTGGCATTTTTGCACATACATTATTGACATCATTTGTGAAAAAATTTGTGTTCAAGTTTATGTTTTTTTTGTAAAACCAATATATGAATTGTTTTTTATTTAGTTTATAAATTTAATTTTTTTGTAAAACTCATGTGCACACAAATAGTGCATTTAATAGTACATAGTATGTACCTACAATAATAAATACCTGCGATACACATATATGTACATTTTTTTCTGTTACATGCCTTTTTTTTGTTTAAGGTAAAAAAAAATTATTTTGAAAAACTTAAAGTGCACATATGCGATTTCTTTTAATTCATTAGTATGTAGTTCCAATTATGCGTGATTTCTGTAATTGAACAAATTGTTCAATTAAACGGGATTCTTGTAATTGAACGAATTGTTCAATTAAGCTGGTATCGGCTAATTGGTTCCCCGGTTAATTGAACAAAAAGTTGTGCAAATTTTGATGTGCAATTAACCGAAAAAGACTGTATTAACGAAGTTTACCTGATTTTGCAATACTTACTTAATAATTAAATTTTTTAAAAAAATGTTTCTCTTCACAAACTCAATTTAAAACTTGTAAACATCAAATAGGTATAACTTCAGACATAATACAGAAATGTCTTACGGTAGAAAAACAAAATAAATATTTTGTATTATTGCCCATGCGCCCAACCATACGTACAAATATTTATTATTAAATTATATATATGTATATATATATATGTATGTATGCCTGAATGTTTTCATAAAAAGGGCATACCCTGCATTTTTAAAAGTAGAATTTTAATCGAAATCGTTAAGTATTTCCCTAACGAAAATCCGACTAAATACTACAGTGGCCACAAGTAATGCAAGAGTTCGCCTTTGACTCTCTCACACATATACATGTAAAAAAAGTGTTTTTAAAGGTAAAATGAGCAGAAGTCAACTAAAACGTTGCATAAACAAAGAAAAAGAACAATTAATTGAATATTTTATAACTATTGAAAAAGAAATTTGATAAATAAACAAATATGTATCAAAAAAAAATTAAATTTCTGTAGTATTTTCATTTAGGAAATATCATTGTTGATCTAACTGGTACATTTTGACTAGAGAAATAGTTGGGAGTTGCTCACCAGTGATCTCATCGGTCTGATCGCGTCAAGTGATTACCGTCAATGTCATCCGTATGTTCAAATCGTCAGTCGAGTGCATTGCTAGTTGTTAGGCTGGTAGTTAGAGGAAATGACTGGTAGCTCGCGAAATAGCTAGACATTCGCTAGCTACGGCGACTGCAGGGTATTTAAAATACTTGCAAACAATAATATTTATACACACAGAAGCAGCATTACATATATATGTAAGTATTTGTGTTGAAAATGTTAATGTTTGTTGAATTTTAAAGTTCTAACTAAGCTTGATGTTGATCTAATAAATATATTTGAGCTATCCATGAATAAATAATAGAAGCTGTCGATGGATGTTGAAAAAATTTCCATTATCTTTATTTTATGTATGTACCTACGTACTAGTAATGTTACGAATACTCGTATTCGATTTTTCGACTATTTGCTTATTTTAATATATTTTTATTCGTATTCGACAAGTAAGTATTTTGTTACATACCAGAAATTAAACATTTTTCCTTTTTGGGATGTTTGTTTCATATAAATTAGATTATTTCTAAACAAAATATGTTTCAATCAGCAGGTTTTCTTTTAAGCAAATGCAAGCAAGTGCTTTGAGATTGATCAAAAATAATAAATATAAATAACAATTTTTATTTTCAATTAAGCGTTTTTTACATATAAACAGTGCGTTCTTATCCGAATTCGACTTTATACACATATATTTACCGTGTAGTACCTACACCATACCATAGCGTTTTAATTTACTTTAGCAAAAATAAAATTTCGGTTCTGAGTTTTGATTACATATATACAATTTTATAAACCTTTCAAAAATAAATTTAAAATAAATACTTTGTGCTCCAGTATTGAACTGAGGAGTCGCTCACTATACTTCTACCCACTAACCATTGTGCTACAGAGGCTTGTTAGTGTTGAATGTATATTAACTTAATTATAACTTTACGTATTTTTTTGTACAAACCCCTTTTTGTCACACATCTAAGCATGTGTGTATAAAAATACAAGGCATTTGCTTTTGAAAGATCCACACATTCAAATCGTTATTTGCTTTTAACATACCAAGCAGTGCTGCCACGACCAAAAAAATATTACAACCAAATATTTTGAAAAAGTTACCAAATGTGAAAAAATAACCAAATTTAAAATGCATATTTTATTAACAAAAAATATTTATATTTATTTAAAGTAGCATTACATACAGTTTATTTGCATTTTATACATAGTTAAATAATAATTGCAAAACAAGAAAACAAAAAAAAAAAAATCATACTAATAGTAAATGAAAAGGAGAAACTTAAATTGAAATCAGTTTTTGTTTATTTGAGCCCTTATTCGTAAAAATAGTTTTTTTTTATAAGAGTTAAACCTGCCAAATGTTTATACAAAATTCATTTGATTGAAAGTTTATAAATTAAAATTTTTTTTGAATAGGATCATTACAATAAACAATATTTGTACTGCACATTTATAAATAATAAGAAAGGAAAAAAAGAAATTGTTTTTACATATTAATAAATTTCTTATTAATAAGTGAAAAACATAACAAGAAACTTAAATTTAAACAAACTTTTTAAAGTGTTTATTTATTTAAAATAAACAATATTTGTACTTCAGGAAAAAAATGTAATTGTTTTACAAAATTTTTCTTTTAAATCAAAAAATTAATAGATTTACAATTCACAGTATTGAGATTAGAAATTATATACGAATTTTCAATTCATATCTTTGGCAGACCGTAAATAGTGGGCAACATTTTGATTTTTGCACAACTGTTTCGATTGGATAATATTGTTAATAGTTTTAAAATCAAGACTATTACGAAATTTGGTTTTGTTTAAATTAAGCTGTGAAAACATTCTTTCGGCTGCAGCAGAACTATGTGGCAATGATAATAAATTTTGTACGAAATAAAAAAGTTGTTCAAAAGTTTTTTCGTTCGTCCCATTTTTGTTTTGAAAGTTGTCAGGTCTAGTTAGATGTGAATCATTGAATATTTTTTGATAACACAGAGCAGATCATTTAGTAGTACGGAGAGGTGTTGACAGTGTTGGGACCCAATCGTACTATGAACAGGTAATTAAAAATTTTCAAAAATTGTTTTCAAAGCTTAACAAGTTATATATATGTATAGTTAAAAAATATTCAAACGAAAAAAACTAACCAAAATGAAAAAATATTCGCATCTCACATTGAAAAATAAAATTACCAATTTTGGTTAGAAATAACAAAAAACGGCAGCTCTGATACCAAGCACTATTCTACACACATAAAAAATTTCAATTTTTTTTCACCAAAGCACATTATAAACATAAATATGTATGTATGCACACACATCGTTTTTAGAACACTATACGTACCAGACAAGTAAACTCTGTGGAAAAAAATGTCGCACACTGATGATTACAAAAATATACTCTGATGTATTTATATGTATGTTAAAAATGCTTCTGTATTTATCTTTTAAAATGTTGTATATTTGTCAATTTGTTTTTCATTTTAAAAATTGAAATATATGTATGTACATAGGCTTGTAACTATGTATATTTGAAAATAATAAACAGGTTATTTTATACATACATATATATATATACATATACATAATTGAAATGAGCCGTCGCTAAAAAGTATTTTGTCACCAGTAAAATAACTTTCCCTTTTATGAGGTGTTTTTTGATATGTATGTACATACATAAGTACCTATGTAATAGGTCAATAATTACTATTTGAAATAGCCCTACGTTAGAACAATGAATATTGTTTTAGCCTTCTCGAAATCGATAAACTGATACGTTCTGTTAGGCTGATTGGATAATCTAAGTAAGTACATATGTATGTAACTAATATGTATAAACGCTACATACATATGTATGTACATATGTATGTGTTTTTAAAAACCCCCTAGTAATTTGAATTTTCATCTAAGCAAGTAGGTATGTAGATATGTACTAAGCTTTAAGCTAACTCAAAATAGTGTTGACTTTTCAAATATCAAATTATTACCTACAGTTAAAATAATAGGTAATTATGTGTGTAACAAATAACAATATACATACATACATATGTAGGTACCTACATAGCAATTATATCAATATGTACATATAACAATATCAACTTTAAATCCGTGCTGAAATGAAAGTAACAAGCCAACATAAGGCAAACATATGTATGTACATATGTATGTAAAAATGTGCGTATAAATATAAAACAAAGTTACCCATCAAACCAAAAACTTCGATTTTGTAACGAATTTGAAAGTTTCGATTTGTAAAAATATGTCTTAACAATGTCGTTTAGACTATTCTTAATGTTTTCGTAATCATTTTTAATTGACTAAAGATCTGCACGTGATAAAACACTATTTATCTTGTAAATTTTATTAAATTTTTCATGTTAATTATATTTATCTATTGAACTAAAAATAATACAGTATTTTTCGGTTAATTGACCCTACGGTTAATTGGTTTCCACGCTTAATTGAACCACATGATCGGGCAAAAAAATATTGCATACGAAAACACATGTAAATTTCCTCGGATAATTGAACTCGGTTAATTGATTTTCCCGCTTAATTGGTTCAAAATTCATGTAATCAAAAATAAATTTCCTCTTACTTTTACCCGGTTAATTGCATTATTATTGAAAAATAATCTGGCATTTTTGCACATACATTATTGACATCATTTGTGAAAAAATTTGTGTTCAAGTTTATGTTTTTTTTGTAAAACCAATATATGAATTGTTTTTTATTTAGTTTATAAATTTAATTTTTTTGTAAAACTCATGTGCACACAAATAGTGCATTTAATAGTACATAGTATGTACCTACAATAATAAATACCTGCGATACACATATATATGTACATTTTTTTCTGTTACATGCCTTTTTTTTGTTTAAGGTAAAAAAAAATTATTTTGAAAAACTTAAAGTGCACATATGCGATTTCTTTTAATTCATTAGTATGTAGTTCCAATTATGCGTGATTTCTGTAATTGAACAAATTGTTCAATTAAACGGGATTCTTGTAATTGAACGAATTGTTCAATTAAGCTGGTATCGGCTAATTGGTTCCCCGGTTAATTGAACAAAAAGTTGTGCAAATTTTGATGTGCAATTAACCGAAAAAGACTGTATTAACGAAGTTTACCTGATTTTGCAATACTTACTTAATAATTAAATTTTTTAAAAAAATGTTTCTCTTCACAAACTCAATTTAAAACTTGTAAACATCAAATAGGTATAACTTCAGACATAATACAGAAATGTCTTACGGTAGAAAAACAAAATAAATATTTTGTATTATTGCCCATGCGCCCAACCATACGTACAAATATATATTATATAATTATATATATGTATATATATATATGTATGTATGCCTGAATGTTTTCATAAAAAGGGCATACCCTGCATTTTTAAAAGTAGAATTTTAATCGAAATCGTTAAGTATTTCCCTAACGAAAATCCGACTAAATACTACAGTGGCCACAAGTAATGCAAGAGTTCGCCTTTGACTCTCTCACACATATACATGTAAAAAAAGTGTTTTTAAAGGTAAAATGAGCAGAAGTCAACTAAAACGTTGCATAAACAAAGAAAAAGAACAATTAATTGAATATTTTATAACTATTGAAAAAGAAATTTGATAAATAAACAAATATGTATCAAAAAAAAATTAAATTTCTGTAGTATTTTCATTTAGGAAATATCATTGTTGATCTAACTGGTACATTTTGACTAGAGAAATAGTTGGGAGTTGCTCACCAGTGATCTCATCGGTCTGATCGCGTCAAGTGATTACCGTCAATGTCATCCGTATGTTCAAATCGTCAGTCGAGTGCATTGCTAGTTGTTAGGCTGGTAGTTAGAGGAAATGACTGGTAGCTCGCGAAATAGCTAGACATTCGCTAGCTACGGCGACTGCAGGGTATTTAAAATACTTGCAAACAATAATATTTATACACACAGAAGCAGCATTACATATATATGTAAGTATTTGTGTTGAAAATGTTAATGTTTGTTGAATTTTAAAGTTCTAACTAAGCTTGATGTTGATCTAATAAATATATTTGAGCTATCCATGAATAAATAATAGAAGCTGTCGATGGATGTTGAAAAAATTTCCATTATCTTTATTTTATGTATGTACCTACGTACTAGTAATGTTACGAATACTCGTATTCGATTTTTCGACTATTTGCTTATTTTAATATATTTTTATTCGTATTCGACAAGTAAGTATTTTGTTACATACCAGAAATTAAACATTTTTCCTTTTTGGGATGTTTGTTTCATATAAATTAGATTATTTCTAAACAAAATATGTTTCAATCAGCAGGTTTTCTTTTAAGCAAATGCAAGCAAGTGCTTTGAGATTGATCAAAAATAATAAATATAAATAACAATTTTTATTTTCAATTAAGCGTTTTTTACATATAAACAGTGCGTTCTTATCCGAATTCGACTTTATACACATATATTTACCGTGTAGTACCTACACCATACCATAGCGTTTTAATTTACTTTAGCAAAAATAAAATTTCGGTTCTGAGTTTTGATTACATATATACAATTTTATAAACCTTTCAAAAATAAATTTAAAATAAATACTTTGTGCTCCAGTATTGAACTGAGGAGTCGCTCACTATACTTCTACCCACTAACCATTGTGCTACAGAGGCTTGTTAGTGTTGAATGTATATTAACTTAATTATAACTTTACGTATTTTTTTGTACAAACCCCTTTTTGTCACACATCTAAGCATGTGTGTATAAAAATACAAGGCATTTGCTTTTGAAAGATCCACACATTCAAATCGTTATTTGCTTTTAACATACCAAGCAGTGCTGCCACGACCAAAAAAATATTACAACCAAATATTTTGAAAAAGTTACCAAATGTGAAAAAATAACCAAATTTAAAATGCATATTTTATTAACAAAAAATATTTATATTTATTTAAAGTAGCATTACATACAGTTTATTTGCATTTTATACATAGTTAAATAATAATTGCAAAACAAGAAAACAAAAAAAAAAAAATCATACTAATAGTAAATGAAAAGGAGAAACTTAAATTGAAATCAGTTTTTGTTTATTTGAGCCCTTATTCGTAAAAATAGTTTTTTTTTATAAGAGTTAAACCTGCCAAATGTTTATACAAAATTCATTTGATTGAAAGTTTATAAATTAAAATTTTTTTTGAATAGGATCATTACAATAAACAATATTTGTACTGCACATTTATAAATAATAAGAAAGGAAAAAAAGAAATTGTTTTTACATATTAATAAATTTCTTATTAATAAGTGAAAAACATAACAAGAAACTTAAATTTAAACAAACTTTTTAAAGTGTTTATTTATTTAAAATAAACAATATTTGTACTTCAGGAAAAAAATGTAATTGTTTTACAAAATTTTTCTTTTAAATCAAAAAATTAATAGATTTACAATTCACAGTATTGAGATTAGAAATTATATACGAATTTTCAATTCATATCTTTGGCAGACCGTAAATAGTGGGCAACATTTTGATTTTTGCACAACTGTTTCGATTGGATAATATTGTTAATAGTTTTAAAATCAAGACTATTACGAAATTTGGTTTTGTTTAAATTAAGCTGTGAAAACATTCTTTCGGCTGCAGCAGAACTATGTGGCAATGATAATAAATTTTGTACGAAATAAAAAAGTTGTTCAAAAGTTTTTTCGTTCGTCCCATTTTTGTTTTGAAAGTTGTCAGGTCTAGTTAGATGTGAATCATTGAATATTTTTTGATAACACAGAGCAGATCATTTAGTAGTACGGAGAGGTGTTGACAGTGTTGGGACCCAATCGTACTATGAACAGGTAATTAAAAATTTTCAAAAATTGTTTTCAAAGCTTAACAAGTTATATATATGTATAGTTAAAAAATATTCAAACGAAAAAAACTAACCAAAATGAAAAAATATTCGCATCTCACATTGAAAAATAAAATTACCAATTTTGGTTAGAAATAACAAAAAACGGCAGCTCTGATACCAAGCACTATTCTACACACATAAAAAATTTCAATTTTTTTTCACCAAAGCACATTATAAACATAAATATGTATGTATGCACACACATCGTTTTTAGAACACTATACGTACCAGACAAGTAAACTCTGTGGAAAAAAATGTCGCACACTGATGATTACAAAAATATACTCTGATGTATTTATATGTATGTTAAAAATGCTTCTGTATTTATCTTTTAAAATGTTGTATATTTGTCAATTTGTTTTTCATTTTAAAAATTGAAATATATGTATGTACATAGGCTTGTAACTATGTATATTTGAAAATAATAAACAGGTTATTTTATACATATATATATATATATTTTTTTTTAAACTAATATACACAAAGAACTATCTAGCCTCAGTAGCACGATGGGTCGTGTGTTGGATTATTGTGAGCGATTCCTCAGTTCAATACTGGAGTATTTATTTATTTTAAATTTATTTCTGAAAGGGTTATAAAATTGTATATATGTATGTAATCAAAAATCAGAACCGAAATTTTATTTTTGCTAAAGTAAATTAAAACGCTATGGTATGATACAGGTGTAGGTACTACACGCTAAATATACATTTGTGTATATATATATATGTACATAGGTATATATGTATTTTTCGGTTAATTGCACATCAAAATTTGCACAACTTTTTGTTCAATTAACCGGGGAACCAATTAGCCGATACCCGCTTAATTGAACAAATCGTTCAATTACAAGAATCCGCATAATTGGAACTACTAATGAATTAAAAGAAATCGCATATGTGCACTTTAAGTTTTTCAAAATAATTTTTTTTTTACCTTAAACGAAAAAAATGCAAGTAACAGAAAAAATGTACATATATGTGTATACGCAGGTATTTATTATTGTAAGTAGGTACATATTTACTATTAAATGCACTATTTATGTGCACATTAGTTTTACAAAAAAATTAAATTTATAAACTAAAAAACAATTCATTTGCAATTAACCGGGTAAAAGTAAGAGGAAATTTATTTTTGATGACATGAATTTTGAACCAATTAAGCGGGAAAATCAATTAACCGGGTTCAATTATCCGAGGAAATTTACATGTGTTTTCGTATGCAATATTTTTTTGCCCGATTATGTGGTTCAATTAAGCGTGGAAACCAATTAACCGTAGGGTCAATTAACCGAAAAATACTGTATACATAATTGAAATGAGCCGTCGCTAAAAAGTATTTTGTCACCAGTAAAATAACTTTCCCTTCTATGAGGTGTTTTTTGATATGTACATACATACATAAGTACCTATGTAATAGGTCAATAACGAAGAATAAATAACTTACATAATTACTATTTGAACTAGCCCTACGTTAGAACAATGAATATTGTTTTAGCCTTCTCGAAATCGATAAACTGATACGTTCTGTTAGGCTGATTGGATAATATAAGTACATATATACATATGTACCTAATATGTATAATAGCTACATATTTCTACATATTTCATTTAAAAATATTTCTCGAATAATTTGCACAGAGTAGGTACATTTTCCAAAAAAAAAAAAAAAGTCATAAAAAAGTAGTACATAAAATGTACAAAAACATATTAATTTATATATATATGTATGTACATATATGTGTGTATGTTAAAAATGCATTTGTATTTAGAAGTAAAAAATATGTGATTTGTTTTTCATTTTAGATTCCTTTTAAGCTCAGTGAGAAAAAAAGTAATGATAAAACATGCACACATACTGCTTACAGTATTATCAAAGGATATTAACAAAGGATATACAGGCTTATTATATTCTGCGAATCACATATATGTATATGCATTGGTGAAGGGTATATAAGATTCGGCACAGCCGAATATAGCACTCTTACTTGTTTAAATTGTTTTTAAACCAGATCCAATTTAAAACAAATTATGCATTAAAATTATATATATATTTTTTCATTATTTACAATGTTTTTTTTTGTTATATCATCTAAAATAACACAAAAATTTTCTCAAAATTATACTCCAAAAGTAAATCTAACTAAAATTGATTGCTATAAAACTCGAAATATTTACTTTTTTTGAACATTTTCAAATTTTTGCTTTTTACGAGTTCACACATTTAAATTTTTACATCATCTTTCATGTTTTAATAATACTGTTAAATATTTTTAAAAAACACTCAGTCATCAAACAATATTATTATTTCGTCCCCTTAATAAAACAATAGTGTATAATATTTTTGCCATTTCGAGATAATTGAGTTTAATAATTTTGTGTTATTAGACATCTGGGAAAACAGTAATATTTCAGAAAATACTCAACGTTTCTAAGTTGTGGTTAAATATGTGGTGGAATAATCAGGCTACTAGTAGATGATATTTCATTAATTTACAAGTGCTTTAATTGCAAATAAATGGGTTTCAAAGTACCATTGAGGCCCTATGCTCCTTATAGGATCGAAGGGAATATATATATAAAGTACCATGATGTCACTTAGGCAATTTTATTGGTTTTATAATATGTATGAAAATCATTATACACTATTTTATTTGAATCTTTTACATCATATATCACGAAATACTTTTGAATTGTCGGACGAATTTCCATGCAGTAAAACAAAGTATTCGAGCTTAACAATCCATTTTATTCATAATTCACAGTAATTTTTTGGTATTTCAATGACACGTTTTTTACACAGTTTTAATTAATTAAAAAATACATGAATAAAAAGCAATATTAATCTACGGAAATATCCTCCTCTATATCAGGCTCATCCAAGCAATTTTTATTTCTCCCCGGGTTGAAGATTAAGATAAAAAGAATGAAATTCTTTGGGAATGACATTTTTGGTACATAGCCCCTTAAGATCATTGAACTTTAAGATATATGTGGTAGGCTGTTGCTTAAATTTAGGGCACAAATCACAGTTGGTTGATTTCTTCCTCTTTCGCTCCATTATGTCAATTGTTTGCCACTCGGAGTACCAATTCTCTTTGTAGAGCAGCAAATTAGGATTAACTTTCTCCACTTTAATTTGCTTAATCTTCAAACAATTCACTGACTTGTTTTCGTTTCCATTATTTTCACGATGTTTTTTACAATAAAACACTTGCAAAAGCATAATTGCCACGTCTATGTCTTCTCTCAGCAAATTCTACAATCTATAAAACAGTTGACATTAAGAGTGTAAACAGATTTTAAGCTATTGTTTACGTCAACCGTAGAACACACAGAGAAATTTTGTATGATACATATATATATATATATATATATATATATAATGGGGTAGAAGTGTCATACGGATTGAGTCCAAATAATATATTGTTAAAAAATAGTGTATATCAATATATGTACGTCATTTTTCGATTTTATTTTGTTAAGAAATAATAAAAATAGTGAATAATAAAAATAGTGTATGCTTTTTATACACTATTTTTCTTTGAAATTATATTAGAGTAACTACTAATTAAAACACCACTGACCCACTTTGTGGAAGTAGAGTTTCACCAAATTTTGACATTTAGCATCAGTTATGTAGATTCTTATTATGCAATAAACAAATAATGGTGTACACTATTGTTTTATTGAGGGGACGATTTAACAGTTAATTTAAACGTAAATAGAATGACTTTTTGATTGTAGTTTTATTGACACATGGATTGCATATTCCATTAAATAAAACGTGCAACTACACGAAAAATGGCAGACTATGAAAAAAAAGTACATTTTGTTAAAAGAAAAAAAAAAATCAAAAAGTGCGTTTGTGCACCAATTTTTTTTAGAACCCATTTTCTTAGTAAAACAAAAACAAATTATGCTAAATATATTTTTTTCTAGAAGATTTCAATCCAAATATATATTCTAAAAATACCAAAGAACCAATTTGTCAAAAAATGCGAAAAAGTACGTTTTATTCTTATTAATAGATAATACGATTTTGACAAAATTTATACTATTTTCAAGATATTTCTTGACAGAGCACAACAATCAGCTGTGTTTGACATTTTTAAAGTCTGTATACAACAATAATATACACGCAGTTTATTATATTTGTAATCTTGCTTCCACTTTGTGTAGAAAACTTTTGAAGTCGCGCGCTCTCATATGATTGAATTAAAAATTTAATTTGTTCACGTTTATTTCTCTCCAGTCACGTCACCGGTGTTCATCTCTAACATACACACACACACACACACACAAAGACCTAGTTAAGTTTGGTTCATTGTAAAAATGTTCTCAAGTTCGAATGGAATAATTTTATAGACTTATTGTCGCCACAACAGCTTCACGGTTTAAATTAATGAACAACAAAATAAAATTAAGGTTATTGTTTTTCAATCCTTCCCCTTGACTTTCGGACAAAAGGGAAGATAAACATGCATACATACATCTTCTAATATGTAATAGTTTAAAAAAATATTTGAATCTAGTGAAGAAAAATATGAATTGAAGGTGATGTGATATTTTATTTTTAATCGATTTGGTCATTCTTCCATATATTTACTAGTGATCTTACAATGAATCGTGTTGTAGAGAATACAATATTGTTTTTTATTTTTCTTATTAATCGTATTGTTTTCATTTTATGTTTCATTTGTAAATCATTCCGATGACATCACGATGATATGACAGTATTTCATTATAAGATAGCTTTCCTATTATAAAAGAAAATGGAGGTGGATGACTATAGGATTTTTTCGATGGTATGAGATGTTCAATGAAATCAGTCGTTCTATACCGGGGAAAATTTTAGTTCGATCTACGAAATTTCTCTTTTTAAAATTGTCTTCCCTTTTTACTTTATTATAAATAAAATCTCCCGAGGTTATTGCTATTCTGAACGTACTTCGAAAATGGGAAATTTTTCCCCGCGAAAAAAGTAGGTGTATATTCTAAATATGAGGGAGAGGGAAAATTTATTTTTTTTCCCAAAAATTTGAAAGGGATTTAGTGGTAAAGTTTTAAATTCAAATTAAAAAATGCTGAACAGTGATGGAATAAACATCTTTAAGGACAATGAACATAAATAAGAACTGGAACAATGTTTTTCTTTCTTGTTTTAGAAATTTTTAGCCACGCCATCCAAAAATAGGAACCGAAAAACGAAATGGTATAAACACCTTGATCCTTGCGGTGCAACACCTTATGTTGAATATTTTTTCCAATCCTTACGAGTATTCAAAGACAAAGTTTGCATTTGTGAAATAATTTCCGTTAATAATTATTCTTTTTCTTTTACTAAAAATTATATAGGCCGCAAGAAGAGCTAAATAAAATCATTGTTATTTTTTTTAACTTTCTCATTTCATATAAACAACATGATGATGATATTTAAATTCAATTAAGAAAACTTCTTAAGCAAAACTACTGCAAAGTTATTTAAAATTATTATCAATTAAACTAGTATGTATTACCAATTCCTGTTGTCCAGTTTGTGGATTAATAATCAGGATTCAATAACTATGCCAATAATACTAATGCCACGTAATTCGATTTTAATTAAATTAGAGAGTCATTTGAAAGGTTAATTTTTTTTTTAAAAACATAATATCGGACTTGTGTTTTTAAAAGAAAAACTTTACATCGCTATTTTATCAAATATCGTATTTAAATTATGCAGAGTGAAAAATAGCCCAAAACAAAAAATTATCCTCAAGCCAAAAATAAAAAATGGTCCCAAAATAATTTTTTTTTGGTTTTTTCCATGTAAAAATTTTGATGCCATTTTTACTTCCCCAATATTTTTACATTGAAAACAACAAAAAAAGTTTTGGAGCCATTTTTCTTATTTTAAGGCAATTTTTCCTACTTTGGGAACAATTAAATTACATGAAATAAAAAAAAAAATGGCCCAAAAAAGAAAAATTGGCCCAAAAAAAAAAGAAAAATGGCTCAAAAAAAAGGAAAAATGTCCCCAAAGTTCGTGTTATTGTTTTCAATACAAACATTTTGGCAAAATTGCCTCAAACTGAAAAATAGCCCCAAATTTAAAAATAAAAAAAACTTAAGAATGGCCCCAAAGTTCATGTTGTTGTTTTCAATAAAAAATTTGGGGACATCTCTAATTGGGGACATTTTTCATTAAGCCAAACATTTCATATTTCTTTTCCGCCTTTCTCACTGAAAAAAGCAAAGTTGTATGCAACAAAGTTGCGTAGTGTAAATACCGTAAAAGATAAACTTTTTAGGAAGCTTTGGAAAAATATTAATAATTAAACACTAGTCTATTATTGACACAATTGCATGCTTACATACGAGTACATGTATGAATGCTTTTATTCTCAGCGTATTCGTATTCGTATTTTATGAAATTGAAATTCGTTTTAAAGATTCTAATCTATTTGTAGGTTGGTTTTTGTTATTATATTGTTTGCTTTAATTAATTAATTTTCAATTTTTCTATATAAAAATGGTTAAAATTTATTTTCTTTTTTTTTATTTATAAAGATTTATAGCAAAAACATTTGTCAATTTTTAAAGCTTGATAAATGTTCATAAATCTTTTTCTTGAAATTTATATTGAGTTCATGATTAATGAAGTATTTTTCAATTTGAAAATTTATTTTAATATGAAAATGGAGAAGAAAGAGCGGGCGGAAGTGAGTGAAATAATTACGATAAATTAATTGAGAAAAAAAAATTTAAAAAGTTTAAGCATGATTTAGTTTAATTCTTGTATAAAACAAGAATACTACAGACTTTTCTCTCAGTTGTGTATTTTGTTCGAAATGAAAGTAATGTGGATTTAGGTTAGAATTGTTTTGACTTATTAATTGTAATTTTTGTAATATTATTATTTGTTAATATTTATACAGACTAAAGTTCGTAAATTTAGAAATCAGAGAAATATTAAATAGACATTTTTAACATGTTTCAAGCAACAAGGGAAAAATTTAATATCTAAAAATCACTTTCGATTTCAACTACACGGCCGAATAGATCAAACGCTATTTTCGGTAGAAGCCACTAAACCTCGTCAGTATTCTTGTGTAAATGCTTTCATTACTTGTTTAGGTAGTTCTGTTGAACGTGATTACATATCCCATTTATACACTTTTCGAATGCAAATAGAATACGAGAATTATCATTACTAATAGATGTTAGCTGGTGACTTTCCGTAATACATACTTTTTTTATATATCGATGGCTTAGTATAAAAAAGGCGTAACTCAATTTTTTTTGTTGTAGAATAAAATTTGTTGCTTCTTTTTTTAAATTTGCATTAACTTTTTTAAAATTAAGAATTTGCGAATTTTGTTAAGTTTCAAAAAAACAAAACAAATGGTGATAGGCCTTTTTTATATTGAGCCATCGATATGAAGTTTTGTGATGTCTATTATTCCTGATTCGTCTTATTTGCGATCTTTTTCTGTATGGAGATGATTCCCCTGATTGTAAAGTAAATTTGGCTACTTCGACAAAACCTATTGTGAATAATTTGTGAACAGGGACATATTAACCGCACTTGTGTTTTCAAGAAGATGTCAACTGGATGCTTACAGCTGGCGAAGATCATCTATATGTTGTCGGCACCGCCACAATGTTCTCGGATCTTTGATTGTCAAGCGCTAATGAATGCGGCCTGTCTGCATCCCAACCAGGTTAAAATTGCAATGGATGGGCAAAATGGAGGTGTTTACTTGTGGTATGTTAAATCGGAGGTGCACGAACAACTAATACCAGAAGTGGATGCGTCTATACAAAATGTGGCTATATCACCCGACGGCCAATATATAGCTGCTGTTAACAATAACGGAAATTGTTACATATGGTCTCTTAGTTCCTCACCAAATCAAAAGCTGACCACTTTAAATCCGAAGCTGAAAAATAGCTACGTTTTGCGTTGCAAGTTTAGCTTCGACTCTCGCTTGCTAGTTACGACTTCTGGATACGGTAACGCGCGTATATGGAAAACTGATGACTTCATTACGAGTATATGGCGTGAATTGTCTATTGATAATTATTGGGTGTGGGATGCTGCTTTCAGTGCAGATTCAAAATATCTCTTTACGGCCTCAAGTGGTGTTGTTGCGCACCTGTGGAAGTTAGAAACCAAGAACCACGAAGGGAAATATACTGGTCATGCTAAAGCTATCACTGCTCTATCATTCAAAGATGAATTACTACATTCTAAAGAAAAGGAATCTAAAGCACAATATTGATTAAAAGCCATAAATGTGAAAAGTTTAAAAAAAGCCATAATATTGATAAAAAACTCCTAAGTAGAGCAAAAACTCTATAAAATTCGTAAAAAATGCGAAAAGTGGAATCGGAAAATAGGGACCTGTTCGGAAATGCATCACTGCGCCGCATCTGATGCGTATGTGTGATTAGTGATGCATTTCCGAACAGGCCCTAGCAGTAAAATTGATTAGCAATAACAAAAACATTTTGAAAATAAAACAAGAAAAACGCCAAAAAACACATAAAATCGCTTGTCCTGAAAATTAGCAACATGTGCGCAGATCAATCTAATTCATAAATAAAACTCTAAATAAGATTGTAGTGAAAATGTATGGCTGACTTCCAAAACGTTCGTATACAAAGTTTGTATACAGTGTTGCTACTGTATTTAAACCACATACATATGAGCCGTTTATTTTAAAAGTGGCATAAGTCACTTTTTCAAAAAAATCGAGTTAATGGCAGCACTAAATAAAATTGAACGATATCTTTTCATTTGTAAAAAATTTGCAATCTACCAAAAATGTGACTTATGCCACTTTCAAAATAAACGGCTCATATGCAAAGTTCCGAAACAATGCAACAACTATAAAGCCGATGCCTTGTTTGCTTTCTTACTGCTACGGCGGCGTTTTGAAATGGTATACATTGCATAATTATTGTACTGCGGCGTTATGAGATGTGATGCCTTGTTCAGACACAAAGCAATTGACGTTTTGGAAGTCAGCTTATGTTTACTTTCAATTTACATAAGAAACAGGAACATTTTTAATAGCATAATTGCTCCATCAGAAAAACGTAGTACATCCGCAAAAACCTCTAAAACAAATCAATTACACATTTTTGTAAACAATTCTAGAAGTAAATTTCCTTTTTTTCATATGATGTGGCAAAGTTTTTTTTATATTTTACTCAAATCATGGTTTTTTTTCAAATTAAATATAACAATTAGTATTGCACATTTTACTCGTTCTATTTCTGATTAATTTAAAGTTATAAAATAATTCAAATATGATGTCTGCAGACATTTTTAAATGTCATTGTCATACCAGTGAACACAAAGAAGGCCAATAAAACATCACAATATTATTGTCAATATGCAAAACTAAAAAAAAAAAAACAGATAAAAAATCAAGTTCAAGTGAAGATGCAAATTTTTTCGTATTCATAAATTTATATATGGAAAACATTTTGCTAAATAATAGCAAAAAAAAAATATATAGTTATATAAAAATAAGCAACTCTGAACAACATTTTAAATTGACATGATTGTTTGGCGTTAAGTGCAGTGCTAAAATAATTTAGAACGGCAATTGAGACTTTTGTGATACCTTATGTTTAGTATTGTGTTTAACATTTCCAATATGAAAAAAAAAACTTAGTATGAAATAGTGTTAGAAAACTTGTACTCTTGTGAAAAACGAGTATCTGACAGCATTCAAGCATTCATGGAGGTTCACACCTCCATAATTTTATATATTTTGGAACTATTATCAAAATAATTTTGTTTTGCTTGAAAGGTGTTGCTATCATTTGGCTCCTAAATTTTTAAGGGACAAGTTGTTCAATAAAGCACGGAATAAAGTTTACATTTATGGAACTATTTTCATAATTACTTTTATGTTTCAATGGGTTTCCGGCAGGAGGAAAATTAACCCCTCCCCCACAAAATATTGATTATCCCCTAACTTTATCGTTTATGAAATGATTTTGAAAACTCTTTTCGTGTTTAAAAGAATTTGCTTGCAGTTTGATCCCATAATTTTTTTTTTTTTAATCGGGGCAAGTTGTTCCTCTCAGAATATAGATTATCGCAAACAACCACCTTTAATAGAGCGATTTTAAAAGTTTTGTTTGAAAAAGTTTGATTTTGGAAAACACCTTAAAATAAAGGATGGTCAAATTTGAGGTTATGAAGTAAATTGCCTGTCAAATGATGAAATGTCAAGAATTAAGCTGTCATTCTTTGACATTTATTTAGTAAAAAGTTGGGACATTTCAACCAAGGAACGCTAAACTCTTGAAAAAGTAATTTTAATTGTGAAAATTTACTATGCTAACGCCGCTGGATTATTTTTTATGGGGCAGTTTGAGAGACCGGGCTTACGTGAACAAACCACAAACAACAGACGCTCTGAAAGAGATAAGCTTTGTTGCAAAATTTGGTTAAAAATTTTGTAAAAATAGCGGACTTCTTCCGACCTGCTATAGGTAGACATTTGCCCGACATCATATTCCATTGTTAATTCCCATATTTCTACTTTGGTATTAATTGGTTTCAATAAAACTGAATTTGTAAAAAAAAACAAGTTTTTCAGCCAATTTACTTCCTAACCTCAAATTTTCCCACCATATATTACACAATTAGCAAATAGTCGGGGTAAATCGTCACAGTCTTCCACTCCACAAAATATTTATTATCTCGTAACTCTGCTATTTATTGATCAATTTCCAAAATAGTTTAATAGTTCCAATAAAAACTCGGTGGGAAATTTGTTCCTCTAAATTATTGTTTTTTAAAAAACTACTTAATTTATTTATCGGAGAGGCAAGTTGTTTCGAAATATTGGATCTATAAATATATATGTATATCCGCTATTTATGGGCCGATTTTATTTTATTTTTTTTTTTGTTAAAAAATGCAATTCAATATTTCGTGTGAGTTTTTGAATAATTGCGTCGATTTTGTAATCTGTTCGCTTGACTTTTTCTATTGAGTCGGGATTTTCTTGGCCAGAATGCAAGGGCCTAATATTTTCAAAAACTTTAAAATTTTTTATATACAAAATCAGCATTCCAAATAGCAAATGTCTGTTTCATAAAAAAATAAAGAAAAAAAAAAAACAATCCATACGTTGTAATAAAAGAATCGACTTTGAATAATAATGTAGAGTGACGTGGACTTTTGTTGTGTTTTGACTTTCAACAAGATCAAATAAATTAAAGTTTAGACATTCCTGATCAAAATACGAATACACTCGTATAAAAAGTTGTATTTAAACAAGTTTTAAACTTTAATAAAAAGAAAATTTTGTAATAATATAAAATTAATAATATTAATACGATTGTAGTAATAAAATTGATTGGCACGGTTCGTATTAATTTTTAATCTAATTGAACTAGATTATAAAGATTAACACGTCCAGTCAGTGATGATCAACAAATAGGTTAATGAACAAAAAAATAAATAAAATGTAATTAATTTATTTGCCAAGGGATTAAAAATTGAATCGGTTCATTATGAAGAGCATAAAAAATCAATTTGCTAAAAAAATAAATAGTTTTATTCTGTATTAAAATTTTTATGAAAAAAATCGGTTTATTAGCAAAAGCTGAACGATTTATTTAAAAATTTCATAAAAAAAAACTGAACATAATAATTTCGAATAGGCCTAACAAAGTATTGATGAGTGGGTACCGAGTATCGAGCATTTGCCGAGTAGCTACTCAATACTATTAGAGTTGAATTTTCACACTTAAATCCACTAAAATTTTAAAGGTCGATCTGCAACTCTGTGATAAATTATTATCTACAACTTTCGCACGTTTTATACCGCAATACTCCGCTAACTAATTAGTAATTAATTTAAAGTAACACAGACGCACGATAAAAGATCATGCGTCTGTAGATCATTCAAATACTAACATTAATTTCCCTTTAAAATTAACAAAAGGAAAGTAAACATGCATTATACATACATACGAGTACAGGCATACATTCACGCATTTGATCAAATATTTAGGAATTAAATTTAGAATTCTAATGAAAGTGTCATTTTGTCACTGCACGTGACTTACGTGATTTACTTTAACAATTAGTGGGTGTGGTTTAATATGGTGCGACTGGCTGCCTGGCTGGCTGGCTAAGCGGCTGACTATTTATTATGGTGTGGCTTGGTTGATTGGTTCAATTCAGTACATCTAAATGGCTGGCTGGGTGCCTGGCTAGATCATGGCTTTTACTAGTTGGATCGATTACACCAACAGCAAAAAAAAAAAAAAAAAAAAAAAAACACTAAAGGTGGGTGCTAATGTGACATAAAATAAACTCAACTTATACATTTCGCATTAAATAATGCAAAATAAATATTTACATATAAGTTATTTGCGTTTTAGCTGATAAAATATTGTTAATTTGTAGTATTTTTTTTTCAATATCAGCTGCATTTTTTCTGTTCAGGGAGAGAGAAAAGTCGTGCTTTTATATTAAACATTTCCTTGCATAAGCACCAAGACATGATCGACTGACAGACACCACCTTTTTATTTCGATTAATTTTTGTTGGAAACGTTTGATGAAAAAATCACACACAAACACAATCACTGAATGCAGGCAGGCAGCCAGTCAAACCGTGAAGGGAGACGTACGACAAGTATTGACACTAAAAGCAATTAATCATCATCAAAGAAACATGATTGACAATTTAATCAGTGAATATATTTAAACATTTTAACAATTTACAAGGTGGACATAGCGCGCACCAACTTATTACAAGCAACAAAACATTTGTTAATTCAATAATAATTAATATAAAAATTTTACATAAAAACGTGTTGGGAGAAATTGTTTTGGTTGGCGAAAAACGAAATATTTACACCTTTTTTGAATTTTTAAATCGGTAACGAATGCAGTAGTAGTTGTTTAGGCGATCCTAAATTAACCAATATATTAAACTCATCTTGTTCGTTTTTTATGTCCATCCAAAAAACCAGGTTTAATTTTTAATACTACTCAAAATATGCCGGTTAATTTTTCATGATATCCTATATAAAACACTTGAATGCTATTCTAAAGTAACTAGTTTTGATATTCTATTCTGAATAAACAAGTTTATTTATTATGCTATTCTATATAAAATGCTAAAATTTTAATGCTACTCTAATTATAGCGATTAATTTTCATGCAATTTTAGATAAAACGGCTAATTTTTCATGTTATCCTAAATAAACCATTTTAATGCTATTCTAAATTAACTAGTTTTGATATGCTATTCTGAATAAACAAGTTCATTTATTATGCTATTCTATATAAAATGCTAAAATTTTAATGCTACTCCAATTATAGCGATTAATTTTCATGCAATTTTAAATAAAGCGGCTAATTTTTCATGTTATACTAAATAAACCATTTTAATGCTATTCTAAATTAACTAGTTTTGATATGCTATTCTGAATAAACAAGTTCATTTATTATGCTATTCTATAAAAATGCTAAAATTTTAATGCTACTCTAATTATAGCGATTAATTTTCATGCAATTTTAAATAAAACAGCTAATTTTTCATGTTATCCTAAATAAACCATTTTAATGCTATTCTAAATTAACTAGTTTTGATATGCTATTCTGAATAAACAAGTTCATTTATTATGCTATTCTATAAAAATGCTAAAATTTTAATGCTACTCTAATTATAGCGATTAATTTTCATGCAATTTTAAATAAAACAGCTAATTTTTCATGTTATCCTAAATAAACCATTTTAATGCTATTCTAAATTAACTAGTTTTGATATGATATTTTGAATAAACAAGTTCATTTATTATGCTATTCTATAAAAATGCTAAAATTTTAATGCTACTCTAATTATAGCGATTAATTTTCATGCAATTTTAAATAAAGCGGCTAATTTTTCATGTTATACTAAATAAACCATTTTAATGCTATTCTAAATTAACTAGTTTTGATATGCTATTCTGAATAAACAAGTTCATTTATTATGCTATTCTATAAAAATGCTAAAATTTTAATGCTACTCTAATTATAGCGATTAATTTTCATGCAATTTTAAATAAAACAGCTCATTTTTCATGTTGTCCTAAATAAACCATTTTAATGCTATTCTAAATTAACTAGTTTTGATATGATATTTTGAATAAACAAGTTCATTTATTATGCTATTCTATTAAAATGCTAAAATTTTAATGCTACTCTAATTATAGCGATTAATTTTCATGCAATTTTAAATAAAGCGGCTAATTTTTCATGTTATACTAAATAAACCACTCAAATAAATAAATAATAAACCAGTTGTTTTATATTATTTCAAATATAAACAAGTTAATTTTTTATGCTATTCTAAATAAAATGCTAAAAGTTTAATGCTACTCTAAATATATCGGGTAATTTTGCATGCTATTTTAAATAAACCGGCTACTTTATCATCCTAATCAAACCAGTTTATGATATTCTAAATAAAACCGTTGTTTTATACTATTCTAAATAAAAATTAAATTAAATGCTTTATCATCCTAAACAAACCAGTTTCATGATATTCTTAATAAGCCAGATTTATTATGCTATTCTAAATATACAACTTAATTTCTTAAGATATTATAAATAAGATGCTAAAAGTTTCATGATACTCTAAATATATCGGGTAATTTTTCATGCTATTTTAAATAAACCATGCTCTCAATAAAACAGCATTAATTTTCCGTGCTACTTTAAATGAACCAGTTAAGTTTTAATGTTTCTTCTTAATGGGAAACGCTAAATTTTTCATGATATTATAAATTAATTGGTGCATTTTGAAAATTATTTTAATTAAAACTGTTAATTTTTTACGCTATTCTTAATGAGCTGGTTGATTTTCCATGCTATTCGAAATGAAGTCGATCATTTGTCAGTCCATTTTAACTGAACCGATTAACTTTTATAATATTATAAATGAGACAGTTCATTCTTTATGTTGTTTAAATTTGTATACATTCGATATTTAATTTCTATAATTAATATAAAAGAAAAATCGGTTTTCATTTTCTAAAGACTTATCTTTCAGAAATGAAACTACTTTCGAACGGAAGGAATTGAGTTCTGTGACATGGCTGATATAATTAATTTTCATGCTATTCCTGATCTTTTTATATTTATAATTTAAAGATGAAAAATTCTCATATAATACTTGCTTCATTAAACATTACACTAGAAAAACAACATCACAAAAAAATCCTGATTCCTTTAATGAGGCCATTTAATATTTTTACTTTGATGGGCTGACTTCCAAAACGTCAATTGCTTTGTGTTTGAACAAAGCATCACATTTCATAACGCCGCAGTACAACAATTATACAATGTGTACCATTTCAAAACGCCGCCGCCGAGTATTTTTGACGCAGTAAGAAAGCAAACAAGGCATCGGTTTTATAGTTGCTGCATTGTTTCGGATCTTTGCATATACATGTGATTTAAATACAGTAGCAATACTGTATACAAACTTTGTGTACGAACGTTTTGGAAGTCAGCCATGATGTCAGTAAATGAAAATTTTAATCTTGACGCGATTATATTGCATTTTATTTTATTTGATTTTAATCGTTTCAATAATTCATATCATTCTATTCACATAGTTTTTATTTACTTTATTTAAATTTATATCATTATAAATATTTGCATATTTGCAACAATAAGAATGAAAAAATAACAAATTGATTTATTCGGAAATCTCTAGGAATGAGTGCACATGTGGAAAAAACCATTTCATCGCCGGCCACAACAATTTTAGAAATAATCAATTTCTGTGTTTGATTGCATTTCTTTAAAATACTTTTCAATGCGGTTGATGGAAACAACTTATTTGGGTTCAAAAGATTTATTGAATTAAAAACTTCAAATGCACATCTGGAAACGATGAAAATATGTGCAATACATAATTTATAAATTATTTACAACTTCAGTAAGTGTAAATAAATTAAAGAGAAAATTTATAGAAAGTCTTTAATAACAAAATAAAAACCAAAGACAATTTTTAGGCATCCTTGTAATTAATTTCTATTTTTATATGTTTAACACACGGTGTCATGTCAACATTTTAAGGGATTTGAAGCACTTAATTCTATTTTTTTATAAAATTTTATCCAAATTATTCGATCCATTTTTTTTTTTGATAGCAGAAAATTACCGAGCACTCAAAGTATTTCTAATTTTTATGCTTCTCACTCAAGGGGAATTCACTACAACAAAAAAATTCTCCCTTAGAATTTATTCCATCTGTCAAAACAAATGCAACAATGCTCTTATAAAAATAATTAAAGAAAGGTAATCTAACTTTTAATGGTAGGTACTCACTTTGCAACACGTTTACATAACTCATTTGTCATTCCGATTGCTTATTTTGACACAGACATCGTAGTTAACTTGAAACCATAAGCGCAACATCACAATATATCAAATCTCTTATGCCACCCAATATGATATCATAAACACTATACAACCAAAAACAAAATATGAACATGTGTACCTACAATAAGCATTATCAATTTTTGATGATGACGTATACTAAAATGACCACCTTGTAGTGAATTCGCCCTGCCTATCACAAACAACCTAAACATGGTAAACAATTGAAATTTTGAAAATATGTTCTGTATCTGTCAACTGTTTAAGGAAAATTGGTGGTGTTGGCTGAAGTGGTTAGCGCATTGACTACTAATCAAACAATGACGTGAGGCCTGGGTTCAAACCCTGGCCAGAACAAGTCAATTAACATCATTAATTTCTGTAATGTACATTTGTGAGACATTGCATTACTTGTTGTCGGACTATTTAAGTGATGAAGGCATAGCAATGGTCACTAAAAAACTGTTCCGACAGCGATTGATGATGTTCCAAGCTAATGTACACAACATCGCCCTCCTTCGTCGGTTAGCAGAAATATCGGCGAAGTAAAACAATTAATAAAATGCCTGCCAATACAGCTTAACAAAGTTAATGCGTCTACCTAACACCGGAGGCGCCTCAACCCTGCTATAAAAATTAACATAACGCGCAAAGCAGAGTTGTAAAAGAATTAAGCTTTCTACATTTTCAACATCTATCTTCTCTACTCTATCCCTCTCTATGAGTTCCGGCACAATGCACTGCATACGTAGGGGTCATCCCGAGTGCTGGTCCTAATTAAAAAAAAAAAAAAATTAGTTTTGCCGCTCTTTAAAAAAGAAACTGCTTGTTAGAGGGTTCAAATATTTCACATAAATCTTTCTTTCTAAAATGATTTACTCAAGCCAAATTCATAAAACGAAGTATCGACAGCTCAGTTGATTATATTCGCCTTGTTTCGCCTCTTGTATATGTGATCTAGTTGCGTTGTCAAATGCTTTGTTGACACATTGTTCAGTCCATTTTTTTTAACATCGGAAGCAGATGTTTTTCAAAGCGAATTGAGTCGATTCTATTCTGTTATGAATTTGCCTTGAATTTACTATAACAATGGGGAAAAGGCTAAGAAATTTAATTTCTCTCGAAATGTATGCCAGTTGTAAACTTTGACAATGGCAATATACGTATCTATGTACATATTGTTAGCTAAAATGCAAAACCACGTAAGTCACTAAGGGCCAATAATTGACTTCGAATTTAAATACTCATTCAGCTAATTTTCATTTAAATTTATGTTCCATTTAAGTGCTACTTCTGTTTTTCAGTAGTATTTAATTGTTCTTATTAAATTGTATTGAGAACGTACAACGTAATATAAAAAATTTCCTATAAATTTCCCTTCAGAACAGCTGACTAGAAGAAATAAAGTAAAATCCCAAAAAATATATTTTTATTTTAGTAAAAATTAAGAATAATTAAGAACTGCTGAATTGTTTTAAGAGAATAAAAGCAAATTCCAGAACGATTAGAAGGATAATAACGACAAAACAAGCCAAGGTTGTATGCAACTTGTCAGCAGCCATAAATTTTTTATTGGCTGTGTTTTAAATAAGAAGAACAAGCAGTCTAAAACATATGGAAATTCGTAAAAATTATGTAGTATTTAAATGCACAATGTTGGCTATTTAATGTTGACTTAATTTTGCAGTGAAAAACTCAATTTTGTATATAAATAGCATTTAAAAATAAATGACATACATATAAATCAGCACTGAATTATTGGCCCTAAAGAAATTATATAAAACAAATTTTTAATTAATTATTGCGAACTACATCGAAACGCATGTTCCTACAAATTTGCAAGGCTTTTAAAGTATTTTACATATTTAGTTTTTCACTTTTCTATAAAATTTAAAAAATTGTATTTAATTGATTTTATACATCAACGATATATACAAATACATACATGTGTACATACTTTTTAAGGCTTTCTATAAAAATAAATATTAAGAAAAAACTATTAACTTAATTTTTAATATTTTTGGCAACGGCGAAAAAACGCTTAAATCTTGGTATAGTCAGTTTAACATTCACCCTATTTTATGTGTTAAGGCTTCATCACATTCACGTAAAGCTCAATTTCCACATCTATCACCAACACCTTCGAAACTTTCAGCATAACTAGTTTGCTTAAGTTGACTTGAACATTTTTTATTCAATATTGACACAGATTTAAAGTTGATCGTGTAGCGAATACAAAAAGAATTAATTCGATATGTTGGGTCAATTAAAAAAAGCATATTTCAAAGCTTAAATCTTGCAAACTGTTAGTGCATTTAAGCTTAAGATACAAATGCTGTTAACGAAACAAAATGCATGTGTGTGAAAATAAAGACTAAAGCGTTGTTAAACAATTTCTCAACATCGAAGTTTAAAAAAATTAAAAGCTTAAAATATCAATTACATCGAAGTTTAAAAAAATTAAAAGCTTAAAATATCAATTACATCCAATTTAAAATTATAAAAACAAAAAAGGCTTAAATTCAATTACACTAATGTTCTAATATTATGATAAGCAGTTTTTACTAACAAATATCATGGAATAAAATTAATTTAAAGAAATTTAAATATAAGCGGTTTAAGCTCGTATCTAAGGTTAAAAAAACTAAACTTGAAATATTAACGTTTAATAACTTAAAAGTCAAGAGTTTTATGAATCAATTAGTTCAAGAAAACGAAACAAAATATATTACTTAAATAAATATAGCATTTAGTTTTTTAAAACTATGCAAATAAGCTGTTGAATATGTTCACTAAAACTCTGTAATTCTTTTCATATAATTAAAACGCATGTAAGAGAAAACATTGAGTTTATTTTTGGAAAGCAAGTGAATGCGGCTAATTACAGCAAAAAATTTGCATTAAAAAGTTAAGTTAAGGACACTTACTATTTTCTTTGAAGCAGAAATAAATAAATAAATTAATTAATGATTTGTTTTAACCGAAAAATAATGATAATAAAGAGAACAACAATGATTTGAACATATTTTTTTATATTTTTTTCATTTTGGTTTGACAAATATAAGCGGCAGAACAAAAAGTTGAACTAAATCAACATTGCCGCTCGGTCGCTTTTAACGGCATTGCCATATTAAGTTAAATTTAATTTGTCAAAATTTTTGTATGAAACGTTTTGAAAATAAACTAATGTTTTCTATGTGGATAATACTATACACTATAAGAAGGAAATCCCTTTTATTTCTTTATTACTACTCATAAATAAATAATCCGTAATAAGAAATCGGTTAATGAAACTAAAGTTAAAAAAACATAACTAACAGCAAATATGTATATTTTATAAATGTTCGGTAATGAATTGTCCATGCCTGACTTTCCAATACCCAGCAGGAGCAAGAAAATAAAACAATTCGTAAACATGGGTGCGTATGAGTAATATGAAATATAAATATTTGAATATACACATTACTCATACGTCTGCAATGCGAAGCTAATAAAGATTTATAGAAATTAATTAAGTCAATAAAGCAAAAATAAAAGATATTCAAAAAACCGTACCCTTAAAAATGCCATTAATTTGGAAAAATTAAATAAATAAATAGACAACTAAAACTACGACAACAAAATCCATAAGAAATTGAGGTGAAAATTATATGACAATCTTTTTGTTAAATGTTATTGTGTTTTTCTGTAAGTTATTAAATATCATGCCATTAAACCATTAATCTTCATCATATTGAAAATAATATAAAATATCATATGACATTTTTCTTGTCATTGTTGCTGTGTCTTTTTTTTTTTTTTGTTTTGTAAATCGTTATGAATAAACATTAATTTTAACAATTCAACTGATGCACCAACAAACAATCAAACTGTGCAACAATACAGCAAACAAATAAATAAAAATAATTTGCATACAGCTAAATACGAGTACACATACTCACTCGTACTATGATGGAAGAGACAAATATTTAGCATTTAATTATTTGCTGCAAAAATAAAAAAAAATTAAAAAAATAGCAAACAAACATAGAATCAAACACAGACAACAACAAAACGGCTAAAATAATTTATGAAGTGTGTAGAATTATTTTGTTTCTGTTACGATACCAATCACACTTGCATCAAAAAATTAAAAAAAATTACACAAATAACAGCAACGTCAAAAGCCATTGAGAATATGCAGGCATAATAACAAATTGCTGATATTAATCATACCCGCATAATGAAAACATTGGGAGAGTTTTATATTGAAAAGATGCAAAATTTATGGTTCGATTATGGATTCCATCCGAACTTCAGTTGCGTTGCCAGTCGACAACTGAAAATTTGTGGTTGTCAGAAAAGCACTAGAAACTGAAACTGGCAGCTCTTAGTTGCCAGTTTCTATCCATAATACAATTTTCAGCAAGCTATCGACCTATTAATTTCAGATAGTTCAGCTCTACATAGTGCCCATAAAACGTAGAACATTGTTGAGAGCTAAAATTTAGTAGGTACCAGTGAGCTGCAACAAGTATGATCGTGGCGACTTAATCACTAGCGCTAATAACAAGTATTGTGATCGCAACAAAACACTCAAGTTGCATACATATTTTATGTCTATTTTAAGAGACGAATAAAAAGGCTTGAAGAGCGAAAAGTTAGAGGGTTAAAATTTTCTCATGGTGTTTTGCATAGAAAAGTTGGGAACATGTATATGCCGACTCACTACAACAATGTGAAAAATGCGGAAACTTTAACTATACTTAAAATTAATCGCAGTTACTGTGATAATAACAGGTAGAGCATTCTGCTACTCTGATTGGATATTCTAATACTCTTAAAAAAATTTAAGTAATTTGAATCTCAATTAATTCAATTAAAACTGAACTTAAACCTAAATAATATTAATTTCTCAAAAAGGACAAAAGGTTTTTCCAAAATACTGACAATTTCAAGATTTCTAGTATGAAATAATTATGAAACGACCCCACATAACTGTAGAACATGGATACACTCATCATCATCATCATTTTTCTTTTATCATTGTCAACATCATCACTTAATTCGAGTTGCCTGTCTGCAGTTCTATTTGGGTGCCTGCTAAATCATTTTCAACAAAATTCTCTAAATTCATTAGGTTTGTCATTCTGTTTAATACCTTTAGTTTTGTGATAATTTTCACAATTAATTTAAAGTCTGCTTGAATGGGGTGGGGTCTATTGTTTCAAAGTAAACATCGCAAAATAGAATAAAAATTAAAAGTGGGTGTGATCCTCCACCTGAGTAGTAAATGGTGTTGCAGTCGTTGTAGTTTCTTTATGGCTAAATGGCTAAATTACAATATTGATCTCGCGTTTCATATAAACAATTGTAAATTATAATAAATTAATTACAACAAAAAAAAACTAGATAAAAATTGTAATGAATATAATAAATGACATGGATTTCATTTTAATTTCTAGTTTTTTTTTTGTTTTTTTTTTTGTTCAAATAAAAACAACACAATGACTTATTGACGCCATTTTTCAACGCCATCATTTTGCAACAAGCGAGCGATTTGTTATTTATGACAAATTTATTTATTCATTTGTATTTGTAATTTAAAACCATGATAATTAAATTAATTATTATAATAGCGAATTACGGGGTATTTAATGGATTCTGTTCGATAATTAATAACAACAATTTTGAATGGAAGCCACACCATCAAACGGCAGCCACACACAACAGCAGCGAGAACAAAAAATTAACAATGACAAATTAATTATGTCAATCAATTTAAAAACTCATTAAAGTAATATTGTGCTACAATAGAAATTTAAGCTAATTAAAATTCAAGGAAAACCAAATAAAGTAAATTCACATGAAAATTAAATAAATCAGGAAAAAATTGTTAAAAAAACAAACAATGGACGACAGGCTATTATTTAAAACAAAAAAAAAAAAATAACAACTAAAACTATTAATTATAAATGACACAATTCTAATGCATTTTTTAAACTACATAATCAATCATGATCTTGTTAAATTTAATTATTAGAATACGAATCTACAATTGAATATTGTCAATTAATATTAGAATAAATGCGGAACTAATTTCGAATCCAACGAAACTGAATTTAAATAAAAGATTCAGTCAGATGAAAATAAATTCTTTTAATAAATAAAACAATAAATATTATCCGGTTTATTTAACATACCATAACAAATGACGCGTTTTAATTTTTAATAGCATTATAGAAGAAGCGATATATTTAGAATAGCATGAAAATGAAGCGGTTTATTTAGAATATCATGACAGATGAAGAGGTTTATTTAGAACAGCAAGATAAATATATATATATATATATATATATATATATGTTCCCGTCGATCCTATAAGGAGCATAGGGCCTTAAAATGAAGCGGTTTATTAGAATAGCATGACATATGAAGCGGTTTAGCATAACACGTTAAGCGGTAAATTTAGAATAGCATGGCAAATAAAACGGTTACTTTAGAATAGCATGACAAATGCCGTGGTTTATTTAGAATATCATGAGAACTGAAGCATGCTAAATGAAGCCGTTTATTTAGAATAGCGTAAAAAATCACGCGGTTTATTTTTAATAGCATTACAGAAGAAGCGATATATTTAGAGTAGCATAACAAATTAAGCGGTACATTTGGAACAGCATGACAAATGCCGTGGTTTATTTAGAATATCATGAGAACTGAAGCGGTTTATTTAAAATAGCATGACAAATGCCGCGGTTTATTTTTAATAGCATGCTAAATGAAGCCGTTTATTTAGAATAGCATAAACCAATTACGCGGTTTATTTTTAATAGAATTATTGAAGAAGCGAATAATTTAAGGTAGCATGGCAAAATAAGCGGTTTATTTAGAATATCATGACAAGTTGAAGCGTGATCATCGTCATGTACATACATATGTAAAAATGAACCGGTTCTTTTGGGAATATCACAATGAATTAATCGTTCATTTAGATTAGCATGCACAACAGAAATGAATCAGTTCATTTAAAGGATCATGAATTGCACTGAAAACTTAATGCAGATTATGACAAAAATCTAAAATATTTTTTCAAGAATAAAATTAAAAGAAACGTACACAATTACTTTCACCGATAGTAGAATGTATGTTGCATATAATTATATTTTAAAGAATTTAATTTCGTGCTAACATTTATACGATTATTTTCAAGAAACATTTAATTTTAAATAAAAATAAATAAATAGAGAGTAAATATACCTTCTTTTCTGTAGTAAATTTATCATTGCCCTTAATGATGGTCGTTTGACGATTTCTATGTGTTTCACTTCCCACACCTTCATCATCTTGGCCTTTTTTTGCTGTTACATTCTTAACATTTTGATTTTCTAACAAGGAATAAATTGTATAAAATTCTTGTTAAATAATACATTTACAATCACCATTTATAAAATACACCATTCATTGGTAAGACGTTGTCGTAGTCGGCTTTTGAGCCAAAGCAAAAAAAAAAAAAACAAGCAAAGAACATCAATAAATTTCGTTTTTGTTGTTGCTGTTACAAGATCCACTCAGTATCCATTTGGGATGCAGCAGCAACATGGGTAACGACAAACGATCGAAAAGAACGTCAAGTTAATCTTCATGATCATCATTAATAAACATTGCTTTAATAATGATCATAATCATGCGATTCGTTATTATCATTAAAATGTGAGAACTTTACAATAAAATGGAATTCAGTGTTACTAATATAAAAATTGCTAAAACATGTAACAATGATTCCTACAATTTTGTTCTTGTTCTTTTTTCTACTCTTAAGTATTTTTTATTTCACTATGTATGTATGGATGGATAAATTTATATGCTTTTTTTTTGTGATCATGTACAATTGTCGATGATTCGAAAACTTTAAATGGACTCTGTTGTGCTGAGTGGCCAAGTAAAACGTTTTTGCGGCATCTTGTGAAATGTGTAGTGAACAAATGAGGTACAGACATTCCTCTTACATTGTGGTGTACAGTGTACACGCCAATTGCAAGAATAATTTTCCGTAAAATTACCGCATTGGAAAACAGAAGAGCTGTAAAGTGTGTGTGATAAGTTGTTATTCAGTAGAATATGATGAATAGTGAATAGTGAAGTTTTATTTGATAATCAATATTTAATGTGAAAACATGCCCAGTTTTTTAAGAAAATCGGATCCATTCCTTTTGAAAAAACAGTAGAAAATCGGTCCAAAAATGAAGGGTGCCGCCGTGGCTGATAGGTAGCAGTGCTAGCCTAGTAGCACGGAGGTTGTCGGTTCGATTCCGGCCATAGATCCTGGGTATTTTCTGCAGACAAGCTAATCGCTTTGCGGGTTGTTTGTTCTATTAAAAAAAAAATAGGAATTACTCCATAAGGGGCTGTGCACATATTACGTAACGCCGTTTTCAGAGATTTTATACCCCCCTCCATCATAACGCTTTTCAATAATTTTTCAGTGCAAAATTTCCAATCCGTAACAAATCTTTAACTCCACCCCCCCCGCCCCTTGCAGCGTTACGTAATATGTGCACAGCACCTAAGTAATATTTCAGGGGATCAAGTTGCCCCCGTTAAAAAAAAAAACACAAACCAACCTTAAAATATATACTAAAATCAGTCAATACATTGAGGAGTTATGGGATAATCAATAATTAAGGGGAACAACTTGCCCCAAATTTCCAAAGTGTAAGAGTTCCGAAAATCGGTTCATAAATGATTTAAATGAAATATATTAAAAAAATATATAACCGTGCGCTGTTTTCAGAGATTTTGTACCCCCCTCCACAATAACGCTTTTTACTCATTTTTCAGTACAAAATTTCGAATCCGTAACAAGTCTTTAACCCCCCTCCCTCGGAGCGTTACATAATATGTGCACAGCCCCAAACTCCTTCTTTTTCTGAAGTCAGTTAAAAAAGAAATCATTTTTAAAATCACCGAAAAACCCAATATCGGCTACAAACAACTTAAACTGAGGATATACGCTATAAAATCTATATTTTTATACCCTCCACGAAAAAAAGGTTTGCCATTCCGTGTGTAACTTCCGCAATATTGATATGATATTGATAAAATATACAAATATTCTGGATCCCTATAGTCTAGTTGAATAAGCCGTGGCGTCTGTTCGTCCAGTTTTCTGTCTGTACGTGAAATCGGTTTTCCGAAGCCACTATTAAAGTTGGAGACTGGAGTCTTGAATTAATGTGTAAAGGATTTGTCTTAGCATGATTCGTATTTTAAATAAGCAAAAATAAAATATAAGTTCCGATATTTGATAAAATATATGCATGTCTATATTTCGTTCAAACTTCCTTTTTTGTGCAGTGATAAATGTGTCCATGGAAAATGGAAACTTTCGAATGAAATGAAAAATGGGAAAATGTTTTAAATAGTAAAATTGTATTTGGAGTATTAAAGCTAATTTTTTTTAGCCACCCCAAGATTCGGCACAGCCTAATATGGCACTCTTACTTGTTCAGTCTTTGAAATTTTCTCAACTTTTTCAGGATCTTTTAATTCGCACAGTATTCGCTAAACATGTTTGCAGTCTAATTGTATGAATATCTAAAAATCTATTTCTTTTTGAAGTCACTACAAACAAACAAACGAACGAGAAAAAAGCCCACATTAAATAAAACTTAATCGTGGCAGGCAATAGAGCTGCTGCTATTCATTCCTTCCTGCTGAAAATGAAGATGGTGCCAAGTGAATCAGTCAATGATTGAGCAAGTGACTAATGTGCGCTGTAAATGTTAAACAGTTTAAGCATTTAGATCATGATACCATTAAAATACACAACTACAATTATTATAAATATCAATACCGTCATCATCATCATCATCTTATTCTCATCAACAACATCGATATCATTTTTGAATGAGTGTACTTTTTTCTTGCTGCGGTATTTTATACTCACTGAAGTAAGAATGTATGAAGCAGTTAGTTTTCCGTGATCATATCATGTGATCAAGATCACTTTCTGTCGAAATTGTAACATAAAAGTATTATGTGAAGTTAATTGTTGTTGGCACAAGAGAATTGAAAATATCAGTCAGTTTCCTCCATTATTCAGCGATCTAATGGGAATTAACTGTTTTGCATTTCCTGATACACATTAAGAACAAATTATTATTTATTTACTACGATAAGAAATAATTCTAGTTTTCATCTCTTTCTCTTTAGTGCGAAATGTAAGATGTATTATAATTAATAATCGGTGTTTTTAATAACTTAACCAGTTTGTTCGTTTCTTTGTTTGTTTGTTTTCCAGCAATTAGATAAAAATAGTTTCATTTGTTTAGAGATACTTTTTATGATTGAATTATTTTCCATAAGATTAAGTTTTTATTTTTTTTCTTATATCAATCAACGGTTGCTTAATGTCGTTGAACCAAATCTTAGTTTGCGTTCTCATGTTTACAACGGAAGCTTTAGATGATATATTGAAGACTTTAAAAGATTAGCTTTTTCTTATAGTAACTTTCAAAAGTTGATATGTTTTAATTAGTTGTTGCTTAAAATGTTTAAAAATTTATTACTTATATTTATTATTATTATTAAATTTTGATGCTATTCTACATAATCCGGTTACTTTGTCTTGCTATTCTATATGAACCGGTTAATTTTTCATTCTATTCTTAAGTAGCTGTTACCCGCGGCTTCGCCATTAAATAAGTATCAGAGATCAAGGGTAGGGGTCTAATAAAAATGAATTAATTTTACAATTATATTTTATTTTTTTTTAATAAAAAGTATCCTATGTTACTTCTAATACCTCCAAGAATATGTGTACAAAGTTTCGCAACAAACAAACGGACATTTACATTTATAATATTAAGTATGATGGAGCGGATGATTCGTAATAGTTTATAAATTAAATGCTATTTTTTATGATATTCCAAATAGATAGTTTGGGTTCTTATGCTTTTCTAAACCGGTTAATTTTTTATGATATTTTTAATAGACGGGTTAAGTTTTCTTGCTATTACAACTCAACTATTGTATTCTTATGCTATTTCAAATATATAGTTTTTATGCTATTTCAATTTTTCATTAATAATAAGATTAATATGTTATGCAGTTTAAAGTTTTAATGATATTCTCAATGAATCGGTTAATTTTTTATGCTACAATAAAATAAATGCTTCAACATAACATTGTATTTTATGTATACTGGCTAATTCTTCACAGTATTCAAAATATGCCGCTTTATATTTCATGCTACTCAAAATTAACCGCTTAATTTTTCATGATGTTAATGAACCGATTAATTTTTCACGCTATTATAACTCAACTCTTTTTCATGCTATTTTCAATACATAGTATGGTTATTTATGCTATTCCAATTTTTCATTAAAAATAACTTTAATATTTTATGCTATTGTATATGAAAGGGATAATTTTTAGGAATATTCTAATTTTAGTGCTACAATTTTAATAATCTTCCCAATAAATCTGCTAATTTTTTATGATACTCTAAATGAACCTGTCAAAATAACATTATATTCGACGTATACCGTTTAATTTTTCATACTATTCAAAACGAGCCGCTTAGTTGTTCATGCTATTCAAAATAAACCGGTAAATTTTTAATGCTATTCCTAATCAACAAGTTAATATTCTAAATAAACCCAATATTATTTTTTGCTATTCGAAATAAAGCAGCAGTTTTTAATTTTTTCACACACCGGTATATTTTTGATGCTATACTAGTTGAACCGTATAATTTTTTACCACAAAGAGCCAAAACTGCCTAATAGAATCAATAAGATTTTCTCTATGAAACGCTTTTAGGCTAAGGGGTATCCCAGCAGAAAGAAGCGAAGATTTTTTCGAAGAGATTCCTTATTGTTTTTATGTGGTAAATATTATTAATTTTTTCAATAAGGAAACCACATAAAATCAAGAAGAAAACTTGTTATTTACAATTTTTTTTACCCAATTTCCGTTATTTTTGGCACCAAAAAAACAATCCATAGAGAAAAACTTCTTGATTCTATTAGGTTTTCATATGAATTGTAAATAAAAGGGATTTCTTATTGATTTCATTAGGTCGTCTTATTGTTTTTTTCAATAAAGTTTTCTTCTTGATTTTATTAGGTTCCCGTATGATCATGTGTAAATCATCTTCTTGATTTTTTTAATAAGAATATCTTCTTGATTTTATTAGGTATTCTTATTGTTTTTTTCAATAAGGTTTTCTTATTAATTTCATTAGGTTCCCGTATGATCATGTGTAAATCATCTTCTTAATTTTTTTAATAAGAATATCTTCTTGATTGCATTAGCTTGCTTGTTATTTCATACATATAAATCAACAAAGGAACAATTTTTTCATAATTTTTTTGTGCTACAATAAATCATCTTCTTAAACTGGCTGCTAATATGTATACTATAGCAAGGTGTAGTAGTGAGGTAGTTAGAGTGCCAATCTACTAAGCCGAAGTTCCTTGGTTCAACTCCCTGAATACGTAAGTTTTATAAAAATGTTTTCATCATCCCTCCATCCAGATAATACAAATACATGTTGTAAAGCATTCGGGACGTACCATGACGTTCTGATGACATCAAATTTGCATTTCCTAACATCATAACAGAGAACAGTGCCTAATAAATACCTAATAAAATAGAACAAAATTAATAAGATATCTCTACGAATTTTTTTCAAAAAAGGAAGTCTTATTATTTTAATAAGGAAAACCTTTTTGAAAAAATCAATAAGAATACCTAATAAAATCAACAAGAAAACCTTATTGAAAAAAACAATAAGAATACCTAATAAAATCAAGAAGAAAACCTTATTGAAAAAAAACAATAAGAATACCTAATAAAAACCATAAGATTCCTTATTGATTTTTTCTTCTTGAAAAAAAACCATAGAGATATCTTATTAATTTTGTTCTATTTTATTAGGTATTTATTAGGCACTGTTTTCTCTGTGCATATTTCACGATATTCATAATAAATCGATTGATATTCTTATTACACCAGCTAATTTTTTATGCTATTTAGATTGGACCGTATAATTTTTTACATTTTTTCAGCTTGAATTTTCATTTCAAATTTCATGCTATTTTTAATGACGCCTAGTTTATCACTCTATTCTAAAGGAAATCGTTAATTTTTAATTTCTTTCGATATATACTTTTTAATTGTGCATGCAATTTAAATTGAACCGGTTAATTTTTCCTGCTATTCTTAATGAATCGGGTAACTTTTAATTATTTTATAAATGAACCGTCGAATTTATGATTTAATGCTATTGAACCGGTTAATTTTTCACTATTTTCTAAAATAACCGATTACTTTTCCGGAGATAAACGTATTTATGTACATATATGTACTGGAATTCTGTCCAGTGGCGGAAATTCGACAATGAGATCCATAACCGGGTTACTTTCAACCGGTTTTGTAACCGGATTTTTTAGGCAAATTAATGTATTGTATAGAGAAAAATACCTTCGAAAACATTACCATATAATATGTGAATAAATTGGAGGACAATAAGATGCTTAAAAGTGTATTTGTCCATCACAGACTAAGTAAAATTTTGTGAGCAAGTATTATAATTTTTCCAATTTATTTAAATTTAAATGTTTACCGTTTCTTAAAATTTATTTACTTTTTTTATTTGTTACTTTTGTAGTTGATTAAAAAATCTTTCACCTTCTGACTTTAGCTGGATTTCTTATGCTCCAAGCAAATTTTAATTTCATTCCGCTGGCCAACTTCAATGGTCACAAATCATTCGTAAATCACTGTAAAATTGCTACTAACCAACGACCTTTACGTTTACGACATTCCAACAAACACACACACACAGAACATATACACGTACCCTTATGCATGCATGCAACACGCCGCTAAAATGATGGCAACAACAGCACAAATAGAAATTCGTGTAAAAATGCATGTGATTACACACAAAAATGATGCCGAAAATAATGCCAAAAATGGAAAAGTTACTTTACAGCTCTTGGTCATTATGTTGTACGTGTTCTTTAGGAGATGAGGCATGTATTCAAGCAGAAACTAAGCAAAACTAAAGCAACAGACAGCTACAATAGCAACGCCAGCAAGAAGGAGAACAATAAGATTTAGAGTGATTTATCAGTGTTACTTATATTTTTGATCTTCTCACGCATTTGAAACGCCTTCAACACAATGTTGAAACGCTGTAAAGTACCGATCAGGTCTCCACTAACGACCATGAGGTCCAAACGTTGGATACTCCTTTTAACGTTCAACTAAATTTTGTATTCATGACCACGGACGGACATGCTGCTGCAATGTGTCTAAGCAAAACTTTATGCATTTTTCTTTTCCTTGTTAAGAATTGGTTGGTTGGTATGTTGGTTTCTTATACGAAAATGTAGAAACGGGTGTTGCTCGTAGCCCAACTTAAAAATGATGATAATGATGATGGTGTGACAGACTTGTTTGCTGAACTAAAAATTGTTATTGTACGCTTGCTGGTACAATTGAGTGACTTTATCATATTTACCACAAGAAATAAATAATCTACTCATCTTAAACAGTTGTACCAAAATATTAAAAGCTAAGTCCGCTAAGGGATACAATAATATTCACTTACCCGATTCATTAAGAAGCATCGAAGGAACCATTTTATCTAAAATAAAAGAAACATCGAGGTTATTTTAAAATAGCAAACAAAATCAAATAGTTCATATAGAATAGCATAGACTAAATGTAACAGATTATTTAGAGTAGCATAAAATTTTTAATTAAAAATATAGTGAAATGCTAGAATTTTATCTAAAATAAAATTTAAAATGAGCAGATTTATTTTGAATAGAATATCATATCAATAGCTCCATTATACCAGGAAAAAACTAAGCCATTCACATACAGTAGCACGTAAAATAAGCCAGTATAGTTAGAATAGCATACAAATTGAATCAGTTCGTTTAGATTACCATATAAAATGAACAACTCATTTTAAATACAACACAAAATGAAGCAGTTCATATATATTGCGACGAAGTGAACCAGTTAATTTGGAATAACATCAAGAGAGAACTATTTCATTTGGAAAAGTAGGAAAATTGAAATAGCATTAAAAATTAACAAATTCATTTTAAATAGCATACAAAATGAGCCGTTTTATTTAAAATAGCACTGTAGCAAAGCTAGTTTACTTGGAATAGCACAAAAGGTAAACTGTTTTATTTGGAGTAGCATGAATGAAATGCGTGCTGGTTGATTGGGAATACTATTAAAAGTGAAAAATGAGCCGCTTTATTTAGAATAGCATTGAAACAGAATCAGTACATTATAAAATGCACAAAAAGTAAAGTGTTTTTTTTTTTTGGAGTAGCATGAAAAGCTCTCCTGTTCATTGGAAATATCATTAAAACTGAACTGTTTACTTAAGAATAGCATGAATATTAACGGTTTTGTTATGAGTTGTATTAAAATTGAGCCTGGTCATTTATATCGATAATAAGTGAACGGAGATCATTCTGAGTGTGAAAAGAGAGGCGTTTTGTAATAAATAATTGGAAAATTTATATAGCATTAACAATGAACACATTAATTTAAAATAGCACACAAAATGAGCCGGTTTATTTAGAATGTCATTGAATGAGAATCAGTTTATTTATAATAGGGCAAAAGGCGAAGCGATACATTCGAAATAGCACAAAAAATAAAGTGTTTTATTTGGAATAGCATGAATTGTATTAAAATGGAATCGTTTCATTTAGAATAGCATACAAATGCTATTCTACCAGTTTGTTTAGAATATTAAAAAAAATTCTTGACTCATTAGTTTCATGCCTTATTAAACCGATGATCGGTGAAGTTCCTTTTATCTACTAAACTTTAATATATGCGCATATCTAATATTTTATTCGTTCGATATTCAAATATGAATATTGAAAAGATCTCTTTTTAAAAGATCATAAAAATCAAATTAGTAAATATACATCATGATCGCATCATAAAGTTTGATTGAATAAGCGCTATAATTGTACCGGTTATTTAAAGCGCAATAAAAACTGTCTGGCTACATATCGTTTAGCATGTAGAATAAATAGATGCAAATGGAATATTAACGAGATCACGTTGAATATATAATTCTCACTTATAATTTAATTGTGTTTGCTAAAGTTTTGTAAGAGAAAATGATGATAATTAAACCGGTTGACACAAGACTGACCAATAAGAAGTCATCTATTTTTAATGGGTTAATTTCGCTTAGTGTTACTATGCCATTTATTATGATATTGTATAAATGTAATTTGTTGCTGGCTTTGTTGTTGTTGTTGCTGTTGTTCTGGTTATGGTTGGCATGGGTATTAAAAGTAAAAAAATCTTTTTTGAATTTCTACCACAAAAAAAGGGGCCGTACCTTTTACTAGCAGCATTCCAAAGCAGCATCTCATCATAACTGCCCCGTCGTCATTTTTAAATTTTACAATATTTTGTTGACTTTTGCTGCGATCATTACGATTGACTGACTTAAGGCGAAGGTTTCACTATTATTTTTTGTTTTTATTGTTTTAGTGGATTTTATTTTTTCTCTTTCATTTCCTTCCTTCTTTTTAACTGGAAAAATATATACGATCTTATCAATCTTCCAAATTAAGTTTCGTTTATATTTTTGTCGGCTCTTTAGGGTCTGTGCTTTTATTAGGTACATTTTTTTTCTTTGTTTCAAAATTCGCATAAACTTTACGGTAGACATAATAATAATTCATCCATACTTTTTGTTATCATTTCAGTTTATCTTTAGCGCTTTAAATACCTACTCCCATTAACGCTGCGATCACCTAAATTAACATGATTTTATTTATATATGAATTGTTTTTGCTTTTTATTGTATTTTTTTTAGTGGAAATTTGTAGTTGTTTCTCTTGAATTTAAAAAATACGAAAATTTATTATCATTCTTGATTAGAACATTTAAGTTGATTGTGATTTTTAGTTGTTTATTATTTTTATTTTTAGATCGGCACAAAAACATTTGTTTAAAAATAGTTTTTTTTTACTTATTCTATACTACCGGCTACGCAAAATACGTGTTTTGTTTTCATTTTTGATATGTGTGTATGTGTAAAAAATATTTCATACTGGCGAACTGCTAAATACTCTCCTCTCCGTTGCATACAGAACATTTATAGTAATATTTTTCATTGCAATATCTATACATACAAACACATATAAATGGCCACACATTACCGGTTACGAATCATGTACATACTCAAATTTTGACCATTGAGGTGAATCCTAGTAAAAATAAATTCTCTGCAATATATTTCACAGTTACAAATTTCTTAGTTTATCCTTTTTAAGCACAAAAATATTTATAAGGATATATCCACATATACACACATTCATATGTATTGTATGGCAAACATATTTTTGTCTCATTGTGATGTGTAGAAAAACAGGGGAAAAAATAGGTTACCATCATTCCATCGTATGTCCATTAATGCCCACTTTTACTGTTCTGTACAAGAAAAAAAGACAGGATGAAAGAAAACCTGGAAGAAATATTTAACAAACATTTCTTTTGATGTGCGATTATATTTAATTTTCTATTGAATTTTTATCACACAAAATCTTTTGTCATTCGTGTACAATACCGCAGCACGTTCTGTAAAATTACAAATGAAATAAATATTTCTGCTCGATCGAGTGCCGCCTATTTGTAATCATACAATTATGCGCGACTTGATTTGAATTCATCACAAATTTGCTATTTGCTATTTAATAAAATACTGGAAATATTAAGACAAAATATATTATTATGATTATTTTAGCAATAAACTCGCCTTTTTATAAATAAACAGAAGATAAAAAAACAAATGCTTTAATTTAATGGTTGACTGGCGCCAAGTGATTTAAAAATTTTAATTTATTTTTTCGTTATTGTTTTTTTTTATAAAAAAACCATACACATAAATATTCATAATATGTATTTAAAGGGTTTGTGGTTTGTAAACAAGGCACAGTGGAGCCAAGTTGTGTGCTTGGGTAGATGGTCAGCTATTTGCAGCTTATAAATTTCATGATTAAGGTTTTTTTTGAAACTGTACAACAGGAAAATGTTAAGCATAAATACAAAACATGCAATAATTCATTTGCCAAGTGTGACCGTACCTTATTATTGAATTTCTAATCTATTCCACGGTACCATATATGTGGGATATTCATAGAGAGAATGTTTCATATAAATATTTTCACAATTTATGTTTGAGAGATTAAGTCTGGCGCATTTATCACTCAACTGAATGTGTTTTTAAATAAAGAAATCACATAACGGGAATATTTCAGGACTATTATTAGTAATTTATTGATGAAAAATAAATATTTCTGTTAAAAATAAATAACATTTCAAAAAGTATTGTTTTTAATTTCAAAATATGATGATACATATTTATTTATATTTAATTTTTAATATCAACAAAAATTAATGGTGATTTTCCATCACTGCTTGACATTTTCGTTCCATCTCGATTTTAATTTTTAAAAGACGAACTTCATCTGCATCCATAAAATTAATTAAACTAGTATAACTAACAGTCGACTCAATAGATCTAGATGTAAGAAATTTTTTTTAATGTTTATAGAGAAACTATTATAAAAAAAATCTATTAAAAAAAACCGGTCATACAACACAGCTACAATTATTTAATGGCAGATTTGCTTTAATTCGCAAAAAAAACTAAATTCCTTCGATTGATCTAAATTCACTTACTGAGCTCTCTTCTCTTTTGTTCCTTTAAACTTCGTGCAATTTTTTCCACATATTTATTATGTTAGGTTAGCAGGCTGCTTGTAAGAGGAAGATTAGATTCCAGCTCACTTGGGTCCTGATGTGGTCCCGTTGTGTTGCCTATAGTGCAGGATAGCATTAGAGAAAGAGAGATTAGATTAGAGGAGTCTAAAGAAGATTAGGTAAAATATGGACAGAGAAAACAGGGAAGCGGGCAAGATGTCAAGCCCGCTATTGAGCGAACCATCCACTGCTCCTGATAAAGGAGCTAAGGCTACCGAATTCCGAAACTGAGAGTTCGGAGAGGGTCCTGAACGATCTTCTGCCTAGAAAGCGAAGGCATAGAAGGTGTGCGATGCTTTCTTCTTCTTCCTTGTCATTACAGCTGGAGCAATATTCATTATATGGTAGACCCATGCTTCTGCCATGGGTACCGAAGGTGCAGTATCCTGTGATTGTGGCCACAAGATTGCGCATTTGCGTTTTGGGGAATTTCAACAGATTTTTGGTTCTGTTGACGTCTAGGCGAGGCCATAATGTCCTTGCTGTGGTGTAGGTTGGCTCATTAAACCATCTGGTTTGTGCCATCTGCATAAGAACTTCATCAATTCGCTTCCAGCAGGCCAAGAGCGGAAGACCACAGAAGTTGTCAATATCAACAGCCTCTAGCTCTGTGCCTCTCCTGGGCAGATTCTTAGCGATGAAGTTGCCTGTGATTTCCCCGTGTCACCGTATCCATATAAGGGTAACACTAGAATGATTAGCCACTGTATTAAGTGACTTCCTACATTCCAGGGTAAGAAGGTATGTTGATTTTTTTCCATATACAAACATTGCAAAAAAATATCGTATTATTGTTAATTTCTTGGTGGTTGTTGTAGGAATCTTTGTTTAAGAAATTTTTTATGATAATTTCCCTATGAACATTGATTTACATCTAGAATACGGTAGATTGTGTCGGCCGTTGGTAGAAATAGAGTTTACATAAAAGAAACCACAAAAGATTTTAGTTTGATAAAATTAAACATCGTCGGTCATCGTGCATCGTCGTATAATTAAAAAAAACCAAATAATAAAATTAAAAAAAAAACTCTGTTTGAGGAATGTGCTGGTTTGCAGGCTATCCAAGACATGCCAGGCCGAGCCATTTCAGTTGGACTACACAATGCTTGTTCCTACAAATACGGTGAGTGTAAATATTCATAGCAAAGTGTTGATACGAAATAAAACCCAGGATGAAAATAAGAAAAAAAACATCTATCGATAGATAGTTTAAAGTGTGACTTGACATATTCAAAATAGCTAATTAGTAAAGGGTGTTTTTTATAGAGTGTCACAACTTTGAGTTGGCATCACTGATTTATTTTTTGTTTTGTTTTTTTTTTTTAGAATCGTGCAGCGGGCGCTACAATTGGCTGAATTAATTGGCCTCCAAGATCGTATGACTTAACCCCACTAGATTATTTTATTTGAGGTTATGACAAATCACTTGTCTACGACAAATAATTGAACACCTGGAAATCAACATTCGATTTAATTACTTGAAATATAGGCCTTTTAGCTTAATGTACACGTATGTATAAAATTTCAACAATTCGAAGAGTTGTCGGCGAAATACGGCCGCAAATGCTGCGAAAAGTTGTTGAAAATTGATGTTCCAGATTGCGCCTTCCACGCGCCACCCGTGGCGGCCACATGGCAGAAATCATATTTAAACATTAATTTCAAAAAATTTTCTTTTCAATAAAGCCCGTTTCATTGATATTAAAAATATATTTCCTTGTTTTATTATGATTTAAACTTGTGTCACTCTATAAAAAAACACCCTTTAGAAGATCAGGCTTTCAAAGTTCACAGAATAAAATAAAAAAAAACAATAAATAAACGACTGATTAATTGAATTCAAGTGGTTTGAGGGCTGCATCATGCAGATTATCTTGTTGAAGACAAATGTCGATGATGATCATCATCATGATGATGAGTTGGGAGTTGCTGTTTAAGGCATTAATTTCATTGTGATAATCATCAGTAGTCTTCTCTGCCATGATCATGGGTGGTTTTCTAATGTTTATACAAGATTATTTCCATTTATCTAACGATCTTTCTGCTTATTTAGATTTTCTATTTTTAAATTCTCTAGTCAATGATCTAAATGTTCGATAAAATGCTTTGTATTTGTATATATTCGGCGGGTTTTTTTTCCTCGTCAGATCTCCAATTATGTTATTATTAATTATCTAAAGAAATTGTTCATCATGCTGTCATTTATCAAATAAAAACAATAATATTATTAAGAGAGTGTTCAGTAAATTGTATAAAATTTCTAATGTACTGGAACTTTACAAAAAAACTTTAAAATAAACGAAAATATTTTTTTTTCTAAAGAAAGTAAATAAGTATTTGTTAAGTGATTTATATAAACAAAGTGAAATGCGCCAACAAAAATTAGTATGAAAAAAAGGTGGTTTCTCTTTCATCAAACAAAAATGATTGAGATGGAAATTTTAATAAAATTTTAAAGGAAATTTCGATCAATATTGCATACTTTGACGAGATTACAATAATTTATAGATATTTTCAACATTTAATCGATATTTTTCTTAAGCAAAAATAAATTTTAAGTGAATGAAAAACAAAAAGTTCAAATTGAAGATGAAGAAGAGGAAGAAGAAGAACAATAAGAAGAAGAAGATGATCAAGAACAAGAACCAGCAGAAAAACAAGAAGAATTTAAATCAGCCGAATAAGCTTAATTACTTTTATTTAATTGACATTGCTTTTATTTTTGAAAATTTTTGCTAATTTCAGTTATTTTTCAATAGTTATAAATTAAAAAGGATCATAATTGACTCGTGGAATAGGCCTACTGGGGAAACCACGTTAAAAAAAAACGTGCTAAGTACACTACCTCATAGGTGGCGTGGAAACGTGTGCATACTCGTATTATGACGTTTACAACTTTTTGGATCGTAATATCTTAGAAATGGTGGCTTGTATGAAAAAAGTATGGATACGTTTTTTGTAGATAATTTTATGATCTACAATTTTTGTCTAGGGTATTTTTATGATAAACTTTCCGTTTTGCTGAAAATCGCAAAAAAAAACTCTTTTTTTGACCTTTGACCTTGAATAAAATTTTTTCCATACACCGGAATGGATGGGAATTTCAAAATTTTATTTATAAATTATATTTTGAACAATTTTACTGATTTTCAGCTTGTTGTAACTTTCCGTATCAATGAATGTCCAGATTGACCGGACTACATACAATTTAGTTGATAATTTTTGATCAGAAATAAATATATTCAGGCATTTTACACATTTCGAATGGAATAGTTTCAATTCTGTAACTGTATTCCGATCGTTTCTGTTTTACAGTCTTCATATTCTTTTTTATTTTGAATTTCGATTTTACAGTGATTATGTTTTATAACCACAGCCGTTTTTTAAATTGTTTTTACTAGCAAAGCTAACATTAGGCTCTTTTATTAGCATGTAAAGCTTGCCTCGTTGAAAAATGGCGCCAAACCAAAAATTAAAAACGGCCCAATGTGTTGTATTGAAAACAACAACATGGACTTTGGGAATTTTCTTTTCTATTTTTTGGTGATATTTTTAAATGTTTTATTTTTGAAATTTGGGGCCATTTTTTCTATTTTTGGATAACTACAAACTTTTGTATTGAAAACAACAACATTAATTTAAAGGCCATTTTTCCTATTTTTTTGGGACTCTTTGTACTTTTGATTTTTTATTTAACGAATGTCTTCGTTTTCAAATTTCTGGTCGTTTTTTATTTCATTGTATATAAAAAACATACAAACTTAAATGAAAAATGATCCCAAACTGAACTATTAAATATTTTTTTAAGACAAAAACTAATATTGGCTCTGCATTCTAAGGTTTTCCCGCACAGACTTCGGCCGGGTTTAAGAATTTTCCCCACCATGGATTACCCCCGAAACGGAGATGGTAACTAAACGTTTTCTGCCTTCCGTTGGGCGCATAGTTTATTGAGATCCCTATGCAATGCAGAAAATCTAAGCCAGGCCTGCAAACGATCTTTTGCAATAATGTTTTCACACTGAATGCTAAATCCTGAAATTAAGAGTAAATCCAGTAACAGCTGATTTTGCGTTCAGGATTTAGGTGCGTCGGTAAACTGGAGCTGTTCAAAATTTATAGTTTATAGTGCAAAACCGTAAATTTCTAGCGATGTCCGATTTGTGCGAAATTCTAATCAATAAATAAAGAACACCTTGTGCAAGAGCAAAAGATTTTTAATAATTTTGCAACGTGAAACATTCTAATGTACATACATGCACACATACATACAATAACAATAATTATTATTAACCAACAATTTAATTTTTTTTTTGTAATTTAAAACACATTTTATTACCTGTCCGTAACCGGAATTTGCAAAAACAGCTAAATTATATGGATAAAAACACAATAATAGTTTTCAATAAACGATTGCAAATAATTGCCATTATGACAATAAAAACCAAATGTTATTTATGAGATTGTCAAAGCGGATCATAAAATTTCGATTTTATTATAAAAGTCATATTCAAAATCAAATGTTAGCCGCATATTTAGAAACTTTTCAAGACACTCTCAATTCGAATAAAAATTATTAAATGGTAAATTATTATATTAATTTTTACTATATATAACACATTACGATAATTGTAATAAAATAATGACTTAATAATTTTCATATTTTTGCACATTTTATTATGATGATGGTTACGACTAATTTCGTTGGAAATAAAAAGAAGCTAGAGGATATAAAATGATGATAATTGTTTGTGAATCTTTGAATCTTTCCGTAAAGATGCGAACGATGAGTTGAATGTGATGTCGTAAAATAATTTTTTTATTTTTTTTATTTTAACGATTATGAGTTTTTATTTTATAAGAAACGATCGTAAATAGAGTTTTAAACTAACAGGTCTATAAATTGCCCCATTAAAAAATACGTTGAAATTTTTGTTGTTGTAAAATTAAGTTTTTCTTTCTATATAAAAACTAAATGAATTAAAAAAAATTGTTGATAATTTGTTTGCGTGACCGTGACTAAATGTCTACTGAGGCTTAAATGTTTCCATTGTTATGATTCTTTTACAAGTTATACAAATATGTATGTATGTATGTACGTTCACTCATACATGCATAAATAAAGAAGATCCAGATAAACATACGAGGGACTGGAAAAAACGTCATACCTGGTTAACAGGCACAGTTTTGTGTATTAATTTTTTTAATCCCCAACAAAAATCTAGGCAAACGATTTCTTGTTGTACACTTTTAAGTAAATTATTGTCTACCAATATTGATGAAAAATATGTGGTTTAGGAGGTATTTTTCTCTAGATATGCACAACATACTTTTTGCCTAAAAACCCGGTTGCCAAACCGGTTAGAAACAAACCCGGTTACGGCTACTGCACAGGATTCACTGCATACTGGAGTTTTTAAATTAAATTTGAATAAAAATACAATTATAAATAGAAAAAAAATTTAAGCTGTAAAAAGCGATATTGAATTCATTAATGTCCAGCATATTCATTTGATATTTTCAATTGAATTTATTTTTTTTTATACAGCCACCAATCGACTAAATGTAAGAACCACCCTCGTTTTAAAAATAGTTTACTAACAAAAAGGCAAAAATTCTTTAAACAAATACATTTTCACAAGTTTAAATAAAACAACAGGAAAATGTTGTGCCAAACAACAAAATGTTGAATGAATGACGTGTCGTCGGTAGGTTTTTTGTGTTTTTTTTTTCTTTTTGTTGTTGTTCCGATGACCGCCTGTTGATCAATTTTATTGCAACTTTTATTTTCTGCTTCTACTTCGTCTTAATGCCATTCCTGGCCAGCCAATTTGGTTCTGTTTTATTTTTGTTTCGGCCGTATTTATTTTTGAATTTTATTGTACAGGAATTAGTTGTAAATTACGTGATCCATACGATTATCACGTTTAAGTGTGACACTTACTGTGACTTTCTCAGCTGGACTAAAGGAAATATGCTGCATGCCGTCCTATCAGGCGAGTGTGTGTGCATTTTTCTTACTTTTTTTTTGCATTTTCTTAAAGTATTATGGCTAAAAAAAAAATTTGTTTTTGGAATTTTGTCTTTAATCAGAAAAAGAATAGATTTCCTGTATAGAAATTTTTGTTAACAAACTTGCAACCTGGCTTAAAGAATTGGCAAGAATGTTGCTGAAATGTGTACATAAATACATTTATTTTTAATTAAAAAATTTCCATTTTAGATTTTAAAATTAGCAAATAAAATACCAACCTTTTGTAGGGCAGAGCTCTTTGATATATTCACAAAGAGACGGTGCAAAATGCCACACAAAACCACTTTAACAACGCACCCTAAAACGTAAGACCAGAAGGAGATTGGTCTAGCAGCTTGATTGATACCTCTACTTAGCATTTCGAATAGATCCACATTATGTCAATTATCTATTCTACTGCGTGGTAAACGTAACACAACTGGCATTTAAGTAGGTTTCGTCTAGACGTGCAACAAATTACTGAACAGGAAACAGCAATTGAATTAAGGATGGAATGAAGAAATTTAATTGTGATTCTTATACAGTGAAGCTTCGATGTAATGGAGTACCCTGAAAACACCTCGTTATTGCAAAGATTTTCTTACAAAAATACACTTCAGCTAAATCGAAGAAATTCTGAACTATAAAGCCTCTATATAACGAAATGTTCATTCAACGAAGTTAGAATAAAGCAAATAAAATTTTAAGCCAATTTGTAAGGTCTTATTATTGCTTTAACGAAGTATAATTTTCCAAAAAAATTCTACAGTAGACACTCGTAAATTATAACTCTCGGTAATTGGAATCTTTCGGTAAATTAGAACAAACGTTTTTACTACATTCCAAGCTCTGAAATTAGAATTGTGTGGTTCTCATTTACACACGTCTGCAGTATTTGGATAAAAGAAATACAGTTATAAATAAATAATTTTTCAGTTTGTTTTATAACGCGTGTTTTTTTTTAGAGTGTCACAACTTTCAGTTGGCATCACTGCTTTATTTGAGCACCCATTTAACAGCTGATAGTTGTTTTTTGTTTAGTTTGCTTTGAAATTACATTATGAATCGACTTACAGCAGAGCAATTGATTTATTCAAAGAAACAAATTTCACTTAATGGCCGAATTTATTGACAACCAAGATCGTGTGATTTAACCCCATTACATTATTTTCTTTGAGGTTATGATAAGTCACTTGTCTACGACGAAGAGTTATCAGCGAAATACCGCCGCAAATGCTGCGAAAAGTTGATGAACATTGGTGTTCCAGATTGCGCGTTCTACACGCCAGCCGTGGCGGCCATGGCAGAAATTATGGTGGTTGTTTTGTGCTTTCGGTAAAAGTCTGCACGAACAGTTCGATTCAATGCTTTTGAGGGCAACGAATACGGTCTTAAATTTTGGATGGTTGTTTTGTGAGGTAGAAATCATATTTAAACATTAATTTCATAAAATTTTCTTTAATAAAGCCCGTTTCATTGATAATATTAAAAATATATTTCCTTGTTTTATTATGATTTAAACTTGTGTCATTCTAAAAAAACACCCTTTGCATATTTCGGTATAGCTAGGATTGACTATACAACGAAAATATAGCTATAGCGAAATATTTTGCGATCCCATTCAAATTTGTTTATCGAAGTTTTACTGTATTTACTTTCCAGCTATACCTGAAGTATACCAAAATCGGTCACATGTCCACAGATCCATTAAATAATATAGTAAAAGCCAAGACTTTGTTGCAATACCAAAAACTTATTTTAGCATTATCGGTAGTATTCAAAATGGATTTAGTTGCAGATCGAATGTTCTGGATATCAGTGAAATTTTTAGAGGTTGTTTTTCTCACTGCTATGAATGAATATTTAACTATTGGATTGGTGGGTCTATGCGACCAAATAGCAATTAATTATATTTTCCTATTTTTTTATTTCATCTCCTTCATCTCTTGAATTTACACATATATTTTTTTATTAAATTTCACTCTTCTCAAAAGATAAAAAAGAAATCAAATCTTAGAGAATTTCCCAAAATCATAAACAATTGTAATCCTCGATGGAAAATTCTCACATTTAATAACTATTTACTATAACTTTTAAACGTTTGCAAATCAAACAAAAGTATTTAAAAAAATTGAAAATGCAAATAATCTGTTTGGAATACAATTTTGAAAAATTTCCTCAACAATTGAAAAACATTTTTCAACAATTATAAGGGCACACAATAGACAAAACAGAAAGATAAAAGATTTTTTTGTCTTCTTCTGAAAATATGACACCTCATGCATGATAATGAGAATACCGGGAACCTTTTCCAAACACCAAAAAAGAAAAAAAAAATAATAATAAATAAATAAAGAAAACGTGCTAATGCAAGCAAAAATAGATTTGATGCATTTACGCCCAAAATCACACACAATAGCAGATGCGTCGTTAGATGTTTGCTTGTTGTTGCACATGTCCATTCTTGCTCTTATCGCTTGGCATTGTTCAACATTTGGTTCATTTAAGGCTTAAATAGCACCATAACACAGACACGTACAATATTTATTTAATATGTTTAGAAATGAATGAAGGCAACAAACAACAGCACTGATCACATGGCAATGATAACACGGTTTTTTGTTTTTGTTTTTTTTCTTAAACGACTACATATACAAAATTATTGTTTTGTTGTAATAGTTTTCCTTAGTGGACTTTTCCTCAATTAGAATCTTGAAAATTCCCAGATCCTTTTTTCCATATGGAATTCATTGTAATTTTTGCGCCTTTCTCATGCGACTTACTGAACTTGTGTTTTAATTTTTAGCCATGTATTTTCTTCTCAATATTGTTTTGCACGCTCTCTCTCTGTCTCTCCTGCTCTCTATATCTATCTTTTCTGTCAGTTACCAAAAAGCCAATTAAAATATGAAGGGCGCTTACACACAGACGAATGAATCCTGCCTGCAGGTAAAATAATTTACTTATTTACTATCCTTCACTCCTTGTATTGTTTGTTTGTGTACTTGTTTGTTTGGTTGATTAGTTGTTTGTAGGCTCTTTATGGGGTTTCCCATGGATTTGCAAGAAATTTTCTCATCTCCTAAAAACAATTGAATTTTATTACGATTTCACTTTAAAGGCCATTTTCTAGTGGTAACAAAAAAACAGCAGGACACAACACATAAACTGTAGAGTGCAGCATGTTTTGTTGCGACTATTTGCCTTTCCTCATGTACATATGGAATTCCCCCGGCCTCCGCTTAGACATTTTGTCTGATGATTACGAGCCAAATTGTCTATCGAATGCCACCACTAAAGTTTGAAATTAGCTGGTGATCGGATGTTTCATTGACTGGTTGTTGGTTTACACAACAAAAAGGTTTTGATTTTTAATATTGATTGTTTTTCGTCATACATTTGTGTACCACAAAAAAAATCATTGTAAATTTGAAATATTAAACGTGAGCTTAACATTTTAAATTAGGAGCCATAAAGAGTCTTACTTGCAACTGAAAGTGGCTGAATACTTACGCAAATAAACTAGTATTCTTACAGAAAAAAAAACTCGAGCTATTCAAATTACTTTGACTATGAGTTGTACTTAAAAATTTTAATCTGATTTTTAGGTATTAAACTATACTTGAATCGATCCCAAAAGAGATTAAACACTTTTAAAGCTGCCTCTGTTTAATACCAGAAATGACAAAAAAAAAAGAAAACAATTTTTTTTTCTTTTCTTTGTTTTCGATTTTAATATATGAATATGAATATGGCTGAGTTGTCTATGGCGATGTGTTCAAAACATGTGACTCAAAGTTCAATACCAACACTGGACAAAAATGAATATGAAATTGAAATGTGTAATTAAAAAATTCAATTCCGGAAGAAATAGGAGCAACAAAATCCCTATTAGGAATTAATTCAAATTGAGACAGGATTAATTTTAGGTACAAGAAATGTGCAGGGTTTTCAATTGGATGCATAAAATTATGTTTGACGTGGATTCATCATGCATCCAATCTAAATCCGTTAATTTTCGCCTTAAATCAAACCGGACGTTTTTTGAAAATAATTTTTTTTTGGGGATTTAAGTATTTAGGAGTTAAATCCGTATTAATCGTATTTTTACACCGCTTAGGGTTGATTTAAATACATACATTTATTTGGGTTAATTTTTATTTTTCTGTATATGAAATTATCTGCAAATAAATCTATAATTTTTATGGGTCTTCCAACCGGGACTTCGGTACTTGGACAGTTTTTTTTTTTTTAACGAACGCCAGAATCGAACCGATATTCTCCGGATTACTACGCTAGCATTGCTACCTAGCAGCCACACGGCGGCACCAATAGTTGATAACAGCCTTCTTGTTGAAGCTACTACATCTGTTAAATTGGTTGTCATCATTTATTCAGTCTGTTTTGACAAATCTTCATGACATTGTATTCAGCAACAACACGTGAAAATAATAAAATTGTTTTTATCAAAATTAGTGTTCTGTTCGTGTATTGTACCGCGCACTTCGGCAATTTTACGGTCACCATAATCGAGCTACCGAGATGAGACCATTCGGAATGCGGTGAATAAATTTGAGTCCACTGGTTCAGTAAACAATTGACCAACAGCCGTATGTCGACGATACCCAAGGTCCGTGAGAGTGTCGTCCTTTCTCCGATCACAACTGGGCGAGTTTCGCGTCGTGACTTGGTCCAGTACCCATTAACTGAAGGTAAACGACCATTGACAACGACGTGTATTTGCTGAATGTGCTCTGAAGCAGTTGGCAAAAGAAGTGAGCCCTATTTGTGGATGTATGCAGCCCCAAAAAGTCTTTGGTTGGTGGGGATTTTATAATGGCAGCGTCATCGGTGCATATTTCTTTGAGAACGACGTTGGCCAGGCCCATCTCTGTCAACAACGAACACTATAAGTGGATAACTACCAACCATTTTTTGGCCTGAATTGAATGATCTGGACCCCAACACGACATTTGGTTTCAACAGAAAGCCGCTACGTACCACACATCTCATGCCACATTGGATATTCTGCACGAGTGATTTGAGGTTATGGTGATCTGAACTAGCAACCGAGATATTGCGATTTTACCACGTCAGACTTTTTCTTGTGGGATTTTCTGAAGTCGCAGATGTTTGCGAAACACAGGAGACCCTCAAAGAAAACATAACCATGTCGTTGGTGCGTCTGATTAATGCGCCAAGGTCATGGAAAATTAGACATTTCAGATGCGCTCCACCCATAGTAGCCATGGAGGACATTTGAACAATTTTATATTCCACGCATTCTAATAGGTCTTTCAAAGTAAAAAAAAAATTTTCGATGATATCTCACAGGTACTTTGTTTTGTTCAAATTTAAAGGCAGGAAGCGCTTAATGAAATACCCTTTATTTCCAGGGAAAATTTCTTTGAAAGTATTTTAATATAATATCGAGAGCTTATATTCAAAATATATTAATAGAAACTTTTGGAAAACGAGTTTTCGATGGCATAACCCATTCCTTTGCAAAACTGATTTGCTGATGATCTTTTTTATAAAAGTGGATATTGAAATTAAAAATTACAATAGTTAAAATATGCAAAAAAATATCGTTAGTTTATTAGAGATTGTTGAGACTATAAATAAACTCGTAATACATCAAACAAATGTGGAAATTTTTAGAAAAGTTAATAAATTTGGAGAAATTACAGAAAAAAATTATATTTTAACCCTCTAAAAACAACACGGAATTTAACATAAAATAAGTTAAAATATGTAGGAAAAACAGTCAAATGCGTTAAATATGCGGTATAATCGGCAATATGCAAATATATGCTGTAACGAGTAAAATATGCAAATATATGCAAAAATATGCACTAACAAATTGATGTCAAAATTCTTAAAATCATCTAAAGTACATACATATTTTATTAGAGTCTATATCAAATGCACAGAAAAAACATCCAATTGCATATTTTCGGTTACCCTAATTATAAAACTTAGTTTGATTGCAAATAAACTCGTTTATTGTTTCTCACATTCATAAATTAATTCACCTAGTAATCTTTATATTACTGAAGCAACCATATTACGATAAGTTCACAAATTAAGAATCTTCCCTTTACCACAGAGATACACGGTCCCTATCACAACTAAAAAACTACCGCCTATTAAAAATCGGTAAATTAAAAAATTTTTCTTGAATTTTCTAGCTTATAAGAGAAATTCAACATTTCAAAATACACTGTCTCATACACCACACGATAGTAGGACTATGTAAGGACATCTAAGAAGTTCAAAACCACTAAAGCAATAACTTTCAAAATTGCTATGCTAAAACTTGATGATTATCTCTTTGTATGGTTGTTATATTTTGCAAAACGAAAAATTCATATGAAATTGTAATTTCTTTATCGAAAATGTTACTAACAAATATTTGATATCCATTTAAAATTTTAAATTTGCATAAAATTTAACAACTATTTATTGTTTTACTTTCACTACACTCTGTTAACGTTGTAACGAATTTAATGCGGCTTGAATTTAAACTGCATAAATTTTTCTTAATAATTATGTTTATGACAAACAAAAAAAAATAGTACAAAACTATTCGCCTCGCCTCGTTATGTCAAGTTTCTTAAAAGTTCATTAAAAAAAAATGACAATACTTTTTTTCGTATTTTAATTTCCCTGCAACCATTCATTCATTGCATTGTTGCATTTTCTTTATTTCCTTTAACATTAACCTCTGTTTGTTGTAATATTTTCGATAAATATTTTAAGCCACTGCCAAGTTTTTTTTTTTTTTTTGCGAATTAAAATGAACAACTTATGTTAAATGAAAACAGAAAAAACAACAAGCAACAAAAGAATATTATTTGTATGTTGCTGCAGCAGCAGCTACTATTGTTGTTTGGTTGTTAGAGTAAAAACACTCTATAAAAATATTTATTGCTTAATTTAGTTTATTATATAGTTTGTGTTCGTTTTTTTCTTCTCTTCTTGTATTTAGTATTAAAAAAGGTGTGCCAATTTAACACAAATTACATGCCAAAATAAAAAATAATAATATTAAAGGAAAACATAAAAAGAGCTGTTGGTTTTTATGTTGGCAATACAGTGAATCAGTTTGTTCGTGTAGCTGCAGCAGCAACAGCAGCATTTCTAAACATTTACTGCACCCAAAAAGTTTTTCTCCATGATCATTTTCAATTTTTTTCTGTTTGCCTTAAAATTTTTCTATTTAATTTTTTTAGGTTTTAAGCCTTAAGCCACATTATGTTAAATATTTTTGGGTTTTTTAAGGAAATAATGTAAGAAGAAAAAAAAAAACATCTAGACACAATTCATATTTCTTTTTAAGTGAAAAATTTTTGTGGTTGTTTGTAAAATAAAAAAAAAAGAACTTTAAAAGTATTTTGCGAAGTGAAATTTATTCATATTTCGATTGCCGAAATGCTGTCACAAAAATTCTGATATCAATGTTATAATCAGGGAAACCACAAATATCAAAAGACATGATTTTTCCTGCTCGAGGAATATAGACTCAAATAAAATATTTATGTTTCAGAAATTTTTGAGAATTTTGTCATCAATATGTTAGTGCATATTTTACGTTTTACAGCATAATATTGCATATTTCCCACTACACGACACATTTAGAGAATTTTTAAAATTTTTTTGTGGGATATTTTTTTAAAGTTAATATCAATCAAAATAAATTAAAGTTTTTGATGACACAATAGCGAATTTTTTTTTTAGTTAATTTTCCAAAATTTAGAAATTTGTCTATGGATTTGCCAACATTTTTTGTGATTTATTCCGAATTTATTAAAAATTTTATTAAATTTTTTTAAGCATGGATTTGTTAGTGTAGATTTATTATTGGAAATTTTCAGCAACATATTTTGCTCTTTTTTCTAAATATTTGAAACCCTCTTTTTTTTAAAGACTAAAAAAAATTTAATCAAATGATGCCGCATACTTAATGTTCAGGAAACACATGGTTTTAAAAACATATTTCCGGTTACCCTGATTATAATAAAAAATGTCATCAATTAAGCAAAAAAAGAAAATAACCTCAATATGATGACAAATGTCTTCAACGAATTTTATCATATTTAAGAGTCATAGATGACATGACTGCTACAGGTCCCATATCTACAACAAAATAATTTTTTCCTTGGGTTTCATGAAGGACGAGGAAAACTACGTTACAAACTTGCACTTAATTGCAAATTAAAAAAAAAAAAATGAATATCAAACAGTTGAACTTTTGAGCACTGAATTAGTCCAGTCTTTTGCTGAAAAGTCATGAGGGACCTGGGCCCAAATCGTTACATCCGTGAACGTACAACTTGTCACGTAATTTCCCATCCAATTATACAGTTATTATGTGACGAGTCCTACGTTCTCGTATGTAACGATTTGGGCCGTGAATTCAACGAACGGATTGATATAATAAATTTTAATGCATTCTAAAATGTTTTCATTCCTTGAATGTTCTGACTTTTTTTAAACATTCATGAGGAGCGAAAAAAGAAAAATCAATTCGAACAAATAATCAACCGTCCGTCGCATACGCTCGTGTGGTATGTGTTCGCTTGAGTATGCACTGCATAAATAACAAACATACTTTAACAAATTCAATTGACTACTTTTTTGTTTTGTTTTTGGTTTGTTGCAGTTGTTTTTTCTTCGTCTTGTTGCAGTTGTACTCTTGTACTTTTAGTTGCCGTTTGCTGTTGCTGTTGTTGCTGTATTTCTTGTATTGTGTGCAATTATCATTCATCATAATTAACTATTCGATTTTCTTTTGTTTGTTTTTTACTGCACTCTTCTGCTGCCGCTCATTGGCGAATTCTGCGCTAAAGTGAACCTACCGACCAACGACAAATAAATAAAAAAAAAGAAGATTTTCTTTTTTGTTTGTTGCCAACAAATAATAAAAAATTCCAATGTTAAATAAATAATTTACAAAAGAGTTTTAGTTTTAGCTTCAGATTTTTTTTTTTGTGGTTTGCCTTAAATCAATTTACATCTGTCATGGCTTTTTTGTGGTCGAAAGGCTTGGGAGTTTTAGCAAACACAATTTAAGAGGGGGTTTGCAAACATTTGGTAGTATGTACAGTGTATCTCCGATTAATTGAAAACCCTTAATATAACCAAATTTTCCTGACTGCCATGAAAACAACCTCGTTATTGCCAAGTTTTTCATACAAAAATATACTAAAACTGAAATGAAGAAATTCTGAGCTATAAAATCTCTATATAGCGAAGTATTTATTCAAAAGCCTCCATATAACGAACTCGTGAATAGTGAATATTTTCCAGTAAAATAGAATTTGAATAACAAAAAAAACTATCCAACTATTTAACCTATTTTTTTCTTATTTCTTTATATTTCGTTATAGCAAAGCTAGACTGTAGCGCCCGCTGCATGATGAGTTTGGCGAATAGAATAATTATTTTGATTAAAAATTTCAACAGTTTGCACGCGTTGCTCTGCTGTAAGTCGATTCATAATGAAATTTCAAAGCAAACTTAACAAAAAGCAACTATCAGCTGTTAAATTGGTGCTCAAATAAAACAGTGTTGGCAACTAAAAGTTGTGAAACTCTATAACAAACACCCTATATATACTATATACTCTTGTTTCCTGATTTCCCTTTAAATCTTTGCAATTAATTGAATTTGCGTTAGTAAAATTTCAGGTAACATGAGATGACATCGTTTCTAAAATTTTTTGATTCCGCCCCACCGTGCTATTAATTTTTGATTTATGTACACATTACAAGTAAACGTGAATAGGTCTAAGGTGAAATTTGTTATAGTGAAATATATACTATCACGGCATTGAAATAAAACAAGATAAAATAAAAATATAAGGGATACGGTTGAACTTGTTGGACAGGCCTACAGACTAACTGACCCAAACGTAAATAATAATAATTTTTTTTCGCCCATATTTTGGCTTCGTTCCAAAATAAAACTATTTTCGGGGCATTCGGTATGTTTTAAAATGTCAATAGAGCAATGTTAGCCTGTTAACAAAGCTCAGTTAAACTCTATGGTTTGTGTCTATCATTTTACATGTTAAACTTTAAGAGTGAGTTTTTAGGTGGCCGATCAGAGATACACAACTTTAATCTGGATTAACTATTTTTAGGATGACAATTAAGTACATTTACTTGAAAGTTTAAGCGGCCAAATTTGGTGGGTTAAACTGACTGAAATATGGTAAAACCAAACTTGTACAAAAAGCCAGTTATCAAAATATTATAAACAAAAAAAAATATAAAACATAAATAACAGATTTTTTTTTAAATTTTATACTTCATTTTTAATCTTTTCTATGCACTCAATTTTCTTTTCAGATATAAACTGAATAAAATCCTATATGTCTTCTTCTTTTGCATAACATGCATTGTTGCTTGGAAAAAAACATTGCCATTTCATGTATAGTGTTGCCAATTTTTAGTCTTGAGTATGGCCATTTTGCACGGTTTAAGCTGTCACTTAAAAACAGCAAACACAATTAAACTTGATTAAATTTATATTCTGATTAACGTAAACATACGTTTAAACTCTATCCTAAAAACTCACTCTAAATGTTCACACATCATTTCTTTTACGTTAAACATTTGACAGAATTCTTATAAAAAAAAACCAAAATGTACAGTAAAAAAGTTTAATAATTTATCTCGTTTAACTCGTTTTAAATAAGACAAATTCATTAAAAATCATATAAATTTATTGTCTTTATTTGTGCCAAATTAAAACTATTGATCAATAAAATTATGATGATGATGATGAAGAAGAAAATTACAAATTTATGATTTAATTTGAAATTTTTCTTATACAACTTCTTTAATTGAATCATGTTTTTGCTGTTGTTCGTGTCGTACATAAAAATAATTTTCAATAATTATTGGAAATTTCAAATGATGCCACATTTGTTTGCCGGTGACGTTTCACCTTTAGAGAAAGAGTAAAAAAAACAAACAAAAAATTTTAAGATTTTATTAGCCATCGGCTGTTGTTGCTGTTGCTGCTGCAAAGGATGATATTTTATTTATTATTTAATTAAATTTATGTACGATCTCAATTTATATTGTGAAACCTTTATTTATGTGATTTTTCTTTTGCTTCTTCTTGTTTTTCGAGAAGCAATAGACAAAACAAAAATTAAAACACAAAAAACAAAACACATCTTGTCTTTGTCATGTACTCGTAATATTTTTTTTTTCGATTTGAAATTGTAAATTGTCGATCATTTATCATGAACTTTTCTTGTTGTTTTTGTTGCTATTTGATTGTTTCATATATTAAAAGTTTTATTATAATTTGTCTGCTTCAGCCAAAATGGCCTGAAGTTACTTTTGATCTATAGTGTTGGCTCGCAAAAGTCCCGTCCAGGTGTCTGCCTCGTCCAGCAATCAAACAATAGCAACAACACTATTTACATCAGCAGCACTAACAGCTTCTAAGCTTCTGTTTTTCAGCTCAATTACATTTAAAATCATAATTACTAGACTATTAATCATTTAGTGTCATAATTTTTTAAAATTGTTGTTGTTGTTGTTCTTTTTATTAATGTTTAGGAATTGTTTTCAATATGCCTTTTTCTAATAAATATTTTTTAGTTCTTTTGCTTTTCTTTTTATGCTTGTGCCACATTTGGAATTGTTAGCTTTTGTTGTTAGTTGGGTACTTTAATTGCTGTTGTAGCTGTCATTTCTATTCGACATATTAGTTGCGACTTGGCTTGGAAAATTTGCATTAAGAAACAAATGAAAAAAAAAAGCATGAGATTAAGAGCCTTTAAATTTGTGTCTTTCACATGAAAAGGTTATAAAGCAAGAAAATTTCCACTTATAATCATTTAAAATGAACAGATTCATACCGAATAAAATTGTATGCTGGGTTGTGTGTATAGGATTTTTAAAGCTTTTAAGCAGCCTTGACTTTTGTAATTCTCAGTACGAACAAATTACATTTTTGAGAACAAAAACAAATTTAGTTTTTTTAATTTAAACAATTTTTTTAAATTACTTTTTAAAAATTTTCGAGGGTGTACGGAAGGTTGAACATCATGATGCTCATAGATCGCAATATCAGAATTCTTGTCCGTTTAAATTTAATATTCAATACTTACAAGTTTTTTTGATTTGGACAATTTTGATTCCATTGTAGTGACACTCTAAAGGATTTAATGTCCGCCTACCCATTACAGTCTAGTTAATAAGTATTTGCCCCACGAGGTAGACACTAAATGCTATAAATAAAATACCGTTTTAATAGTTTTTCTTTGTTGTTAATCAAAAGAAACTATTGAACTTTATACATTCTCATTACATGCGGCGCCTTCAACATTATTTTGGCACACTTAAGTTTAAAAATTGTATGCATCAATTTTCCTAACCATCTTCATCTCTCTATAAAAATAATTGTTTTTCTTAATTATTTTTTAATTATAGTTTTTTTTCGTATTCTTGTACTCTTTGCTGGTATAATTCTACAGAGATGGTGTTGTCGTTTAATGACTGTAAAAATCCTTGAATTAGTAGCTGATGATGTTGTCGTTGTTGCTGTTGTTGCTTGCAAATTACATAATTGATATTTATTAAAAACATTTTATCTTCATTTTAAATAGTGTTGTTTGTTATTTTGCTTTTAAAGCAACAAAGTAAATAAAAAGTGGACCAATTTGGCCGGCATCATGTATTGTGTAGTAGTTTGAAACGGCATTGTGAAGAACGAACACTCGCTTTAATAATAAAGTGTCTGCTATCAGTTGAACGTGCTGCTTAATTGCGCAACTTGCCAGTGGTGATGAGTTTTGCCGCAGCAAATCAATGATAAAATCAGATTTGGGAGATGTTGACAACAATGAAATGGATGACCACCAAAAACTGTCCAAAATCGAAAACACTATATGTGACAGCGCATAGAGAAAGGGACCTAAGGGTAAAAAATCAATTTTCAATTTTTTTTTTTTTTGATGTGAACAAGACCTGAGCATCGAATGAGACCGATCCCATGCCCCAAAAGTGTTCCCTCCCAGAGATATGACCAACACGCTCAGTGATGGTACACCAAAGATACACGTATTTAAATCTTTAAAATGGCTCTCTTGAACAAAACCGGTTTTTACCCTTAGGTCCCTTTCTATTTTGCGCGTCACATATTATTATGTTAGGCATGGAATGTCGTCGCCCTGAGCTAGTTCGTAGTATACTGGACTTTCGGTCTGATAAATACGTTTTAGATCTGCTTGCTAAGCCTTAACTGCGATCGATGATAGCCATTTCATCGATGTTTGTGCATATGTATGATTTGTATATGTTTTTTTTAGGAGCCAAGTAAGCTTAAACAAATTAGCTTGACGATAGAAAAAGTATCACTGCAGTGGAATACATCAACATATCGCAACACGAAACACAAAATGCCCTAAGTTATATTTTCATTATTTTACAGAAGACGCAAAACACATGCTAAAGCGAATTCATACCAGGTTGTCTTACCCACGGCGTATTGAATCAGGTGGCATCGCCAAGACTTATGATAATTTGTTGCTTCACAAATTTGAATAAATCAATGTCAAAAACAATTTATTGTTCTAAAAAATAATTATTTCACAGAATGACTTTTTTGGCTTTACTTTCTCTTATGCTGCCAAGAACTCTTTTCCTCCTGCAGCCACTTTGTTTATTACACCATGGTATTATTTATTGCTACAACAATAACATTCGCCGCTAAATTTCCCTCCAACTGTCAAAGCAAATGCAACAATGTTCTTTTAAAAATATATAAAGAAAACTAACCAAAATTTTTAACATACATAAGTTATTTTTGACAGTTCAGGATTGCACAACTGATGATGACGTAGGCTGGTAATGAATTCGCCTTGGGCTGCTATAACGCAATAATTTAATCCTTCCTTTTTGATATTTTCTTAATTACAGAAATTTTCGTTCTTTGAATTTTGATTTTTTTTACAGTGAAACACTTCGGAACTCATAAAAAATCGATTTTCGATGTTGTGGTAGTTAGGGCATTTTTTTTATTGAGGGAAACGAAATTGCTGATGAATCGCTGGCAAGAATAGGGTCAGCATTAGATGTGGCAGATAGTGACAGGTCGGTTAAACCTCCAATCGGTCACTACTATAGGGAACTCAGTAATTGGGTAATTAGCAGAACTAACCATTCCTGGAGGAAAAGAGAAGATTGTAGAGTCTCGAGGTCCATATGGACAGAACTAGACTCAGGTAAATCTGGTCTACTGCTGGCCATGAATAGAAAGGTCTTGAGAGTCTTAGTAGGCGCCTTGACTGGCCATTGCTCGGTTAGAGCTGGGAAAATGGCACTCCGGATTTCTGTAGGATGAGTGGGGATGAAGAGGAGCCAGAAACTATAGAGCATATCATCTGTCATTGCCCAAGGCTGCAACGCCATAGGCAAAGATGGCTGAGCAGACGTTTCCATGAGGACATTAGTATTATCGCGAAGTGCAAACTTGAGGATATCAGGGGCTTTATCATGGGAATTAAATGGCTGAATGATGGATGCTAACGGCTCTTTGTTTCTCCTTGGACAGTAAGGAGACTATTTAGTCAATAAATTATAAATGAAGGGAACCACAATGGATCCAATTGGGTCTCCGAGTGGATGTGTATTTCACACTACCCCTCCTAACCTAGGGCGTTTTGCGTTTTAGCTAGCGATAATCATGATGCATGAGCATATACTAGTATATGTATGTATATAGTTGTATGTATGTATGTAGATTCTACAAAAGAAAATGACACAATAAATTTGCTCACAAGTTTCGCTTGTTTAGAGATGTTTAGAGCTGGCAATTTTTTTTTTATATAAAAAAAGTTAAATGAAATAAAACAAAAACATTATAAATATTATGCATCAACGAAAACAACAATAACATTTTATAATTGTTTTTGCCATTTGCTTGTGACTTTTCCAATATTGTTAGTGTTGTTGAGAAAATAAAACCAATGAACAATAAAATAATTGACAGTGGCACAACAAAATAAAAGAATGTTCATATAAAATTCATATATGTATACTTTATTGAAATTAATGGCGTATCTCTTTTTCTGTTCGTAAAAGAGTGTCATATATACACTGTAAATCACTTAAATAAGGCATTTAACTTTAACAACTTTAGAAAAATTTCTGGCTTTCGTGCAATTTTTAAAAATTTGTAATTACGTGCTCTAGAATATTAAAAATTTTAGCAGGTTTTTTTTTTTTGCAAGCTTTTGTCGTTTTAGCGATTTTTAAAGACTTTTTAGTATTTAGATAAGTTTTTAAAAATTTTTAATGAAAATTATAGATTTTTAACAATTTTGGAATTTTTGTATTTTGCATAAAATTGTTGTATTTTTAATAGAAAAGAAAACACTATTACAATTTTAATCAATTGCAATTAATTTTAAGATTTCTTTGCAAATTTGCAACTTTTCGCAAATTATTTTAAATTTTCCAATAGAAATGATTTATTGCATAATTTTGATAAAAGGTTTTGCTGTATTTATAAAATTTTTACAAAAAAAAAGGTTTTTTTATCCACTAAAACATTTACAATTAAAAAATTTGTTCGCCCTTCATCGGCGTAAGAAAAAGTGCGTGTGTTCCTGCGATTATGAAAATGAAAAAATACTCAAGGATTGATAATCACTTTTTTTAAGTCGGTTAAATGTGCCAAATTTTTTAGTGTGTCGGCGATATTTGATTCTTTTAAAATTTTTCTATTCGTTTCATGTTTCTTTTACATGATTTAATTTTTTTATCACCGTAATGTGCAGAACATCCCAAAGGGAACTTCTTTCCCAAAAAAAAAACGTATTTTTTTCAGTATCCACTTTTTTTAACTCTTTGGTATAAGTATTTATTTCTTAATTGTACAAGGATGCTTGCATTCTACTGCAAATGGAGACTATGACGTCTGTAACGATGATGTATGAATGAGTACTCGTATGTACAAATGTTTTTGCTCGATGACATCGTACGGAGTTAATAAGTAACAAACGTCAAAGTTTAACATAAATCATACGCAACCTGTTATTTTAAATAATTTTCAGTGTTATTAAATTTTTTCTTCAATTAATTTGCTTGCCCAAGCAAAATAGGGACCATAGTGCAAGAGTTCAAGACGGCTTTATTTTGTACAACAAAACTTTTTCTAATACCAAGCGAACTTTCAAGTGATGCTCCATTGATATTGCAAATAATTATAAATATGTAATATAAAATTTATTTTCGGACAAATTAAAGCATTAAATGGCATCACTTTAAAGGCTTAATAAAATTCTTATGATAAATTATTTAATTAATATTTTATTGTGTTTTAGCTAAAAAAAAAACCAGCAAAAAAAGAAAGAATGAAGTAATTTTATTGGTTCGTAAATAACGAAATAAACATAAATTGTGTCTTGCCATTCTTTTTATGTTCAATTTAATGACAAAAAAAATTTATATATAATCAAACGAATCTTTAAGGAGGCAAAACCATACATACATACATTCATATTGCAAATGTATTTATGTATGTACAAACTCATTTAGATAATTTTTAGTTTAAAAAACTGTTTAAATAAAACGCATGATTAGAAAAACAAAGAGTTGCAATAAATGTATAGACGATCAGACAAGGCAGCCAACCAGGTGTTAAAAAGCCTTAAGCAATTTGACAGACGGTGCAAAAGCTATTTACATCATCATAGACAACAAAAAACCAACACACACACGTGACAGGCGGTACAAGTTGTACAACAAAAATAAAAAAACAAATAAAAAATGTTATTTGTTTTTTACATTCGTGTATTTGTTACCACGTCTATTTATTTATTAAAAGATCTGATGTTTCTGAGTGAAATATTATTTGTGCTTAAAATTATTAAAATTTGGAAAAAATAAAAGCTAAAAACTAAAAACAACAATACGAAACAAAACACGTATAATAGTATTTTTATACATGATTTTTATAACGAATTTTACAAAAGATTTACAACGCTAATTGTCTTTAGCAACGTTTGCCAGCGTCGTCATGCACTTAATGTCTGTTTTACGTTTGGCACCGTGGTGTCTGTATACAGCAACAAGTGGCTGAAAGCTGAATAAATATTGAATACTTCGAAATTTTGGTTAAGGTCAGTGATGATTTGCTGCAAGCGCCAATTAAATAAGAGAATATCTAAATTAATAAATTCCAACAGAATTTGTCAAGAGACAAATCTAAAGCTACGTCAAATAATTGCCAAGTGTGAACGTAGTATATAATTTTAAAGCAAAAAAAAAAGCTTTAGCGGACTTTTAAGCCAGGTTAAGAGGGCGATTACAACTAAAATATTGATTTCGAATAACTCCTGTATTTATATACCGATTCTCATAATAGCAAATGTAACCGGCCTCTTGAAGTATTTTTTAATAAATCAACCCATAAAAAGCCGATTTAAAATATTTTTGTATTGAAGTCTGATATTTTTTTTGTCAGAATTATTACATTATTCTACGAAACCAGCCGATAGAAAGTGAAAAAACAATCAATTTTTTTATTGTAACTTAAACACACACGCCATTGCAACCACTGTGCGAAACACCTATAAATGTAATACTCTTTTAATAAGTGTAAATCAATGGATTTATGGTGTAAGGTTAGTTATACGAATTGAGCGAAATGAAAACAAATTCACACGAATTATATGTATATAGACAGGAGTAGCAGCAACAGACAAGTAAGTTATTATTAAAGTTAAGCGCAATAATCTAATAATAACTGACCACTGTCAGGTCTGGAAATGTAGGATTTAGAAAATCTAAACTATAATTTTTTTTTTTTTAAAACTACATACATACATACATTTGCTGAAACCTAGTTTTTTCAAAACATACGAGTATATACATACATATTTTAAAAAGTATTTAACACAACATAAAAATTAATTTTTTAAAACATAGATTCATGATTATTATTCGAATAAAATATTTGGGGTATTCACACTGTGGACATAAAATCATAAAGTCATATGTCATACAATAATGGCGTCATAATTTAATGTGCTATGTCTTAATTGTGGCAGCTGATAAAAACAAAAACATTTAACAACACTCCATTTTTCACTCGGATTAATTCGCAAACGTTTGCATTTTGGCTGAAATGTAAATATTTTTTTAATTCATTCCGACTTGTTTATAAAGAAAATAAGAAATAACCTGTAATTCTTCTAAAATGTTCATTATCGATTAAAATGTTCAAATTGTTTTTTATCTATACGAAATTAAATTGCTGAAATAAATATAAACAAAATCAGCTGTTGCCGGTAACGTGAGCTGAACTATTTTTTTGGACGGCGGCAAGTGAAAAAACGTTCACAAACACATATTTTTATTCTTGTGTTATTTATATGTAAGTAGCGGCGGCTTGTAATTACTATCCCCGGCTCGACTAAGGTTTCTACTGTTATTTTATGACAAACCATAAAAATACTTGAAGCTTGAAGCACAATAATTTGTTTAAACTATTGTAAAATAAGAAGACATTATGACCGATATGACTACAGTGTGAATACCCCAATTATATTTATTAGATACCTATAAAATTTCAAAATAATATATATAATATAATATATAATATAATATACATATTCTATTGAGCAATTCTAAAAAATAAAATATTAAGTTTTTGAAGGTATTTAAACAAGAGTTGAAAAGAAAATAAATTCTAGTCCTACAGAAGGTAGACAGTCATGTTGCTAAAAAGCACCAAAATAATTGCTGAATTCACAACAATTTGTATCGACTATCTTGTATGAAATACACTTTTGTTTATATGTTTGTGAACACCTAGTGTATATTGTATCGGCTTGAATCTTGTATTGATGGACGAAAGAAGAACAAGCACCATACAAATACTCTCTGAGTATTGTATGAAATACGATTTTGGCAAAACATATGAAATAAAAGTGTAATTGTGTATTTCCTTTTTATATGAAAATTACCAACAACAAATTTTACACTATTGTATATGATACTATAATACACTCGATACAATGATACAAGAGGTTTTGTGAATTCAGCAAATATTTTACCTTTTTTCAATTCTAAAATGCAAAAATCTGACGTAGTAAACGTTCGCCGTAATCTCAATCGAGTGTCTCAGTCATACATGAAAAAAAATTTTTTTTTGAGAAAAACAACAGTTTAATACCGCCTGGTCAAGGGACAAAAAGAATGTCAGACAGCTGTTGTGTTGACACTGACAGTGTCGAAATATTAGAGACGATTGCGACGAAAGTACAAAACGACCAAGTTAGCTGCAAGAATAGAAGAATAAAACTAATATTACAAATATAACAACAATGTATTAACAATATTAAGAAAATAAACGATCCAGCTACATACATGCAAACATATGTAGACAGTATGCATGTATGTATGTATATTCAACAACATGATTATGACGATCATGTACAACGATAATTATGATGTTAAGTTTTCAACGTCGACAAACTCACACAATGTTGTAACGGCGACAACAACTGGCCCGAAGGTTAAATCAGTTGTGGGTTGGGGAAGGTGGTATTCTAAGTGACAATGAAAATATAAAAACAAACAAAAAATACAACAGCAATCTTACAACATACCATTCAATGCTAAAGAACATGATACACGTTCCTTTCTAGGTTGTTATACTATATTCATACATACATATGTCGTATATAGTATGTACATATGTAGGAATGTTTGTCTGTCTGCTTGCCTGCCTGCCTGTTGATTTGTTTGTCTCAATGTCTCCATAAATTTTCAAAAGCAAGCAGCTAGAACGAGTAGCTAACGAACGGTCGGCCTTTTCGAAAAGATAAAGTCACCATTTATCTATGCGAGACGACCAAGAACAACAAAATATTTCTATAACCACAACAGCAATTCTCAAAATTTTGTACTCATACAATGTATGCAGGTATGTACATATGTTTTATTATTAATATGAATGTGAGCCTTGTCACATACTAAAACCATTCTAAACAATTAAAAAACATTTTTAAACTTCGTTGAATTTGAATAAATTGAATAAACATTAAAAAAACAAGAAAAGAAAACAAAATTTCTGTTTATAGAGCATTAAATATGGCTCTTATTTATGTAGACAAGAAAAAAAAATACATTAACGCATACCAACATACATATGCATACACACATACAAAATTTTATGATTTATACGATTTTTTCTGTTGTTGCTATTTTTGTTAAAATAATTTAACAAATGTCACCTAAAAATCAAATGATACCAGATGCTTCTAAAATCGCTAGCCTATTAAACTTGTGCTAATTTTGGCTAATTTTGTTTTTAATAAATTTTTTCTAAAAAAAATTGTATTGTCTGATTTGCAATTAAGCAAAGAGTTTTGTGATAATTTAAAAATATTTTCAATTAAAGTATGTAAATCAATATTTTGAATTCTAAATTTATAAAATTTAATTTTCTTTTTTTTGGTTTAATGAACATTTTAATTATTTTCATTAGGATTTTCCGGTAAGTTCTACATTCCGAGTGAAATGTTCACTTCTAAATTGTTGAAAGCATTGTTGGTAAAAATAAAAATTTACAGCAACAATGCTTTGACAATTCAGAAGTGAAAATTTCACTCTAAATGTATAACAGACCGGTTTAATTAATTTCACAATTATTGCAATTAATTTCGTTTAATTAATTAACTTAATTATATTTTTAATTAATTCAAATAACTTCATCATAATTAATCAATTTCATAATTATCTTAAATAATTTCATAATTAGTTCAATTAATATTGCAGCTATTTCAATTAATTAAATTATTAATTAAATTCAATTCATGATTAAGTTAGTTAATTTCATAATTGTTTTGATGAACTTTATAATTACATCTATCAGTTAACTGTATTAATTTCTTAATTAGTTTAATTAATTTCGTAGCTAATTAAATTTTTTGCTTAATTATATAATTTTATAATTTAATTAATTAATTTCATAATTGGTTTGATAAATGTCATAATCAGTTAAATCAATTCATTGAATATTTAATTTCGTAGCTAATTTAACTAATTACATTATTGAATAATTTTAATTAGTTAATTTCATAATAAGTTCAATTATAGTTCATAGCTAATTCAATTCTTAGCTTAATAAATTAATTTTATAATTAAATTAATTAATTTCATGTTTGGTTTAATAAATTTTATAATTAATATCATCAATTTCACAATTATTTCAATTAACTTCGTAGCTATTTCCTTTAATTTTACGATTGATTAAATTAAATTCATAATTAAATCAATTAATTTCATAATTGTTTTAATTAATTTTCTAATTATATCAATTTATTCAATAACTTTCATGCAATTTCTTATTTTGACACCATTTGTATAAAAAAGAGTTTCATTCTTTTATGATTCTAAACATATTGCAACATGATTTGGCATAAACATCATAAACCGAAAGTGATGGAATAGCAAAGAATTAAATAAATTGTTAACGCTTCAAGTTGATCGGATGCATAGAAAATAATGAAAATTTTACCATTATATGCCAAAATCTCAAAACCAAATTTAAAATAGTAAAAGTTAAGATCTAAAAAATAATATTAAAATATGCATGTTTGCCTAATAGGAACGACGGATCTTGGTTTAGCTTTTAAAACGAAAAGTTTTAAATGAAAGTTTACATTTCGTAAAAGGTTTTTCCTTTGTAATATCAATAGAAATTTTTCATATATTTTTTTGTTTCACTTTCCCGGAATCATCGCCCGTACAAAAAAAAAAAAAAAAAAAAATGAGACTTACTCAGATTAACTCTTTTCCAACCTATAATGCAGATCTTGGGTTTCCATTACGTATGAGTAATATTAACATTATGTATACGCGATATCGGTTAATGTGAAATCTTATTTTCTACTTTCAAAGCGTCATTAGTAAAGACTTCATTGTATGACAGGTCCAATAGAAATTGCGCGTTATAGCAAAGTTATAAATATTTAGAAAAATAAACAGAGTATCAAAGAATTTTTAAATTTTTACACCTCCAAGAAACATCTGGCATCTTCCCGCGATAACTCAGTCAAATGTATTCAACTTAAAAAAATTAATAAATAAACCAAATGGCGAAATCTTTTAAAAGCTTAATCAAATACCAAAAGAGCTCCTGGTCATACGTTCAACAAGAAGAACAAAAACGACAACAACAGCAAGAACAGCAACATATGTATTTATGTGTGCATGTATGTATGTATGCATGTTCATAAAAAAAAAATAACGAAGTGGATGAATGTACAACGAAAAGATAAATCCAAAATGTTAATAAACTAAATATTTAGTGGCAGCAATACGTTGATCTTGTTGTTCTTGTTGTCCTTGTTGTTGTTTTCTGTGCAAATATGTTGGAATATAAAAAAAATGTTTTTCTTTTTGCTGTTGTTGTTGTTGTTGCCGTCGTTATTTTAACAGCTACTGTTGACTTTGAACATGATTCACAATATAGAAACAGCGTTACCGTTGTGCCCCTAAAGGGGCACTTTGCCCCTTTTCTGACTGCTAAGCCCCTTTTTGGGCCCCTTTAATTTAAATCCCCTTTTGGATCAATATGATTTATTTTGTGCCCCTTTTTGAACAAAAAAGAATACATTTTAGAAACAAGCATAGAAAATATTGATTTTTTTAATGTTTTACACATTAAAGGTACTTTTAATATATGCATATATATTGGCCATGAAGCCGAGCTAGAAATAAATACTAACAAGATCTCAAGGAGTTATATTATGAATATTAAAAGCAAAATATTGTTTTTTTACCAAAAATTGTGTAGGGAAATTTTATCAAGAATTAATATTAGCGATAAAAGACTGTGTGTATTGAAGTATTTAGATCCAGTTTTTATCAAATCAGTTGAGGACATTAACTACTTTGAAATTGTTTCTGTTTTTAGTGATATAATTAGTAAACCAGACGAATTTGTAACTGAGTTCAAGCTATTAGAAAGCAAAGAGAATGTCAAAACCTATGAAGCATTTTTAAAAATATCTAAGCCTGAAATCTTTTGGCATGAAATAGGGAATTTAAAAAACTGTTTGGACGACAAATTATATCCAGACTTGTATAAATTTGCGTCATATATGTATATTTACTTTGCCACATAGTAGTGCTTCTGCTGAACGTGTTTTTTCGAAGTTAGCATTACTAAAAAATAAATTAACAAATAGACTGAACGTAGACACTTGTCAGTTCATGCTATCCGCCTTAAATTTGTTTCAAAGTGACTTGGAAGATTGGATTCCTAGTGATGAACTTATTCAAAAATATAGAAGAACAGTTTCAAAAAAATAGGTATTGAGTGCAAAACTATATGACTATACATATCTTTTAATTTAATAATGATATGTATAGAAAATTTACTCAATTGTCTTTCTCTTGCAAATCGTATGTTTCATTTGTTATCAACTCTAAATGCTTTTCCTCTAAGAGAATAAATTTAGGTATCTGTGTTTTATCCTTTAGAAAACTTAAGTACGTTTATAAATATTGTTACCATGAACTATATTTTATTTTTCGTAGCTATATTTTTTTTTCATAAAATGAATACATATATGTATATTTTCGAATTTTATATTTATTTTTATTTGCAATTTATGTACATACCATATGAGAAATTTTGTTTTCTCTTGCTTGTTTTTTGTTATATGTACATACATACATATATTTTATAAAAATACTTTTAATGAAAATGTTTGTTAACCTTTGTTTTTAGAAATGAAACGTATTTAATTGCTTTATTTTTTCTTGTTTTTTTTCATAGAAATCCCCTTTTTGTGACCCTTTTATTTGGAAAATCCGCTTATTGTGCCCCTTTTTGAAAATTGTCAACGGTAACGCTGTATAGAAACAGTCAGGCATAAATAAGTACAACTACATTCTATGATGACACAGTGGACACCAACTATTAATGTGTAACACATGAAGAGAACAACTTTGCATTTTATAACAATCAGTAATAATTTACTAATGAAAAATGCTAGGTATATAAAATAAGTTTAGACAGTTAATATTTATGGAAACGGTAAAGCCACACACCTCAGTAGAGACAAAGAGATCAAATATATCAAAGTTGTATTTCTGTTACTACTCAAAACTGCACCATAAATGCAACATTGTGCTGAAGGGTTTTATAGCTCTCGATATCATGATTTATTGCATTTATTTGAGTCACTGAAAAATGTCGGCAACAGCTGTTCTTAAATGTGAATTGTTGAAATGTTAACCAAAAAAAAAAAAAAAAACTGTGGTTTTCTTCAATAACGACGAATTTTCGAAATTTTTTCGCGCAGAAAACATACAAAATATCTTTGATGTTTTTTTGTACTTCGTAAGAACTTTTCGTAAAAATTTTAATCAAAATTAGCATAAGAATGAGATCATCATAGCAGAGATAAGTGAAATTGAAAAATAAGTTTAAATAATTGTATAGTGGTTTATTTCCTTGCTATGTGGTTTTTTATCTCGCTAAGCCCCTGTCATTGTCGTGTTTTCCTTGTTTGTGATGACGCCGAAGCTCTTGCTGTCATGATAGCGCCGGAATGTCCGCAGCTAATTCTTCAAAGGTAGATGTATTGTGTGAAAATGAACTCTTTAATTTTTTCTTATACATATTAAAGAAATTTTATTTGATTTAAAATTTTTTTAAACTATTTTTGTGGAAATTTTTTACCTAAAATTAATAAAAACTTTTTTTATGAGTGCACCAAAAAATTTTTGTATACATATTTCGCAGGGCGAATCAATAACTCGAGATTGTATTCCTGCCTCTAACAAATATACAAAAAGTACAGCAACATCTAGTGTTTCAAGCAGTGCCCACTGTGCTCGTCTTTAGGAGACACACCACACCACAATAAGTATGAGCTAGTTGTTGACGGTTAGTTGGATGTATGGATGGCTAAATAGTTTAGTTTAGCTGTTGCTGCTTCTGCTTGGTTGACTGGCTGACTGACTAAGTAGCTAATAACGTTAGTTGGTCGACTAGCTGACAGACTGGCTGTTTGCCTGTCTGTGCTATCACCAGATAGATAGTAAATGTATTGCTACAACTATGTATTTCTGCTACTGTTGCTGATTTTGTTGCTATTACTTGCTTGCTTGCTAAACTTTTGCTCTCTGCAGTTTTTGTTATCTATATATTCCTATTGTTTGTTGTAAAGACCAGCAACAAATCACGCTCTCTCCTGATATTTTTTTTCGTTCTATTTTTTTTATTAATTTATTTTAGTACTTTGATTTAAACAGTATGAGTGTTTGTGATGAATAAAGTTTTCCCCAGCGCTCACCCATTATTGGGCTACGCAGATTTTAGGAAGCGAAATAAACTTTAGTTTATCCAAGACCGTGCATGTGTTGACTGGCCAATGCCGCCAAAAGCGTCGTTATTAATCGTGTGAAGAAAAAAAAACAAAAAACGAATTGATTTGCAATCATCGACAAAAAAAAAAAAAAAAAAATAAAGAATCGCTTGAATTATTTCTAGTTTTTTGTTTTCAGAACACTGTTCTGTGTGTTTGTCTACTGATTGTGGTGGTCACCACAAGTGTATGTGTTGTTAGATACAGTCTGTGTCTGTGTTTAAAAGAAGAATTTATTACTCTAAAAATCAACCACAACAACAAGAACAAACTGTTGCTGCCCTAACGTCATCAGCACGTTTTAACAGCAGCCCTTGCATACAACAACTCTCTTGCATTTTTACTCTCTTGTCGCTTAACATATTCGTACATTTTGCAAATTCGCAATAATAAACTAAACAGCATTTTTCAAATAAAATCAAATCATTACAATAAAAATAAAGATTAAAAGTAAATGCCGCAAAATTGGCGTATGGTTCGCTTGCTACGAGTATAATTATGACGACGATTTAACGAGTTTTTTCCACAAAATTTGGGTTTCTGTTTCAAATTCAATGTTTTATTGTTGTCAAAATGCACTGGAGGGAAAGAAAAAGCCTTTATAATTGACAACAACAAAAAAAAACAAACAACGAAGCACAAACACACACACACACACACACACACATACGTACATAAATAAGTAACGTCACAACTAAAACAATAAACTTGCGCAACACAATCTATTTGTTTAATCTTTTGTTTATTGTTGCTGCTGCTCTTGTTGTTGGTGTTATTATTATTTAAGCGATTTTTAACGACAAGAAATTAAGAAATCGACCGGTAAAAGTGCGCGAGTTTCGTTCCATTTCTACGGCGGCAGCGCGGTGTAGCGTGACCTCTAAAGAAACTTTTAAACGATTAACGAACCGTAAAAAAGAAACGATTTTTTTTTTAATTAAGAAAATACGAACGAGATTAAATTTTTTTTTTTTTTTGAAAATTGCGAATTGGATATTCAAGCGCGAAATTATTTAAGGTAACTAAATTTATGTAAATAAATTGTTTATTTTTTTTTACCTAATTTAAGCTTAAGTTTGTTTGTGGGCAAATTTTTCAATTTAGAATGTCTCAAGACAAATTCACTTACCAGACCAGCTGGTGTTACTAACACAGCTGAGCTAGTTTTTTCTTGCATAATGTAAGGCGAATTCATACCAGGTAGCCTTATCCCTACAAATCCTTCAACTGTCAAACTAAATGCAACAATGTTCTCATAGAAATATATAAAGAAAACTAACCTAACTTTTCAATATAGGCGATTTTTGACACTTTAAGGTTGCATAGCTGATGATGACGTAGGCTTATAAGGTCACATGCTAATGAATTTGCCTTGGCATTATGAAGGTTGATATGTCAAAATTTGTACAGCCAAGCATAGGAGCCGATATGTTAAATGTTGTTGTAATATTGTACTTGTTGTAAAATCAAAACCACCTGGTAGGTAAGTGAATTCGCCTTGATAATGTCCCATGACATAATTTCCACAGATGTTATGACACATAAGAAGAACTGACAGTTAGTTGGTGATTGTTAGAAAACTTAGTCACTAGAATCACATAATTTATTTTAAGAAAATCGAAACCTAAATATTTTCGAAAAATTCGATATGTATCACTAAATGCTAACATGCAATACATACATAAGTTCACAAAGTTTACAAGTTATTGTAAAAAAAAATTAATTTTAGAAAAATGCAATAAGCACACATAAATATATACATACATACATACATACATACATATTGCGTATTATAATACTAAACTTAATTTGAAAAGGGGCTGCCCTTGAACGAAAATGGCGGCGAAAAAAATACTGAATGAAATATCACACAAACACTACAATTGCTAAATAATTTCCAATTACAATTTTCGGAAAACGAAACAAAATTTTTACGCGATATCTTATTCCCAATAAAAGTGAAAACATTAAGCTAAAAATATTCTCTACCCCACCCCCGTATTGAAATTCACCAAGAACTTCATACAAATTATGGGTTAATTAGAGATCTGTGCTACAAGAACTGCATTAGGCAATTCAATTTATATAAGAATTTCTTGTGGTCCTCTATGGGTTAAATTTCTGCTGCAAATTGATCTATAAACGTCATAAAAAACATTAAATTTTAATCATTCACTTTAATAAAACTAAACTTTACTTTTTTTTGTTTTAAATTCTGTTGCTGAGTAGAAGTTTTTGTTATAAATTTAATAGGAAGTCATTAAAACAAAAAAAAATATTCCTCCAACTTTGCTAGTGCATATTGGAACAGGCACACACACACAGGCTAACACACATCCACCTGTACAATCAGAGTGTGAAGAAATTGTTCTTTAGACTCATCTCTGCTGGTCATTTATTTAATTTATTTATTTTTTTATTGTATTAATTATTACGTCGTATTGACAACGTAAGATGTTCATCATTCGAGATACACAATTTATAAAATAATTAATGTATAAATGTATGAATTATCATTTCGATAATAACAATTCCTATTGCACACACACAGAGACGTTGGAGGAATTTGTGTGTTTTGAATAACTTAAGTGTATAATTGCACTTTTTTTTTTTTTTTTTTTTGTAAATAAAAGTAGAAAGTTGATAAGGATAAGGAATGCTTCAATTTAATTTAAGTCAGTAAATAAATGGAAATGTCTTGTATAGGACGGAGCAAAATTTACTGTGAAAGTAAAAGATTTCGGAAGTTATCTTTATACTGTGAGTCTGGTACAACATCATTTCTTTCAACATTATTCTACATTCTTTAAAAATCACCTCACAAAAATTTAATCTTATCAATATTGTGCATGCTAGTATAATAGTAGGGGTGTTCAGTCTGGGGTTAGACACAAAACAATTTCTGCTGCTGCTGAATGCTATATTTCTGAGAAACTAGATTTGGTTCAATACTTCCCGCTTAAATAAGTTGCACATTTTAATACAAAAAATACTGCACGCAATACATATATCCTTATATGTATGTATGTATATTGTATTTTTTTTTTTTTTTTTTTTTTTTAATTAGGACCAGCACTCAGGGGATGACCCCTACGTATGCAGTGCACTGTGCCGGAACTCTGAAGACTTTACTATAGAAGACTTAACTCTTTCAAAACTCTGCTTTGCGCGTTATGTTAATTTTTAAGGCTACACTTTCTACATGGATGTGTAACTTTTTTTTGGAGAAAAAATTATTCCCTGCTTAAATATGGAAAAAAAAAATTACATTGACACTAAATCGGGGATAACAGTACCGAGAAAACGAGCTATCAATTGGCCTGTAAAGGATGTACGATTTGACAAATGTCAATTACAACTAGCGCTGATTTAGAAAAAAATATTCCGGGACCAAGCTGCAAGCACAGTATTTCTAACAAAAGAATGGTTAGGAAAATCGGTCTTTAAATGGACAATAATTTAGGGGAACTGATTTCCCCCAATTTTGTAGCGCTAAATAATTGGTAAGCCAGAAAGTAAAAAAAAATTAGTTAACTGTAAATAAATAGCGGTGTTATGTGATTAAAATTATTATTTTTGGGTAGGGGACCAACCAAGAAACACTTTGAAACAAAAAAAAGGGGATTTAGAAAATCGGTTCATAACTGACAAAATAATGGAGGTTCAAACATTAAAAAAAACCCTTAAAGTCTATTAAAAATTAACCAAAAATCGGTTTTCGTTGGTTTTATCCTTTTAAAAGTAGAAACATTAAAATAGTCCACCTTTTTTTTTGTATTAATTCAGGTTAAGTTAGAGTTTAGTGCCAGATGAAGAGATAACGATTTTCAAAAATCTCTTCTTAGTGGATCTAAACATCGGGAGCATGGATATAAAATTTAAACACATGCAAATTTAAAAAATTTTTAAATTAAATGTGCGGTTTCTATGATACAAACAATTGGTTTAAGTAGAAAATTTGTATGAAAACCACTCAGTTTTTTGAGTGATTCCCGTGAAAAATTTCTACACAAGTCACTTGTGTGTATTGTGGAAGCAGCAACTAATTTAATTTTTATATATCAAATTATTATTGTTATTAGAAAGGAAAATTCATAACTTAGTTTTCAAAATTGTGAAAAAATTGTATATGGGAATATTTGAAAATTGGCGTAACGAATTGACCTAATAAATCTTCGAATTAAACCGAATTAGAGTATATCGGTTGAATGGCTTCAGAGTCTATAACGGAAATAGATACATACATACTTGTATGCATGTGTGTAGGTTGTATCATTTAATATTTTTTATATAAGTATGTATTGATGGCTTAATATAAAAAAGTCGTAACTCGATTTTATGTTATTTTACAGAAGAAGGGGAATACCCATCGATATTTTAATTTACAAACTAAATGGAAATAAAAAAAATATTATCGTAATTTAATGATTTTTCCTCAAATAAAAATCGTTTCAAATTTAGACCACACAAATGATTGAACATTCTTAATGATTCTTAAAAACCAAACAACTCTTTTATTTCTTATTGATCGAATAATAATTTACGATTCTACAAAAACTTTTAAATCCACCAAGAAATAGAAAAAAAAACAAAAGAAAAAATACTTCCAATTGAGTTTTCAAATTATTAATGTTGGCAGATTGAGTTTTTTTTTACAAGAAGGAGGGCGCCCGGCCATGGAAGACAAGCAAAATGATAAATTAACGATACAAAAAACAACAAATAAATGAAAGAAAAAAAAATGAATTGAATTGAAACGATCACATTTGTGAGTCTTAACTTCAATTATAAATTCAATTGATTTTGTTGTTTTCATTTATTTTACATGAATAAAATTGATCGAAATCCACTTTAAAGTAAAAATCAATAAACATCAATGTCTTGTCTGTCTCGCTGATTGTTTTGGCGTTGGCGGCATTTCGTCGCGATTTGTAATTGCAATGGATTTTTTCTTCTTTATTTTTTTTTGTTTTTTTATGTGTGTAACTTGTTGTGTTCTCTTTATTTGTTTAGTTTTGTTTGTTTTTTTTTGCTTTTTGAAGAAAATGTAAAATATTGACTTGTGCCATATGTATGGCGAACGAGAGCATAAATGTGAAGGATTTAGCATTTAGGCAATTAAGGCCAGATGCACTTAACAATTGTTTAGAACACTTAATGGTTTTTTATATGGTAATAAATTGTGCAGCAGTCATTGACAAGTTTTCATTAAGAATTTGTTTTTGTTTTCTGCTTTTTAGACGATTTATAAAATTGATTTTAGGGTAAATTTATGTCGGTTTAAATTATTTTATGTTTTTCGTATAATTTTTCTTGTCATTGGGCGTCAATTGAAGAAAAATGTAAGTAATTTAATGAAAGAAAAATGCCAAGTATTTTGGTCATATATTTTTTAAGAATTTCTTCACTGAGAAAAATTTTCAAGTTGATGTTTGATGGCGTGTCAAATAAGTTTAAAATGTCAGTATTCAGTGTTTGGTGTATTGTAGCTTATTGATGAAATCCAACAACAAAAATACAGAGTTACTGTTATATTTTGCATTTACACTTTCGAAGGACAATTTGCACCAAACTGTGAATACAGCGCTACTGTTATGACCAAGGAAATTGCAAGTTTTTTCTGTGCTTCGAATGGACAGACCCAAATAAAATACTTTTACGTTTCAGAACTTAGGGGCTGTGCACATATTACGTAACGCTGTTTTCAGAGATTTTATAACCCCCCCCCCCCCCCCCCCCGTAACGCGTTTTATTAATTTTTCAGTGCAAAATTTCCAATCGGTAACAAATCTCAAACCACCCTCCCCCTGGAGCGTTACGTAATATGTGCACAGCCCCTTATTAAGAATTTTGCCATCAATTTGTTAGTGCATACTTTTCGCATACTCGTATATTATTATTTACAGCATAATTTTGCATATTTTGGACTATACTGCATAATTAATGCATTTTTTTTTATTCCTGTGGTTATTTTCTTTCTTTCGCCTTCCTCTCGACTTTAACCAAAAAAAAAAAGAATTAAACCAAAATTAGAAATTTTTTTAAAAATTACCCGCATTTCTGTTTTTCTCTGCTTTAATAATTTTGCTTATTTTGAATATTTTTAATCTTGAATATAAAACTTTTACAAAAAAAAACAACAGTATTGTCATTTGTTTGAGTTTTAAATTTTTTCAAAAAACTTTCCAAATCTAATAAAAAATTTTTTTCCGAAATTTTAAATTTAATTTTAGGAATTTTTAGTGCATATTTTTGCATATTTCAGACTTATTCTATAGTAAAGCATAATTTTTTCATAATAATCACAAATCTACATCCTAACTACGACTGTTAAGTGTTTAACAGTGCGATCTGTTAAATGTTTAACAGTACTTTCTGTTAAGTGTTTAACAGAGTGCTCTCGTAACTGCAAAATTGGCTTGACTAAATTTTTTTTTTGGTTTGCATCTTTGCTAGTTAAATTGAAATTTATCTACATAAAAATTTTCTCTAAGTGCATTTAAATATGAAAAAAAAAGCAAGAGCCAATAACACTGTTATTGACTATTGATTGACTGTTATGATAAATTCATGCGATTAAATTTATTAAATCGATTGCTTTAAAGAGGGCGCGTCCTATTTGCTTAAATAATTTACTTAAATTCAGTGTGTACTTTTTGTAATGTCATATTTTTTCACATTTTTGTTTTGTTTGTTTTAATTTTAGTTTTCAGCACATTGCAATTTGATTTGTTATGATGTTTATAAATAATTAAAACGGCGCCACAAAACATAAACGAATGCATAAATAAATTTAAGTAATACTTTATATTTATAAATTGTAACATACAGAGATATTTCAAGAGATTATTTACAGAATGAGATGTATGTACTCGTATGTATGTATAAAGACAGTGACATATGATTACAAAATTATAATATAAAGGAGTGAATTCATTAGTATGCATTAAAAAAAGATGATTGGTATTAAAATTCAAACCTAAAGAAAATGACGATTTTAAGTGCAGGATCATATTACGATCTATGTATGTATATAAACTGCGTGTGTAACAAAATTGCGTCTTTATGAAATAGTTTTACCATGACTTATTTGTAATTACAATATTAACTCTTATTAAACATTTTAAAATTTGAAGTTCAAATTAAGAAAGGATCAAAAGGAGCCATGCCGCAATTATTTGGAGGGTTAAGATTTTCCACAAAAATATTCATCATTAGGTTGTACATAAAAGTGATGAACACATTTTAAATAGGTTGAAAGTATTATAGAGATATCAATATAACAAGTTTCCAAAGTTTCTCGTACTCCTGAAATTAATGTCAGATGTTGATTTTCAAAACTCAGAAACAGATACGTATATTTTTTTAGTCATCTTTACTCTAGAATCAGTGCTAAGAATTTCGTTAATTTTTTTCACGTTGTTCACTGTTATTTATTTATTTAAATTTAAAGAGAAAAGGTCATTAATTCGCGTGTATTATTTTTTTTTTGTTAGAAAGGTTTGCTTACTGTTTATTCCCAAAAGGGACCATATATTTTTTAAAGTGCTTTTCCAAAGAAATTGATTATCGGCAAACTCCTCCATTTATAAAACGCCTTTCGCAATGTTTATTTTTTTAAAAGGGTTTGATTGCAGTTTTCACATATTTTTTTTTTTTTTTAATTTTTATCAAGTGTTTCCCCAAAAATATTGATTCAAAATAATAAGTAATAAGTATATAAGTAAAAGTTTTTCGTTTAAAAGGTTTGCATGCAGATGTGTTACAGATTAAGGTGGGAACCTGTCATTACGGTCTAAACCCACCGTGCTCTTAACACCTTGTGCACCCGAGCTATCTCGGGTGCACACAAGTGAGACCTCGAGGGTCACATCGGTTAGCATGGTCCACCTCCCATGAAATGTTCGAGCTATCTAATCTCTTTTATCTGTTGTTTCGCAACAGCACATAGAGGCTTTTAATTGGTAGACCGAAGTCCAAACAGCCACTAGCACTGCTCGAGCATCTGTCCTTAAGCCAATACCTCTCTCATATTTTGGTAGCAACCACAATCACCACGTGTACTCACGAAGGAGACCTCACCAATAACCGGTCACGGAATCATGTTGCCAGCAAGACTTACATAGATTTCTACTTCCTTTGTGTACCTTATACGAGTATGTACATCCTGATCTGTTATTTCAAATATTGGGTAGTAACTTATATACATAAGTTTTATGGGCACAGCACCAAGGTGTGGATATCACCAAGATGACAAAACGTACCCCCGGGGGGAAGGTTTGCTTACAATTTGATCCAATAAAATTTTTTTAAATCAAGGGCAAGGTTGTTGCCCCAATATTGATTATCTGCGAAGTCATCCAATTATAAACCGCCTTTCTAAATTATGTTTTTTTTTTGTTTGAATACGTCTTCTTGCACTTTAGTCATATTATGTAATTCTTTTAGTGAAAATCGAAGCCACCACCCTCGGGAATATTGATTAGCGTATAGATCCTCCTTTTGCGGACCGATTTTCAAAACTGGCTGAACACATTTGCTTACAGTTTTGTCCTATAATTTTGTTTTAGGATATTAGCGCGCAACTTGGCCCCCACACTTTTGGTTATATTTATTATCGAATTTATTCGCTATTTATGAAGCTATTTTAAATTTAAAATTTAAAAAGGTAGTTAAAACAAAAAACAACTTTCTTCTGTATTATATTATTTTGTATTCGTTTGTTTTTAGTGAATGAATACTTTTATACTGCTGTTTGTTTGATACTCAAACATACCAGTTTCAAACCAAGTGTCCATAACACTTTGAGGGTACAAATATTGACATTGATCACAAGTACTTGTACTGACACCAAAATAAAGCAGAGAAAAAAAAATTAAATAAAAGAAAACAAAAAAAAAAAAAATTTATATAAAACGAACATGAATCGCAATAAAAATCGGATGACACTTTTTTTTTGTTACTCCATCCACTATCTGAAGCTGAAAGTAAATTTTCAATAAAAACCACATAACATAAGTGGTTTCATAATGCCTCTCCCCTTCTTTCCAGTCACACTTCTGCTACTGCTGCTGCAGCAAACACATGTAAACATGATCGTGTTGGTGAGTAGCAGGACTTTAAATGGATTAATTGTTTTAAATAATAATAAATATTTATGTGGCGTAAATTGCTAATACTTCTTTAGACTTTAAATTTTTTTTTATTACAATGTGTTGAACAATAAACTCTTTTAACATTTTTAAGATGATGATTATGTGGTTCAGGTTTTTTCACATCAAATTCTTTACACTTTTATTGCGCTTATTTTCACTTTTTTCTTTTCACAATTGCAATAAAGTTTCGCTCTCAAAAAAAAAAAAAAAAAAAAAAAAAAAAAAAAAAAAAAACAATAAATTCCCCTTGAAATATTTAAAATTTGTACTTAATTTGTTGTGTACAGCAACTTGGTACGAGGGATTTCTGCATTTGGGCAGCACTACAAATCTCTGGCTGTTGTTGTTGGGATTGAATTTCAAATATTTTTATTAAGGGTTTCTTTGCGGTTTGAAATTTGATTTGATTTTTGTGTTTTGTTTTCTTAACAAAAAGGCGTTGATTGATAAGTTCATTTTGTTAATTGTTAATGTTTGTTTGTATCCAGAATATTCAATTATAATTTTGATTAGTTCAAATACTTTCTACCTAATTGATTTTAAAAATGTTATGAAGTGTGTCTCAAAATTAACGCATAGTTTGAATGGCGACACATTTGTACAGTAAAGTGCAACCCTAAAAAAAAATTCGACAAAAACGTGTCTTCATTATTGAATATTATTTAAAAAATAATGAAATCTTTCTTGGCTAATTTAATAAATATGGTCGGAGAAGAGTTTTTTAACTTTGAAGAGATGAATTAAAAAATTCATTGCTTGAGATTATCGATGACAATCCAAGATCCCACTAGAGATCTGTGTCTCAATTTTGTGCTCACAATATTCAATTAACACAACAAGTGAAGCCTAACGACTATCTATCGTTTAACGCTCAATTTTTACTAACTCTAAGCCGAGGCGAATTCATTATCAGGTGAATTCAAAGCCGAATTCAGGCGTTTTTATCTACAAACAAAACTGTTATATTTGGTTGATATTTTCCAGCGCCATTTTTATGTAATTTTTTATGCAATGAGAATTTTTACAGGTTAGGTGATGAATTCGCTTTTTATACAAACAAAATGCCTATTGTTTTTTAGTGAGGTATTCTTGTCATGGTGCATATACCTTGTTTGTTATATCATTCCTATCAACTATCAGCTGTCGAAATCTTTTTAGGGTTGCCAATACTTTTCTGTACAAATGGCGACACATTCAAATGATGCGTTAATTTTGGGACACACTTTATAAGTTTATGCTTTATTTCCTACAATTTAATTTCAAGTGTATTTTGTCATTTTTTTTTAACCGGCGTAAAGAAGAAGAGAATATTATCAACGCTTTTAAGCATCGGAAAAATCTATTTCATCGAATTTCTTTTATCTATAAACCGATTGTTTGTTTGAAGTGGTTTGTTTAAACTTTGGTGACATATTTTTTTTTTAATTCTGAGCAAATTAATAAAAAAAAATTTGTATGGCTTTTTAATTGGGGTATTCACACTGTAGTCATAAAGCCATATGTCATAAAATTATAGTACACCAAAATATGACAATTGTGAACAACCCGTCATAATTTAGTGTGCTATGTCATAATTGTGCCAGCTGATAAAAACAAAAACATTTAAGTACAATCCATTTTTTTTCGGATTAGTACGCATACGTTTGCATTTTGGCTTAAATGTAAATATTTCTTAATTCAATCCGACTTGTTTATAAAGAAAATAATAAATTACCTGTAAATCTCCTTAAATGTCCATTATCAATTAAAATTTTCAAATTGATTTTTATCTATACGAAATTGCTGAAATAAATAAAAACAAAATAAGCTGTTGTCGGTATATTTTTGGACGGCGGTAAGCGGAAAAACGTTCACAAGCTGCCAGGCAGATAACTTACACAAGCACATATTTTTATTCTTCTGTTATTATAAGTAACGGCGGCGGCTTGTAAATATTATCCCCAGCTCGACTAAGGTTTCTACTGTTATTTTATGACAAACCATAAACATGCCTCAAGTCTTATTATATGACCTTTTTGTACTTCAAGCACAACAACAATTTTTGTAAACTATTGTGAAATAAAAATACATTATGTCAATATGACTAATATGACTACAGTGTGAATACCTCATATCATGAAATTACGCGGATTTTGTTTGAAAAATGTTATCATCACTTGTACCGATATTGATTTTTAATCAGCTGTTGAGAAAAATCGTAGCAGTTGAGCAAAAAAATTTTTTTTTAGAAAATATTAATTTTTCACGCCAAGTAAAAAGTCCTTTTTAGTAGTACTTTTTCAGCCCCAACTTCCTTCGATATTTGACCAAGTTTATGTTTAATGAGTATTTTTTCAATGCATATACTTACGATCACATTCATACATACACTTTGACAGGTAAAAATTACCTTGTCACCTACAAATTAAAAGTAATGAAAGCTATGTATGTATAACGACTTATATAAAATCGCTTATAACAACAAAAACAGCAACATTATTTAAGTATGTATTTAGTATTATTGTCAGTTAATGGGAATGATGATCGAATGAATGAAATTTTACGATATGAAATGATATGGTATGATCTTTTTGTTTGTTGCTGTTGCAATTGTGTTGGAAATGTATTTAAAAATGCATAAATATATACATACACACACAGACACACCCACACCCACCCATCCATATGTATGCATATACATACTTCTATACTTTTTAAATTTATTCGTATCCAAAAAAATATTTGTTCGTTAATCTCTAGTATCTTGTCCGACTTGTTAATGTTTTCGTGCTTTAATTGTTGTTGTCAATCTTTTTTTTTTTCGTTTTTTTTTGTTTTGCTTTTGCGAGTTGCTGCAATAATTTATTTTAAATAGAATTATGTCGTCAGCAAACTATTGACAGCCAATATTAGATTTGTGTTAATTTTGTGGCAAAACTAAAATTAAAACTAAAAATATTTTTATATTTATTTACGTCTTCATGTATGCATGCACATAGATAAATCTGTTTGTACACGTATGTAGCTGTTAATGAAATCAGCCAGCCACCCAGTCCAATTATAATTTAATAATTAAATTTTAATTTGATTGCGTTTTTTTACATTATTTTTATGGTATTTTTGGCGACATAAAAAGCACTCCACTGAATGTTAGTTAAAAACAGAAACATATGTAGGTAAAAAGATTCGAGTAAAAAAAAAAAGAGAACGAATTATTAATGTTCGATCTAAACAAAAGTCATTAAAATCTGTCATTAATTATGTGATCTTTTTTTAAAGCAATTGTTGTTTATTTATGTTGCAAGTAGATTCACCATTCATTTAATTTAAAACTGCTAGATTTCGCCTTAATACAAGTCAGACGTTTGATTCAAACTAATCTTTTTTTTTTTTTTTGGGGGATTGAATTAAGTATTTGGGAATAAAAGAAATTCTGTGTACCGTTCCGAGATTTGTAAAAATTTCCCTATACAGTGATGGTAATTTGCTAACTGAACTTTCAATCAGCTGTCCACTTAGTTGTCTCCGATAAGTTGTTAGTCGTATTATGATTTACAGCAAAATTGGTTGTGAACTAGAATACCAAAAAAAATACTCTTTAATCAAACTAGTGGCGGTCATGTTTCCACAATACAGACAAATGATTTCTTCCCGAACCAATTATTTGTAAAGGGTGTTTTTTATAGAGGGTCACAACTTTGAGTTGGCATCACTGCTTTATTTGAGCACCCATTTAACAGCTGATAGTTGCTTTTTGTTTATTTTGCTTTGCAATTTCATTATGAATCGACTTACACCAGAGAAACGCGTGCAAATTGTTGAAATTGTTAATAAAATAATTGTTCTATTCGTCAAACTCATCGTACAGCGGGCGCTACAATTGATTTATTCAAAGAAACTTTTGATGAAAAAATAATTTCACGTAATGGCCCAATTAATTGGCCACCAAGATCGTGTGATTTAACTCCATTAGATTATTTTCTTTAGGGTTATGATAAGTCACTTGTCTACGTCAATAAGCCACAAACAATTGAATACCTGGAAATCAACATTCGAAGAGTTATCGGCGAAATACGGCCGCAAATGCTGCGAAAGGTTGTTGAAAATTGGTACTCCAGATTGCGCCTTCTATGCGCCAGCCGTGGTGGTCACATGGCAGAAATCATATTCAAACATTAATTTCATAAAATTTTCTTTGCAATAAAGCTCGTTTCATTGATATTAAAAATATATTTCCTTGTTTTATTATGATTCAAACTTGTGTCACTCTATAAAAAACACCCTTTGTCGATCCAGAAGACGTGCCAAATTAGTTGAGTTAATAATTTAAATGAAAAGCACTCAGTTTTTTGATTGATTTCAAAATACTCAAATTTCAACTCAAATAATTTCTTCGTTTAATGGAAACAGCAACTAATTGTTGTACTGGATTAAAGAAGCATAGAAAAATTTTCCTTTAATCTAGTGCAATAGTCAAAATCGATCGAGAAACTTAATAAATTCCAAGGACTTTAAAGACAATATCCTACATGAGATATAGTCCGAATATTTTTTTTTCAAGATTTATCCTGTCGCCATTTTGGTTTAACTTATTAATTTTTTCTATATATTTTTACTTTCAAGCTTTCATTATAAATCGTATATTTTGCAAACACTTTACTTAACAAATTATAACCAATTTCAATACGTAGCACGCTCAAATGTCAACAATTTAGCTGATAACGTGTTGATTAACAACTACAGCAATAACAAATAAAAAAAAAAATGCTATAAAAATATCAATAAATTTACTAAAAATAAACTCTCAAAGCATTTAATTATAGATCAAAAGTTGAAATATGAGCTTTAACGATCAAAATTTGTGTCACAATTAATTTTATGTAGAACAGGTAGACAAAAGGGATCAGCAAGAGACAGTGATAAAAATTGAAAATACAAACAAGGTAATAAATAAGAGACAAAAAACAAAATCAGTTACCTTCGTGATAATAATTTTCAAATTGATGTGAGATTACTACGACTCTTTTATGTAATCAATTTTGTTTATAAAGACAAGTCAATGACTTTTAGGAAATGTTGAAAAGAATTTGATCAAAATCTTTAATATCTAAATTGAATTGATCGCATAATCGCTAGTAAAATCACTGCTGCAACGGGAAGTCAACGTCAAAGTATTTTAAATAGTTATGGCTTCCATTCAGAGATTAAATCTTAATCTCAACTTAACTTGTTTGCATTAGTTTTTTTAAGATTTCACAAAGTTTTAATGAACTCAAATTTTAGAACAATCTGATTTGCAAATTTTTACTGAAATATAAGATAAGTTCGAATATACCTTGAAGCTCGTTTGAACATAATAGATGCTATTGATGGGTCATCTACGAATGTATAGCTTTATATTGGATTAAAAGCTTATAAATATTTATCATTAATGAAAACAGTTTTAATTTTTTTAAATAATAAGCATTAAATTCTATAACAATATCTAAAAGTAACAAAAATTAACATTTCATTCGATTAATTATTAATCGAATACAATATTAAAAAAAATTATCCGATTAAAATCATTTAAACAAAATTTTGCGAATAACAACTATTCGTATAAATATATTTACTTTAAAACATTGGCATTTGAATAAAAATTAATCGATTAATATTATTTAAATAAAATTATTCGAACGCAAGTTATGCGAATGTAATTATTCACATAATTATGTGGCATAAACTTATGTATTTGAATAAAAATAAATCGATTAAAATTATTCGAATACAAATTATTCCTATACAAATACTAACACTAAAATCTTGGGATAAAAGTATGTATGGCTGTATGTTTTTAAAAAAATTAAGCGATTAATATTATTCGAATGCAAATCATATATATGTATGTAAAAACTTATTATAAAATGTTGCTATAAAAGTTTGTATATGAATAAAAATAGATCGATTAAAATTTTTAGATTGCAAATTATTCGTCTGAAGAAATGTATTCAAACAAAAAGTTGAGCGAATGATATTGTTCGTATGAAAATATCCACATTAAAATATTGGCATATAAGTATGTATGTATTTGAATAAAAATTCATCGATTAAATTTGTTCAAATGCAAAATATTCATTTGTAAATATTCACAATAAAATGATGGAACAACAGTATAACTTGAATAACAATTAATCGATTAAATTTGTTCGAATGCAAATTATTCATAGGTAAATATTCACATTAAAATGGTCAGAAAAAATTTTAATAAGAAGTAATCGATTAAAATTTTTTGATTGCAAATTATTCGTATGTAAATGTTTATAGTAAAATGTTGGCATAAAAGCCTGTACAATTATTCGAATACTAAAATAATCGAATAAATTGATTAAAAAAATAAAAGAATAATAAATTTAACAAAGTATGTATATTTTGGTAAAAATAATAAACAAAACTCAGACACTCTACAGGAAAAGGCCTCTTATCTTGCCTCGCTAAATTATACAAGCGGCCCAAAAAATAGGTAGCACTGCTCAGGCATCAGACTGGACGTTGTATCATTGATTTCAAATTGATTATTAAGTTGAAAGTTTCTAAATATGAGAAAATATAACATAATATAGCGAAACTTTGAAAAAGTTTACAAATATTCAAGATCAAATTTTGAGAATTTCAAAATTCAGAAAATTTACTGTTTGAAAAATTCTTTAAATTTTATTTTAAAAAGTTCTCGCTTGTTGTATGCTAAGAAGTTATATATGTCTGGATTTCATTGTTGCCAAGTACCAAATCATCAGTAGACCTTAACCATATTTGAAAGATCCTGATTACTTTGCTTAGTATCCAACCTGATACACGTACGGTAGCACTTAATATTCTGTTTTGCAGAAACTTTGTCACTTCATACTTTCAAAAATAAATCATATCAATTTTGGTCTACAAATTTTCAATCGCACATTCCGAAGGATCACTAACGACTTTACCAAAACTGTTCGCCTGCCTGCCAACCATTAAAGAGAATTTCTTGCAAATTTCTTGTATTTAATTCTCAAATTAATTCTAATGATTGCAGTTCTAACATTCACAATGTATTCTAGTCACATCATGTATTTAATGCTGAATAAATTCTTGAATTAAATCAAAGAAGAAAGAAAAAAACCAAATACTTTATAAGTTTAATAAAATTAAATTAACATATCAACAAGGTTGCCAGAATTAATACATCAACAAAACTTGTTTAAAAATTCAGAGAAAAAAAAAACAGAATTTCATAAATCTATCAAATGGGTGGTCCCCGGTCTCTCTTATTAAAACCAACGAAATGAAATACCTTCACACGTTGTTAAAGCAAAATACTATGAGTATTCATCGCATTTAAAATGAAATCATACAAAATTTGTTGTTAAACACTCGAAGTAGCAAATGTTGGTTGTCCCCCAGTCTGTGTTGTATAAAGTTTTTAATTTATTTGTATATTTAAATTTTGTTTCATTTTACACACTCCTTAAAATTAAAAGTGTTTTGTTTTACTACTCGTAACAGTCTTAGTTGTTCGCTCTTTTAATTAATTACTATTGTGAAATAATAAATTAATTAGAAAATTTTAAATTTATGATTGTCTTTTTGCCACTTGACGGCATAAATTAACAAAGAAAAACATTGGCAAAAAAAAAAAGAAGAAAAAAATTAAAAGAAAACAAATGAACATAATCCGTCCGTTGCCAGCTTCAGACAACATTAGAAACTTAAAAACATAGTTAGCGATGTATGTTAAGAGATTAAACCGACCATTTATTTATTCGCTGTTAATAAGATGATAAAAATTTATGGTTTTGGTTTCTGTAAAACCATTTATTATGATTTACAGCACATTTAAGGTTTTGGCTTCTTTGACAACAAATTCTTTAATTATTTATGTGGCTCTGGAGAATTACAGTTTGCAATTAATTGCTCTGGTTTTTCTACTAACTACATTAAATGCAAAATTAATAAACGATTACACATATTATGTGTATGTGCAACAAAAGTGAAATGCAGATTTGTAATCATGCAACACCTTTCGAAATATTTCCAGAGAAATTAATTCCACGGAATTAATTTTTTCCAAAAAAAAGTACTCCTATTTGAATAAGAAAATTAGGGAGAGGACAAATGTAAATCAGCTGTTTTGTGTTTACATTTCTTTCGGTGGTGATTGAATTTTATAAATGTGAAAGATTTTATAACAACTATACCTCGAAAACCGCTCAATAGATTTGGATGAAATTTGGTAGAAGGATAGCATATGACCCAGATTATAATAAAGAGAGGTAATAAGGGTTAAAAACGAATATAATATGTAGTTACTTTTTAATTAAGTTAATTAATATTATTAAAACTTTAGTTGAAGTCTTGAAATTTCTCAATTTAACTTTCAATTAAGGATACTTTTCTTTAAATTCAATTTAATTAATAATACAAATTTAATCGGTATTATTAATTTGTTTACAGGTTCAATTTCAAACAAATTTTTAACTGATATTACAAATTTTTTAATTGAAATTTAATTAAATTTTTTTCAGTGTACCTATGAACATATTGCATATGTATACAAACATATCGCACAAGAGGGAATTAACTCAAAATTTTAAATCTTTCAGTAGAGGAAAGACAAATTTTTTTTAATAAACTGTCTTTTTTTGGTGAAAGAGTGGAGAAAATGGTGTAAAATTTTTACAATGGGTAAATTTCTTGTATAAAATGAAATTTTAAATATTTCGAGTTATTACCTTCTTGCTGATTAATTGCGATATGTACATACATATGTTCATTAGAAAGGGTAGTTTTGTAAAAATTTTTTTTGGTACTTAATACACTGAATTAGGCCAATATGGTCTATTCCTGAAGCCTGTTTTTAAATTTTTCCAATTAAAACTCTTTTGTCACAATTTTGGATTTTGGAAAATTTTAATATCGTGAAATTGTGCATGCAAACACCTCTTTTCATTTGTAGATCCACTAAGAAGGAATTTTCGAAAACTCGAAATTTAAGGTGATAAAATCGTGGAAAAACGGCTAAAATCGATACATCATGGAACTAATGAAGCTTCCATCAAAAATCAATCTTAATCTGAATTTACGCCAAAAAATTCGTTAACAGCTTTGTGGTATATTCCGATCTTTCTACTTTTAACACGATAAAACGAGCAAAAACCTAGTTTTGATACTTTCTTTGTATCCTATTGATCATCGTCGTAGCAATTCTAACGTATAAGGGATCAATTTAGTCCTTCTTTTTAGAAATTTTGTTTTTACAAAATTGTTTTTTTTTTATATTAGTATTAGCTTATACAAAGCATTGCGCCAGAACTGGGAAAGGGAATAGGATAGAGAAGAAAGATGGTGAATATAGTAAAGAGTTCTTATACATATAAAATTTCGGAGAAGAAGAATTTCATCTTTTTGTACAGCGTGAATAAAAAACCCCTTCAATGCTTTCGATTAAATGAATTATGATGTTGGATGTCCATTTGCTACCAGATAGTCCTCTATCTTCCAATAACACGTAACGCTTGTTACGACATCGCTTATCCTCAATTTAAATACACATGAATTGACTTTTCTTCTCGGTGTAATTTGCAATTTTTTTTTTTAAACTCAACGAATAATTTTTATTTTTTACGACATTTTACATTTTACCACTAAGCAATCAATAAAAATCTTCTACAAATCATTTGTAATAAGTTATAAAAAACAGATACTACTAATAATTGTAAGCTAAAGAACTTTTAATTAAATACATTAAACTGAGATGTTGTAGTTGTTTATTGCAAACACAAATTTTCGATGTAAAAAATCAAATATTTTTTTTTTACCAGAGAACAAGTGAATAACTTTCATTGGCAACGAACGAGTCTTGAAAATAAAAATAAATATGACTTCATACCAAAGATTTTTGCTAAATCTATAATTTGAAATAGTAGAAATGAATAGTAAAGAATAGAATAGACCGGAGAAACATAACAGCAACACAAAGAAGAAAAAAAAAATGCTATCAAGTTTGCTTAAGAAATTGCATTTTAGACGAATGGGAAAGTTCGCTATAAGGGGTGATATGGGACAAAAACCAGCCGACTTTGGAGAGTAAACTAATTCCAATTTAGTTTGCTATTTATATTCTTCTTATAATTCCCACATTTTGGTTATAAGATCTGGTTCACTACTTATTTATCGTTGGTCTCATTTAGAAAGGCCCCCTAACTCACATAATTGCAATTTTAGAGGAGAAGTTGAAAAGTTCGAAAAATTGTTGTGAAATATTTTAGCCCTCCAACTCTTTGCTGTTATATGGGACTTTTTGTGCCTTACTTCAAAAAGAACCAAGCAACTTCCCTTTAAAGCGGACTAAAATGCCCTAAAAAATTATTTGAAATAATTTATAAAAATGTAAACTGTATTATAATTAAACTAAACATGGTCGCCTTAAACATCGCCATCAGTTTATCATGTTTTCCAACAGCCTTAACATCAGTTTGTCATCATGTCATCAATGACAATGATATCAATTTTGTCACATCATAATTTTACATTTTATCATTATATGCACACATACATATACATATATGTATATTTTATTTTCTGATGTTATTCACATGTTGCCACATCAGTATTTGAAATATTGGCAGTGTAAACGGAACACAGAACACAATTTCTGTATATCTCTAGACGACAATACATAACATGACTGAGTGTCATCAATATAAAGGCATGTAATCGTCTGTGCATGTACACGGCTCTCTAGGACTTATTACTTTAGTACCAGTAATACTGATATATGAGAAAACAAACTATTAATTTGAATTTGTAGCAGTACATGTGTATGCATAAATTTTTATTTTTCATTTATATATTGAAAATGTGACAAAAATTAGTTCTTATGATATGACTATATAATAGATGACACATAAGATATGACAAAATTCCAAGATGACAATTATTATCAGATCGAAATCAGTTTCCATTAAAATCATGACATTTGTCATATCATAGATGTTTGATGACAAAACATCATCATCATCGTCAGATGATCTTTTATTACTGATTTTGTTTTTAATTTTAATTTTATTTTTATCTTACGATTTTTAATAAATATTTTTTTTTTAATTATCGATTAGATTACAAATTATTTTAGTACAATTTTATGGGAATCTTTCCGTTTACATAAACTTGACTTTATCCTCGTGTTATTGAAATAAGCTTACAAGAATACAAGCTTCTTATCTTAAAGGCTTCGAAAATGCATATATAAGTGCATAGATAATTTTTTGTGATGAACTTTATGGCCACATTTTTCATCAGATTTTAATAAACTTATACGAAATGAAAAATATTTATTTACATAAGTAAACAATATATTTTGGGTTAATATTGGATAAGTATTTTGGAAGTTATAAGTATTTAAAGTTGCTACTAATGTATGCACTCGTATTACTCATATTAAAGGAAGAAGAGAAAAGAGAGATCAATAAATAGATTTAGCAAGTTGCAAATTGCCATTAAAAAGTTATAATAGTGGTTGTCTTATGACTGTTATTTAAAAGATTTTTATAATAATTTTTCTACGAACATTGAAAAAATAAATTATTTACATCTAGAATATGGTCGATTGAATCATTCGTTGGTTATACTAGTGTACATCGATATATAATAATTTGCTAAAATCAGTGTAGCCCTGTGTATGTAATACTTGTGCTGGCCTAATGAAAGACTTCTAATTACTTTCAGCATATTTCTATTTTTGATTTTCTCTTGAAAATATTTTGGAAAATCTTTTAATCTTAAATGATACTGAAATTAATTGTATTTAACAATTGATACATTTACATACGAACGAATATACTTTTTATGTACTTTTTATATACTTATAAAAATTCAAATCAAATATATAACAATAGTGTAAATTTAACATATAGTTTTTAATTTACATACACTCAATGACAGTTAAATCTTAAAAGTGTCAATACACTCATGCCACACATGTCTATGAAACGCCAGCCACCATATCAGACACAACTCGTATTATAAATATCGCGGTTACACCAAATTAGTTTCTATATTTAGTTAAATATTTTTTCTTTTATTCAAATTCATTTAGAGGGGATTAAAATCAATGAACACTAACGAAACGCTCCCCATATGTCCTTAAATATCAAAATCAAATCCCAACCCAAACATAAAATACCCACCCATTTATTGTACAACGAATGCGACGACGGCAATGACGGCAACGACCACGACGACGACGACGTATTATGCCAACTAATTTATAAAAATAAAAATAATAAAGAATAAGAAAAAAATTTAACGAAAGAAATGGAAAATATTTCATTTCATTTTAAATAAAGTGCAAATCAACAAATGTTATGCAAATTGATAAATAAATCATTAAATGTTATGGATAAATTCATTTAATGACAATTTTAATTACAACCTTTAAAATGTTTAATGGACTACAAACAGAAAAAATATATTTCACATTAAAATGATAATAAATTATTATAGTTATTAATTAATTAATAAGAAACAGAATACAACACAACAGAACAGAATAGAAGAGAGAGATAAAATGATATGAAATTATATATAATTATTGAAATACTTAAACAAATAATAACTACTACACAAGTATAGTTAGCAGAGATATACTTTTTTAATTGATACGAAGACAATCGTAGAATTAATTGTGTTGCCATCAAAATCAGCTTAAACTCAGCTGACACACAGTTGACTAAAAAGGCATAATAAAAAATAAACCTTTTTTCTTGCAAGAATCAGAGAATTTGACAAACAACAACAACAATTGAAGCACGCAGTTTACTATTTTGAATGTGAGGTGAAAAAAAATTCAAAAACAAAATATGACAATGACGTCATATTTAATAAACTTAAATCTTTCTTTGAGTTTTTTCTGCCAAATATTCTACAGCCAAGAGAATTTTAGAAATTGCGTCCCAAAGACTCTACCAATCATCGACATTGTAATAGCTGCAGCATATTCATTGGCTGTACGCAGGATATATCCAGGATATATGTAGATCCATAAAGGCGACAAAATGGATATGCCACTATACAGAATCATTGATGAAATGAAATTTGTTGTGAAACATAATCTAGAGTAAGATAGGTCACCTAGGTATCACACAAGTCTAAGATTGTTCCAAGATATATCCAACACTGAAAGCAGATCGCCTGTTTCAATGAGCTGATGGTCGATCTATAGCACTTTTAGTGGGACCGATTGCAATGCCATATCTTCTAAACTTCTGAGCACATTTCAAAGCAATTTAAAAAGTAAAGGATTACAAAATGATTTATTTAAAAGTCTTAGAGGAGGATCTTAACACTCAGATAAGAGAGAGAGAGAAAGATATAGAGACTTGGCTCTTTAAATTTGATATGTAGCTTCCTCCAAGAATAAAGAGTTATTTCTAGCAAATTTTCTACCAAATTACTAAAGTACGGTCACATCTGGCAAACATTTGCCCAAAAAGCGTAGCCACTAAATACCAATGAAAAAAAAAAAAACCAGAAATATAGAATGGGGGAGAGATGTGCCACCTAAAATTTTTTTTTTTAATTTCAGTTCACAGAGTTAATTAAGAAATAACAGATATTTCAATTAATTTCGCAATTGATTAAATTACTCCAATGGGGGAGTTGGCAGGTTGCTGCGGAAAGAGAAAAATTAGATTCTAGCATACTTGGGTTCTAATGTGTTACCTGTAGGGAAGAAGAGTAGAAAAGAAGGGGAGATTAGGCAAAGGAGAGTCTAGAAAGGATTGAGAAGAATGAGCGATAGAGTGAAGATGAGAGCAAGTGGGAAATCGATGCAAGGGGTGAAACTTGCAATGATTACCAAGCCCGATATTGGGCAGTCAGTGAGGGAAACCAGCTTGAGAAAGAAGTTAAACCTGCTGAGAGCTCACATGGAAAACAAAAATAAACTAAATAAACAATTACTCGAATGATGAAACACAAAATTCCCCAACAAAAATTTTTTTTTATTTTAGAATAATTGAAATTTTAAATTTGATAACAAAATTAATTGAATCTGCAGCTTTCTCAACTGATTGAATTACACAAATGATTAAATACAAATTTTATTTATTAAATTTTATAATAATTGAAAATTTTGAATTTCATAGCCACATTTTGCTTAATTTTCTTAATTGATTCATTTGCCCAAATGATCAAATAGAAAACTTTCTAACATTTATTTTCTTATGTTTTTAAATTTTATTTATTTGATGCGAATTAGCAATATCTAAATGCATTTCGTTGGCTGCTATACCAACTCATCAGTAGATGTTTACGATTTATGTTTGAAATGTTCCAAAGCTTATCTACTATACACATATTTGCGAATTACAAAGCACAAGCAAAATTAATAGCTTTCAAAAAACTTTACAAACATACACAACAAATAATTTTTCAATATGAATGAGTTTACTAACCCGCAACAATTAAATAAAATTTATAAACGTAAATTTCTTGAGTACATACATGCTCGAATAAATGTCAAATTTTATTTATTTTTTATTTTAGAATAATTGCAAATTTGAATTTCAAAATAAAATTAATTGATTCGGCTCTTTTATTAATTGATTCAATTACTCAAATGATCAAATAGAAAAATTTCTAACAGTTGTTTTTTTGTTATTAAATTTAAGAGTAATTGAATTTTTTATTTTATAAAAATTTTAATTAACAATTTTAATCGTAAGATGAATTTCAACCAAAAAATTTGTAACTAAACTTGAATTTTATCACATACTTTTTCAGTACATCGGTTCAAGCAAATCAGGTTAGATGAGTCACTTCTACAACTTTGGAACATGTCGTTTGATTTCCCCCAAATAAAGGATTTGAAAAATAGGTTTTAAAATATCCCTTCAAATCGCAGCAAATTTTTTTTTTTTAATTTTTTATTAGTTTTCAAATTATTAAAAAAAAATCCTAAAAACGACAAAAAATTTGTCTCTCACGTAGTGCCATCACGTTGAGCACGATGGCCTCTAAACCACTTATAGTCAACTAAGATACTTCCCGAACCGCTCTCGTACAATTAAGATATCAGAATGAGAAACGACTTTATTGAATGTATGGCGTGAATCAATATTAATTTTTGTGGTCGACCGGTGTGTAAATTTTCTGTGAATGAATCTTTTGAAGTCTGACTTTTTTTTTCGTCGAATGATACCCACCGCTGCTATTTGTAAATTATTAGCTAATTAAAGGCCTTTGGCTAAATATTGTATATTATTAATATGATTTTTTGTTGTTTTAATTTTTTCATTTCATAGCTACCAACAACCAAACCAATTCATGTTTAAATATGAGATAAATTAATATTGAAAAAAAATGGAACTGGTTCGCCATAAACTAATAAAAATCACATCAACATCCCCATTAACAGTTGTTTAATTTGTCTGCGCTTTTTTTTTTTTTGTTGCTAATAAAACTTTGTTGGCTAAAAATGATACAACGTAGTCATGGTGAAATTTAAACAAAACGAACCAGATAAGAAACATTTTATTATTAAAATTAAGTTGTTTTCGTTAAACAACCACTAAACTAACGAGGCGCGAATGAGTGAATGGATGAATAAATGACTGCAAGCAAATAGAAAAGAATGATTGATGTCGGTATTTAAATGTATAGAGATACCCTCGTTGCAAAAAAAAAAATAAAACAAAATTGGATTGAAAAAAATATAGAGCTGCAAAATATTAACTTGGCAATATGAACTGATTAAATGTTAGAGAGGGAAAGCGCAATAATCAACATATCGTGTGTGTTTGTTTTATTGGCCTGATATTCACCAAAAACATGGTAATGTCTCTCAATTACCCACTAACATACTTTTCAACCACAAAGTACGTACTGCCTACATTATTTTACAGTCATTACACCAACTACTTATTTGTAAAATAAACAAACAATTCTATTCTCTCATTTGCACGGTGTTAGTGTTTGTGCTTATCATACAGATGATCAGGAGTTCAAGCCCTAGCGAAACAAACTAAACTTTTTTTTTATTTTTATGCGAACGAGTTTGCAAACACAAGTTTTAAGTCGGTTACAAAATAGTTGCAGAGCAAACCAACCAGTGAGTTAAAACACTAGCCATTAAACACGCAAATAAATTACTATGGGCACATGTTCAATGCTTAGCAGAGAAATTTTACTTTTTATTATGGCTTTTAAATAATGAAATTTTTAAATTTGTTTTTGTAGCCGTTGTTTCTAATGACATCGCCATGTTACAAAAATTAGTTTAAATGCCGAAATAGAAGTTGTTAAGAATATTTTGTGATATCATTACTTACTCATAAAAATTTTTACTGGGTAGTTGCGATCAAAATTTTTACTGGGTAGTTGAAGAAATACGCAAACCAAAAACAGTTTTGCTCCTGCAATTTCGTATTACGGCTTCCATCATACCTGAAGGTGACGAAAACTTTTTTTTGGGAAATTTTGCGGTCCTTCCGGTGACAGCGAAAGATCGATTTTGACTTCTTTATATTTTAGAAATGTACCACGCAAACAACTAAATGTTACAAAAATTATTAAAAATGAGGCATGCTGGTAATTTCGTTGAAGGCTTATCCTGTAGTATTTGGACATTTCAATAAAATTTTTGCTCTGGTCGGCTTCATTAACTCCAGCCGACCTTTGGCAAAGAATGAACGGAATTCAAATTCAACCCAGTATGGGTGCAAGGACATGGGAATGGAAAATGTAATTGTATCGATCGATGTCTGGCTGGCATAAAATAAAACATTTACATTGAAAGAAAAACATATAAATATATTTTACGATTACTTTGAGTACGAGTCGTGATTCAAAATTTTATTCCGAATATTTACAAAATTTATTCGAATGAATCTTAAACGACGGGATTAAACACTTTTCTAGCTGCCTCTGTTCAATACCACAAATATATATATATAAATTTCTTTCTTTGTATTTATTTGACGATATTCTTCCGTGGATCGACAAATATAAATTTGAACTTAAAATAAAAAAGTCAAGAAATTTGAGTTGGATAATTATTAAAAAAAATATTGGGTGCCTTCAGCTTCACAAATGTTGCTTAACAATCTGCTGAACGCTTTGATTACTGAGCGATCACCGAACATGTGAGCGCTCACTGTTTTTGGTAGCAAAGAAAAAGTACGATACATTTCATTAAATTACGATATTTCAGTTCAGTTTGACTTTTGAATCAAATTTCATAATATATTTTTAAATTTTAACTCATTTGAATACAAATAAAAATTTTGAAATTTTTTTTAAAGAATAAAAATCAATAGTTTTTATTGAAAAGTCAAATTTTTTGATATTTTTGACAAAAAAAATGAGCAGTCCATTCAGAAAAATTAATCAAATCAAAAGCTGATACATCTAAACAGTTTAGTAGCAGGTTTTTCTGCTGATCGCGCCCATTAATTCAATTGAGTACCACGATACCACTGTGCCACGCCCATTTTATAATCCAAGAACTTAAACCTATAAAGGCGTTTATTTCTCAATCCTTTGTCGGTGCTGCTTAGAGTGAAAATATCGTGTTTCACATCCACAACACAACAATGTTTGTAACTCACAGTTTAACTATTTAATTTTCAATTTATTTTTCAATGGATCGCCTCATTGACAATCTTTTAATTCTAGCACTGCCCAAAACTTTTTACAATTGATCACAACAATTAACTGATCCGTATGTCTGTTTGTGTAGCAGGTATGCTTTTCATTAAAAAAAAAATAAAAAAAACCTTTTGAACACAAAATTTATAAAAAAAAAATTGTTTCCAATAAAATTGTTTAAACTTTAACTAGAAATCTTTAAATAGTTTAAGTTATTACTTGTTTGATCTCGTTTCTTTTCAACAATTAATTAATTCTCTGTAATTGTTGTTGTTCCTCAGTTTTCAAAGCAAAATAAATTACAAAAATAAAGAAAAAATACAATCATAATTTCTTTTAATAAATTGTAGGAAAAAAAAATAAAACTCAGCATTAATTTGTTTGTAAAACGCCTAACAATTTCCCTTCTCTGTAGAAAATCTGCTGATTGTATGTATATGAGTATGAGTAATTTGTATACGAAGGTTGGCAATGTGAAATGCGCTTTTAAGATTTTATTTTCGTTTTTAACAAAAACAAACTGTGACGCAATTAGCATGACTGCAGAAAACACCCAGGATGTTTTTGGGCGGGAATTGAACTGACCACCTACAGACTACGAGGCTAGCATTGCTAACTATTAGCCACGGCGGAACTTGCACCGACTATTTGTTATTTATAATTTTAAGAACTCTTTAGTTAAAGATCATAAAACTAAACAATTCTGTACAAAGAATTTATATGCTTTTTTCCATAAATATCCTTTTCAACATCCTACCCTCGTATTCATATGAGCAAATGTGTAAGCTTTATGCATGGCAAACAATTGGTCGACAATTTTTAATTGTTGCCGCCAATTAATTTGCATGTAAACACAAATTGGTCGCAACATAGGGGCAACATTATAGTGAAAGAAAACAAAATAATAAAACAAAAACGACAGCAACAGCAACAATAAATTTAAAATGAAAAAAATATACGATACTTTTAACTCATACAGAGTAAATGAGCGAACATACCGATTCGAAACACTCAATAACGTCCATCGTCAGTCGCACAACATAATGACCAGCTAAAACATTACAACAAACACATCATTTGTAATAAATCGGGTATGAGTGTGTGTGTGTGTGAGCGCGTGTGTCACAGCTGCAAGGAGTCGCAACTAGTGAGGCAGGCAATAACAACAACCTTCAACAGTTACAACAGCAGTTGATATCCCCCTCTTCTTTTTTTCGATCTGTTAAACTTTTTTTTATGTGTATGTTTTAAATAGACCACAAATTACAACATGCACAGCTTCTGATCGGGTGGTACATTCTACCCAGAGGATTCTATACATCATACGAGTCAGTAAAATTGATCATAGTGAAAAAAAGCATGTTTGGTATATGTGAACATGGTGACAAGAAATATTTGAAGCAAAATTCCATTTGATTTAAGAATGATGTAAGTTATTGATGACAATTCTGTCATCACGCAATTAGTACCGCTGTCACGTCACCAAATTAATATAACGACTGCTCAAGTTTTCCATTAATATCATTAAATTCAGAGTTGAATCATCAACTTAATAATAGTAATCTTATTGTGTCATCAAATCGATGTCTTAGCAGTCAGAGCATTAGATGACACTTACAATATGGCACATTTTAAGCTAAAGTTTGTCATAATAGTATTGATTTACACACGTCAAGTTTCCTTGATCAAGTTTTAATTCAGCTGGGAGAAAAACAAAGAAAGCAATAAAAATTTCTCTGTCTTTCTCCCAGCTGAATTAAAACTTGATCAAGGAAAGTTGACGTGTGTAAATCAGCACATTGATTGATATCAGACGTCCAATTCACTAAATTAACAAAAGCAGGGGCCAAATCACCGCATACGATATCGATCAAAATTTTTCGTAGTTTTTCATTTTGGTATTATCGCATACGATATCGAATGAATTGTATCGTAATTTGACGCATCGTATGCCATAATTTGCTTATTCGACACGTATCGTAATTTTATTCGATACGATAGTTAATACGATATCGTATGCGGTGATTTGACCCCAGTACAAACCAATCGAGCATTTGACAGTTTTGATTCTGCTCGAAATTCATACACCCACCAAAAGATTCACTGCCTAGCCTACGATATCGAACGAATTTTTCTTTCGTACAAAAGTTTTAAAATTGTTTTTCTTTTAAATGTAATTTGTACGAAGAAAACTTCGTTCGACATCGTGGGCCAGGCAGTCAGTATGCATTTATTTGTTCAGTAATATATATTTTTTCGCCTTTAAAGTAGTCCCCCTCAGATACAATACTCTTGTTCTATCATTTTTTCAATCCTCGAAGCATTTCTGATATGAATTTTTTTTGGGTATAACCTTGAGCTCTGTGCTCAATAGTCGCAAAACACCTTCTTTCATGGGTGCCTTCTATATGGGGAAAAGGATAAAGTCACATCTGGTGGCTGAGACATGATTACGGCATTTTTTTAGCCAAAATAAAAACGAACATATGATGGGTTTTTTTGGGCAAAAATTCTTAAATTTTAGAACGATCTTTGCTACCACACGCTTCATGCCCCAAAAGTTCCGAAGCTATTAGCCAACCGACATGGCGATATCCTCAGCAACTTCTCTAATAGTAATTCGACGATTCTCCATAACAATTTTCCTCACTTTTTCAACATTATTGTCAGTGTCATCATCATTCAAATCATCTCGACCTTCTCTAAACAGATTGTAGCACTTGTAAAAATGTTTCTGTATGACTCTGTAAACATTTCAAGTGCACTTAATTCCACTTTTTTACACAAAATATGATGCAAAGTATTTGAGTCCGTTGTTTCGTTAGCAGAAAATCGCCGAACACGCAAAACACTTTAAAAACTATCATTTATAAACTAAACATTCTAAACATCTGAAACTGTAAACATGGGTTTGAGACAAGTGATCAACTTAACAAAATAGCTAATCGTTAAATGTTAACATTCACATTACTTTTTAAACAGATCTCCTTTAAACATAAATATTCATTAATGTTCGATATGAAATGTTGTCGCGTTTATTTGCCCGGTTGTTGTTGAATAAAATCGGTTGGATTACAAAAACTCAAGAATACATGATCTGATATGCGAAACATTGATACTCATTGCATGACTCTAGTACTCAACTAGTCGTTTGATTCACTCATTATCGGGTGTATATCATGAATGGAATACCATGGTTCTTAGTCATGATATTTCGTGCATGCACATGTATCGGTTTTAATTATGAAATAAATAAATAAAACTCATTAGAAGTGCAGTGATTCCATGCTTCAATTCTTGAAATTGAAGGCACTTCTGTTGCTTTGAACTTTTTCAAGTTCAACAATTCATATAAAATAAGTACTCGTATAGTGCCATCTACAAGAAAATTCACAGAAATCCACTGCGCAGCTGTTTTTTTTTTTTTTTTTGATAATTGTGTGCGATTTATTTCATGTTTCTCTGTAAGTGCAAACATTGTACCCACATTACAAGCGTTTACAGAGAGACAAAAACTGCTTCTATGATCTGATTCCTAAATATATTGTAGTTGATTATTGGCCCGACTCTATAAAACAGTGGGACGAACAATGAAATATTTTCAAAAGCAATCTTAACATAACCAAAATTTCAACATCAGGTGGAACATAATTTTCACTGATTAAATTTCATATAAGCCAAATTAAATTAATAGTTTTTTTTTTTTATAAATCTTTCTGCTCAAGGAAACCGAAAGTTTAAAATTTTTTTTTTTTTGTTGATAAGAATTTGTCCTACTGTAAGTACGAATATTTTGTTTGTGTATCGTGAATATAGTTGCATTTTGCAATACATCTTTTGTTGCCGCTAAAATTAACGACACGATTACGGAGTAAAAAGTTAATGTTTTTATAGACGAGTTTATAAATTAAAAAAAAAAAAAAAATAAAAAATAAATAAAAAAAGAAACAAAATTATTTCCTTTAAATTAATTTAAAATTTTTTATCGCTGCAATTTATTTCTTCTTTTTTTTGTGGTTGTTGTTTTTGATCTTAGAACATTCTCGTTGAAATGATCATTATGAAGAATGTCAGTGTTGGTGGCTGGTTGACTGGCTGGCTGGCTCATCGACTACAAACTTTTATGATCCAACTTGCTGTGGATGTGGATGGATGATTCGTTACGTTTAAGTTTTTTTTTGCTTGAAATTTTGTTGTTGTTGCTATTTTTGCATTTGATTTTTATTTTATTTCCTACCACTGCTGTTGCAGAACTGTGATTTCCTTTTCTTCTTCGGCGTTTTGAACAAATTGGCCGAGTCTAACTGGCATCAGTGTGGGGAATCGTTCAGCAACATCAAACAGAAAACGCAGCAACATTATTATTATGCTCATTATGTGTGATCATTATGATGTTGTTGTTAAACACTGATCGTTATTGCAAATGCGCTCGCAAAATAGTTGTGAACCAGCGATTGCGCTCACCCATCATTAAAAAAGTGTTGTTGTTGTGTTTGGTAATGAGGTGAGAAATGCGTTTTTTTTTAAATTTTTTTCTAACGTTTTATTTTTTAACCGACTCCAACAAAAAATAAAAAAGGTAAATGGAGTTATCAATTCAAGAGTTATTACTGTATCATTTCTAAAACGATTTTCAAAATGAAATTTTAGTTCGAAAGGGTTTGTTTTCAGTTTGCTCCCATGCAATGTTTTGTTTTATATCGGCGGGAAGTTTTAAGTTTAAAATAATATTTTTCGTATAACTCTTCCATTTATTGAAGGAATTTTCAAATTTCATGTTTGTTTGATCGTATCATTCGTATCATTTCGATGTAGAATTCAATGAATATTTTCATTAAAACAAGATAATGAATCTATTTCAATTAATGTTATTCATTTGCAAAATGAATATCTAAAAAATTAGGCAATGCCACGAATGAATTTCTCCAACACATTGACTTTATTTTTACTTTTCCTGAAGATGTAAATTTAATGATAATCAAAATGTGTAGTGACACGCCCACTTAAGAAAAAAAATTTTTCAAAAACTTTTCTTATATTAAAATTAGCAAATAGCTTGAGTTTTCTAGAAATACATTACAAAGAAAAACAAATAGGCAGTGCCACTCCAGGTTTTTTTGGTTTATAAGAAAGTCGAAAAGTTAAGAGATGGGATTATAAAAATTTTTAAAAACTTACTGAAATGGTGGGAACATACCAAAGAACCAAATATGTTTGCATCGAATGCGAACGGCAGTAAACATTTCAGATGTGATCATAATCAGTTAATGCGAGTATATGGGGAACATATACATACATACATACAAACATATTCATATTTCCTATTTTATATCTTTTTAGTTATTTATTTTATTTATTTAATTTTTTGCTTGAAACATCAACTGTGATGCAAATTTTTCAAAGCGTTGTCCATTTAAAATCAAACAGTTTTAAACCTTTTTTTTTTGGAAAAAAACCGGCAAATAAAATCAACTTAATAAAATGACATCAAAATTGAATACATTATTTTTGGCAAAATAGTTGTTTAAAATAAAAATCAAATTTAAATTTTATCGGACATGCCCAACCATGAAATTGATTGGGTGCGGCAGCGCAGCCATTGAATCATCTGACCATTTTGAGAAATACATACTTTTGTATTGAGTCAAATGGGGGAAATTTTAGCCACAAAACAATTAAATAAATTATGGTATATTAATATAGTTCTGATAGCTATTAAAAAAATTCTCTAATATTATTATAAACGAGATTACGACTTTAGTTAAAAAAGGGACCTGCCGAGCCACTCAGCTGGCTTCAAGGTACAAGTGGGAGTAGTAAAGTGGTAAATTCTTATTGTCATACGGTGTAAACACAAACGTCATTAGTTTTCAATTTAATTAAAAAAACGTGTCCTTCTATAGATGACACTATATCATGAAAATTGTTCTATTAATGTAAACAAAGAAAAAACCGAATTCAATCTGATGACAAAGTTTGCAATCGAATTTTTTCCATATTTCAAATGTCATCTTAGCTCTGACTTCAATAACCACAATTTGTTGTCACATATTCTATAACAACAGGAAAATTATGTATAAAAATTTAATTGTATATTTTTTTATAGTTTGCAATTTCTATTTAAAAATTAACTTGATTATTTTTAAAAGAATTTTCACACAAAGTTGTAAAATTTGCCAACAATTTAATACTAATTATGTCTTATAACAATGACAAAAAATATAATAAAATCTAAATAACTAGAGAACAGCGACTATGGAAAGAAAATCATGCAAGCGAATAAGGATATAATGCCACGTCTTTAGATTGATGACACGTAGTCATCATACTTTGACATAGTGCTAACGATATTTGAAAAGTCAACGTGGCTGTCTTCATACCGCATTGACTCAAAAACCTGCAGTCATCAATTTATCATCAAATGATAACCAAATGGTTTGAAGGTTGTCATCGCAACGATGAAAAATGTAAGATTGTCGAAAAATATGTCATTTTATATCAGTGCAAATAAACTCGGTCGTAGTAGCTTTTTTTAAAGCAAAGGATTTAAATTCATGAAAAGGAAGAAGTCGACATGACCGATATACTGAATTTCGCATGCTTTGGTACATTTTATCACAGAAAAGTTCCTACTGCAAAAAGTATCCAGATATTTTTTTCATGTCCAAATAAAAATAAAAGCAGTTGTTTGTCTTTGCGAGTATTCACTGTTTGTACATTACACTTAATATAATTCAATGCATGCAAGTAATACAAACATATGCACGTCTCTTCCGCATCCTCATGAATTGATGTGTCACATTGAAAACATCATGCATTTCTAAACAACAACGTTGACCCAGTAAGAGAGTGCGAGAGGAGTGAAAAACGCCGACAAAAAAATAAAAAGACGACGAAAAAACAATGAACTTTACGAGACAAATACATCATGAACAGCCAAAATTAAATTGTTTTAACCAAATAAATTAAACCAAAAAAAAAAAAACAAAAAACAAAAAATAAAACAGAGTATTTTTAAAATTCTATAATCATTGTGCGCATAGAAGAAATAAATATTCTTCTTTCGTTTTATTTCTTTCAAGCTATTTATGTTTAAATTTACAAAATTTTGGTCACATTTTGCACCAAAATTGGTGAATCACAATTTATATAATTTTTTTATTCGATTTATTTTCACAGTATTTTTACAGCATTTTATTTATTGTACGAATGTTGCACGCCAAAAATTAGAAAAAAAAGTTACACAATAATAAAAGCGATCTGAGGTGAGACATGGCGGCAACAACAAAATACATACCACAGACACACAGATCTGATCTTCGAAATGAAAAATATATTAAATGAAGAAATATTAGCAGAATTGCAGAGACATAAAAGCGAATTTTCCTTATTTGATATACGAAGTCAACCATGCGGACCATAGTCCGAATTTTGATCTCATAGATCTAAAATACGTAGTTTTGATGAAATATTAATTAAAGTTTTTTAATACACAATTCCATTGATGACAGAATTGTCAACACTATCATTGGTGGTAGTATAGTTATCGATGACAAAGAATTGTTATGACTATAATTGATGACAGAATTGTTGTCACTATCATTGCCAACATAATTAACAACCTAGTCCTTGATAGCAGAGTTGTCATTACTGTTATTAATGACAGAACTCTCATCACTGTTATTGATGCCAAATTATATAAAATTTTTACAATAAATTGTATCACTAACTGGACAGTGTTGCTATCATTGAAGATAACTGTCAATGAGGAAAGCATAGTTATCGATGACAGAATTGTCATCACTGTAATTGATGACAGAATGGCCAACACTATCATTGACAGCATAATTTACAACCCTGTCTCTTATGACAGAATTGTCAACACTATCAACGAGGGCATAATAATTATAGATCGCAGAATTATAATCACTGTAATTGATGACATAATCGTCGTCACTATCACTGACAGCATAATTGACAACCCATTCTTTGATGACAGAGTTGTCATCACTGTTATTGATAACAAAATTATATAAAATTTTTACATTAAATTGTATCACTGTTTGGGCAGTGTTTCTATCAGTGAAGATAACTGTCAATGACAGATGTTATCGATGACAGAATTTTTATGACTATAATTGATGACAGAATTGTCGTCACTATCAACGAGGGCAGAATAATTATCAATGACAGAATTGTCATCATTAACAGTGATTATGAAAGTGTTTCTATCAGTGAACACAACTGCGAAAAAAAAAGCAAGAAAAATTGGGAACAATTACGAGCGCACACTCCATTTGGCGAAATCTGAATGCATCTCACCTTCGATTAGAGTCATAGGGAAGAAATCACCAAAGTATGCAATTAATCCCAGTACTTAGTAACAGGCCGGCAGGACCAGTAATTAGCGTTCACTTCTAATAACGAGAGAATACACAAAGAAGAAAAAAGGAAAACAGTACTGTCAATTGTCATCTTGGTTAGTGACTGCACCACCAAATGGAAGAATGAATTATTTAAATATGTAATTTTTTAAAATGACAACATTGATTAAAATTCTTATAACCAAAAGAAGTCTAAATTTGCGTGTACATATATTTTCTTTATATAAGCCTGTAGTTGATTGTGTTAACAAACAACATGGAAACTTTAAAATCATCATGATCATCATCATCGTAACGTGTCTATATTTCTGCATGCACAGAATGGAGGCATTAATAAATCAAAGAAAAACTACAAAAAACGATACAAAAACAACAACAAAAGCCACAAAAGCTTACAACATCTCTTTGCTCCTTCGAACAAAGTGAATAGATTTTAATTCTTTTACACATTCATGAAACAAACAACCTCACACACAAACATATACACAGAGATCTCACCACAAGAACTGAAATAATGAAAATCCAAGAAAACGACATTTTCTATTTTTGAAAAACTAAGTGCGAAAAAAAAAAACAAATGGGAAAAGAACATACAATCACACATAAACATTTATGCATACATACATACATTAATTTTTTTATTAACATTATAAATGTTTAAAAAATTAGCAGCGATTGAATAAAAAAATAGGCGACTAACACCTAACAGTCAGACAGACATATACATGGCAGGTCGGTCGAGTTACGACATACAAACAGTAATCATTTATTGGTCGGGTTGTTGATGATGTTTGCTCCCATGTTCAGCATGAACTAGGGCATAGATGGAGATTATTTATGAAGAAACTATATTTAAACCAAAACTTCTCTCTCCATAATGATCCCCCATTCAACATATCTTTTCTTTATTTACATATGTATCTGCAAAATGAATTTATAGAATAAATTTGTGATTTAAATTTTTCTATTTTAGCCATGTTAGTTTTTTAAGTTTTGTTTTTTTTTTTTTTTGAAAGAGTACAAAAATATATTTTTAATATCGTAATGAGCCAAATGTTTTCATGTTATAAATTTTATATAAAATCAGATGTTATACTCGTACACGAGCAAATGGGTTCCATGTTTATGAAGCAAAATATCGAAAACTAAAACAAAATCGATGTTTTTTATTTTTATTAGTTTTGGTGTCACAAATAAATAAACATTAATTTATTGAATCTTTCATATTTTTTTTAACCACAAAATGTATGGCGCGATTATATTTATTAAAAACTAGACACTTTCGCCCACCAAATATGAAACATCAAAATGGCTATAATAAGATATTAATAATTAATTAAGGGGCTGTGCACATATTACACAAGGCAATTTGGATGTTTAATTTTAGGTTTTAGGTGATATCTTGGCAGTATGGTATGTTTTTTAAGAGGGTGCAAAATTTCGCATTTTTTTTTTTTAATTTTCACTTTGATTTTTAGACGAAGTGTGTATGAAGGGGGAATGGGGGGCGGGGGTGGTTGGTAGTTATATAAATGCACACGAAAACATTAGAAATGTTTTTACTTCGTCATAACTTGGTTTCACTTAAACATAAAATATTGAAACTTGATTCATAAGAACTCTATATATATAATTAACCAAAAATTAAAGAAACAAGTTCATTGTTTCAATGAAAATATTCATTGTTTCAATGAAAGAGTTCGTAGTTTCAATGAAAAAGTCCATAGCTTCAACGAAAAATTTCATTTTTTTAGTGAATTTATAATATATTTTAAATTTTTAAAGGAATAACAATGATGAATTTTACATTCGACTACTATGAACATTTTCATTGAATCAACGTATTTTTATATAACAATCCATGAATGTAATCCTGTCATATTTAATAGTGCAAAAAGTGCATATTTTAGCTTCTCTATTCACTGACTCACTCACTCCAGCCTGTTAGCAATAGTATGCGGCATTTTTTCTTTAGCTAAAGAGCGGAATTTCGGTATACCCTCCCCGTTCTTAGTGAGCAAGTAACTATAAAAATGTGAAAAAGAAATCAAATCATCTAGAAGGACTAAGGTATCACCTTAGTTTTGTAGGAAGGATCTACTACAGCTATTAAGCTTCAACTTGTTTTATAAATAGATAACCGTATATAATCAGAAAAAAATTAAGAAACCCAAATTTTTATCTAAGGCGGGTGGGCAAGAGTACCCTTTATTTGTGTGGAACACTTTCAACTATTAACAAAAAAGTTTCGAAAATTTGTACCCTCTTTTAATTTTTGTTTGTATTACACTTACTTCTCAGTTGTCGTAGAAGAGAGTTCAGATGGCTTTAAAATTTACGATCGAAAAATCGTTCCTATCGAGTAATAATGATTGAACGTTTAAAATGGTGGTTCAGTTAATCTGAACTGAAATTTAAATGTAGTTTTAGGTCATCAGCAGCAAATCACTGCACGAGAATGGTACCTGAATTTATCGGTAAGGCGAATACGCAATCTTATTCCTGGCAATTGGTTCTGGACCAAAGGGGAGAGAATTTAGATTTAGCTGAATGGAAGGTATTTTTTGTATTTTGTAAATGCTTTTTATAACGGATTCTTAATAAATATGTTATGACGTTTATAAACATTCAAAGTAAATTATTTACATCCAGAATACGGACGATTGTGTCGTCCGTAAGATAAACTAGTTTATTTAACTTATCTAATTTGAACGGGAATTCATTAAACCACCCTCTTATGTGTGTATTTGTGTGTTCTTCATAAAAGATTTCATTTTCTGTTTTTATTTTGTTAAAAGTTCATATATTTTTGAATTGTCGCTGGCTGCTGTTACATTTTTATTTTTATTATGTTTCTTCTGTTCAGACTTTTGTCATGACGTTAGTTGACGACGGCAACAGTTCATAATGTATTTAATCGTGTGTGAAACAACAAATTACTTTACACGCCCCCAATATTTGTGGTAATCTTAGAATTACTTTGAAAACCAAAAAAAAAAAAAAAAATATAAAAAAAATTGGATAAAAATTAAATGATTAAATTTAAATTTAATGCAAACTGTGTGTTAATGTGTAACACATTGTCTGTTTTAAACATTTTATTTTTATATTTGTTTTATTTGTCTCTTCTTACTTTTTGTTTTTTTTTTTTTTTGTTTTGTCTAGTGTCGACGACTGTGTCTGCGGTACATATTAAATTCACAACTGTTTGAAGGATGTGTGAACAGCGCTGGGCTTTTAATGAGGTGACCTTGTTGTGATTTTTATTGTTTTAGTATTTTTTTTTAATTTTTATTTATTATTTTTTTTTTTTTTGTTGTTTATTGTTCTTATTGGCGCAATAAAGAATATGAATAATACGGAATACTTTAATTAATAAGGCGTTAAATATATAAGACGAATCAGAATATTGGAATGACATGAAGAATAAATTTCTTATAAGTTGAAATATTCTCCGAATTGTATTCCAAAAAAAAAAGTTAAATTTCTTGTGTCCATTTTGGTGTTTATATTAAATCATTAGAAGACATCAATCCATCATATTTTTATAAACTTCAAAAACTTCTCGGCTAAATGTACCAACTTTCAAATATTATTCGAGAATTACAGCGTAAAAGGCTTAGAAATTTAAAAATTTTTATGACGATTTTTATTGTTTTATTTTCCAATTGTCTACGCTACATGTTAGTGAAGGAATTAATTGTCGGTATAGCAAATTTATAGAAAATACAAAAAGTACCAGATTTTCTCTCAGAAAGTTAGCGCATTTTGCTAACAAGCAAAAATTTAGAAAAAGACAAGAATTATCATAAGTACCGATTTATACCGTTTTTACTCCTTCAAAGGAATCCCATATTTTTATTTCCGTTACGACGCGTCGTCTTCAAATATTTATTTAAAATAAAGTGGATAATTCAAGGATGGGGTTATTGATGTACGATATTATAATTTTTTTACACAATTTACCCTAAATTTATTTCATTTCAACATCATGTACCCCCCAACAGTCAAATTTTTTCATTAGTTTATTTATTATTTGATAACTGACTTACCGTTCGTGGCCGCAATATTTATCACATGCATTTTGTATGAATCTGTAAAACAAAAAAATTGTAAAGTGAGCAACAACCAAATTATTTGTTTTTTTTTTCTATTTCTAAGGTAAAATTTTTCATCTCAATTATATTATATAATTCAAAATTAGTATATATGAAAAAGATACGTTCTGCTAAAACCTGATTGGATATAAATAATAATATTTTCCAAAATAAAAAAAAAACTCTTAGTAATTTTGAATTTTCATTAATTCAATAAAACTGAACTTGAGCCTGATAATATTACTTTTCATATACTCGTATACATCAATATAAGTTCATATAATAATTACGTTTATTCGTAATAATAATAATATAAAAATATTCAAAATTAGTTAAATTTATGTGAGAGCAGAGTTTAACTGTGACCTTGCTCACGATACAAGTTCATGACAGTATAAACCAAATTTATGGAAAAGAAGTACAAAAAGTACCAGCTTTTCCTCATTTTCCACCCCAGAAGGTAAAGTACACATTATTGTTAAAAAATTAAAATAAAAAACACGAGGTAACAATAGTACCAATTTGTCCCGTTTTAAACCCCTTATAAGGTAACTTAAATTTTAATCTGGATGGATGTTAAGTGAGGCCATAGGCACCGCGACCCGCAGGATCGGATAGCGTACAAGCGATCCTTCGCCTCACTTAAATTTCATCGAAATCCACTAACAGATTTTATCAATAGAAAAAGTACCAAGAGCAAGAAAAGTACCAAAAGTATATAATACTCAAAAGTAAAATAATTACAAAAGTTACCAGCTGTTTTTTCATTTCATCTAGAAACTACACAGCATGTTAATTTATCAAATATTAGTAAAATTATAAAAAGTACCAAAAACTAATATTTGTACTTTTTATTATCTATTAAAAAAGTACCTTATACATATATATTAAATCTGGTTTACATGCTATGCGTCTACAACATTTCATCAAAAGCCATTAAAGGAATTTCTCTCAAGCGAAAAAGTACCAAAAGTTGAAACTAACAAGAGTAAAAAAAGTACCATGAGTAAAAAATACCATAAGTAAAATAATTATAAAAACAAACAGCTTTTTCCTATTTCAACCAAAAAGTACACTGTATGTTAATTTATGATATATTTCATAAAAGTATAAAAAGTACTAATTTGTACCTTTTTATCTCTTAAAAATGTACCGGATATTTAAATCTGGTTTACTATCCGTCTACAAAATTTTATCAAAACCCATTCAGAGATTTTCTCAAGAGAAAAAGTAATAAAAGTAAAAAAGTACCAGTAGTCAAAATAAGTACCAAAAGTAAAAAAGTAACACAAGTAAAAAACACCATAAATAATATATTGTTTTTTCAAACATAGCCCCGCAAAGCGATTAGCTTGTTTGCAAAAAACATCCAGGATCTCTGGCCGGAATCGAACCGACAACCTCCGGACTACTAGTCTAGCATTGCTACCTATCAGCCACGGCGGCACCCTTATATACTTATCAATAGTACCAGGTTTGTTTTCATTTAAACCAGAAAGTATATTTTTCATTTCCACCAGAAATTAATATAAAAATTTCTAAAATATTAGAAAATTGTAAAAAGTACCAAAACTACTATTTGCACAATTGTAGCTCTTAAAATATGCCCTAATTTTTCATCCGTTAAGAATATTTACACAAGAAAAACTACTTAAATTAAAAGTGTACCAGGGTAAAAAAGTACCAAGACTACAAATTTATAAAAAAAGTCTTATAAGTAAAAAAGAAGTACCAGCTTATTCTCAGTACCCCAGAAAGTAACCTGTATGTTTATTTATAAAATATTAATATAAAATAAAAAGTACCAAAACTATCAAGTTTTCCATTTTTTAACCGTTTTTTAAATATTTCAACTTAATTCATTATGTGTTCAAAATAAAAAAAAATCAAGTGAACATATTTTTCTATCACTATTTCTCCTTCATACTCTTTGAGATTATAAAAAACAAAACAAAACAATTGCTTACGATCTTCAGATTAACATGTCGGAATCACGTCAAAGTCTACTGCTCAATAGCAGATTAAATCTCTTCAAATCACAATACAAAGCAAAATAATATTAATTAATCAAGAGATTAAAAGTAAACCCCGATTTAATTGAATTCCTGGTGCCAGATAGTGTGTCTGCTGTTTGATTGTATCGTTGTTTGTATCACTATTGCATTGAAGTTTTATCTCCAGATAATATCGAAATCGATTAAAAAACTTAAACATGACTAATGACAATTCGTTGGTTGGGGATTTTTTTAACACAATCACAATAAATCATAAGCTGTTATTAAGACAGAGAAAATGTTAAGAATTAAAAAAAAAAACTATTAAAGAATTCTAACAAATTATGTAGATAAAATATCTAATGTTTATTTGTAAATTAAAGAAGAGATGATGAGATGCACGTAGTAGACATGTATGTTTGTTAAGAGTGATCTTAGCAATACAACATATGGCAGGAATTTAAAAACAAAAGAAAAAAAAATAAGGTGTGATAAGTAAATAGCAAATCATAGAAGAGATAAACTTGCAATTTGTTCTTTATATACACATTTTTTTATCACACAGCGGTAAAACTAAAAAGATTTCTTTACACTTCAGGCGCGTTTACATACGTTTTTTGGGGCAAACAATTTGGCCTTGCTCTCTTTTACTGCTAAAGGATGCGCCACTCAATTCTTATTTCCCTTTCTATTAAGAGTACGGCAGCGTAATATTAATTAACATTTATTAGACAACAAAACCTAGATGTCTTGTCCAGGCCTCTATTGTTTATAAAAGGTTTTCCAATATTGATGATAAGATTTTGAAATGACGTTTCGGCCATTTGTAATATGTCATGATCTGTCATTTGTTTTTCATTGTATTCAGTAGTGTTTACAATTTCATCATGGAGAGATATACGCAAGAACAAAGTTTACAAATTATTTAGTTTTATTTTCAAAATAATCGTTCTCCAATTGCAACTTTTCGTTCGCTTTTGCCATTTTGTGGTCGTAATAATCGTCCAAGTGTGCTCGCTATTCGTCGAACTGTTGAAAATTTTGAGCTTAAATTTTCTTTACATAATGTTCAAATGCCAATAAGGCAAAGAACCGCTCAAATTAATGCATATATTGCTGCCGGTCAGGCAAGTGCTGCTGAAGACCGCAATTTGTCGATTCCAAGACGTTCTCAAAAATTGGGACTGTCTCAAACCACAACATGGCGGATTTTGAGAAAGGATTTGGGTTTGCATCTGTATAAAATTGTTCTCACTCAAGAACTGAAGCCATTGGACCACCGTAAACGTTGTGAATTTGCTGATTTTGCCACACGCTAAGTAGTGAGTAAATAAGTAAATTAATAATTAAAAGTAAGTGCGAGTAAAGTTTGGAGATTCGATTATTTCAAGAAATTGTGATATTGAATGGCCTCCAAGAAGTTGTGATTTAATAACCATTAGACTACTTCTTGTGGGGTTATTTGAAGTCATTGGACTTTTGAAATAAACCAGACTCTCTTCAATCTATACAAGTCAATATTGAACGTGCCAATCATGACATACGACTTGATTTAGTGGAAAAAGTGCTCGAAAATTGGGTTCATAGAATTCGTTCCTGCAGAAGAAGTCGCGGAGGCCATTTGAATGACGTTTATTTAGAACTTAATTGTATTGATTGTACTTCACATTAAATAAAAAACTTTTGAATTTCCTTAACAATAAATGTGTTTTTTTTTTAAGATATCATATCACTCTTATTGAAAAACCTTTTAGAAACCAAGACGTACTAAATTTTAAGCAAAAATTTCCTTAAAATTAAACAAAATTTCCCTAATTTCCTTAAATTTCTTTCTGGACTGTATGCACAAGTCCTTAAATGAGTTGAACATTTAAAATCACTGAATTCAGAAAAAAAAAAATTCATTTGATTGTTGTAGGGTAACCATGTCTTGCACATATGCCTGCATTTTAGTTGTACTTATACCAAATCATCAGTAGACTGTACGATTACTGTAAGCACAAAGTTTAAAAAAATCATTTGATAAGTTTTTACGTCTACTACTCTAATTCTTTTAAAATTCTGAAATACTTTTTAAAAGATGCTTCATAGTTTAGGAGATTTACCTTGAAGACTACTGATGATTTGATATACATAAGCACCAATGACAGACAGTAGGCATGTTTAACACACAACGAATAAAAAGCTTTTAAAGATAAAATTGCAAGAGGATCTCAAATAATAAATTTACTAAATAAAATCACTAAATAATGTTCAATTATGTAATTTTTTTCATCACTGTAACTCATTGTTTCATGATAATAATTTAATTGTACGTTTTATAAATGAAACTAAAGTCAAGAAAATGTTTTCCTTTCAGTGTAGTTATTTAACATCAAAGTAGTTTGCAGTGTAGAAAGCATTTATTACGTATAAATGTATGTATGTGTGTACATATTCGTATGGCTGTGTAAGTAATAAATATATTTACAAAAGATAAGAGGCCTTAAAAAGGGCTTTTATATATCGGCCCTTTAAAATCCCTTGTTTTACCATTGTATGCCTTCCAAGGTGTTAAATACAAATAACCCTCAACTTTTCACACTTTTCCATTATGCTTTACATTAGTTGCTCATGTACGCTGGCATACATGTTGTTTATTTGTTTGTTGTTGTTTCCCAAAAAAAGAGAAAAAAAAACACCACAAAATAACGTTAAAAACCAATACAAGTACAACAACTATTCATTATTTAAAGTCAATGCAAGAGCAAGCAGGAGGCAAGAGCAAGAAAGAGCATTGAAATTATTGTTGCTTTATGGAAGAGGGGGAAAATAAATAAAAATGGTGTAACAGGTAGTAAAAAGTGTATGAGAGTGTGTGCTTGTGTGTGTGTGTTAGAACAAATTGATTGTTTAATCATTGTGTGCTTAAACGGATATCCGGTCTATAGTTTCAACAGTCAACATTTTTCAGCAACATTTTAAATGTTGCCATACTACCTGTTAAACAACAAACAACATGTAGAGACAACTTCAACAAAAAGAGCATAGCGATATTTTGCATTTATTTTGACCAGCTCTTCAGAGCAACATTTTTCCGAGGCTTCGTGTATTTGCGACACAGCTAGTGATCTACAGTATGCAGCGAGTATTAGAAGCGAACGTAAGCATTTTGTCTATTAAGCACAATATATATTTTGTTGTATCATTTTTTACAATTATAAAAATATAAACAATTTAATAATCGGTGAAAAGAACCAGCGAGAGAGTGTAAATTTATATAGTGAGTTCTTGTGTTTTTTTTTTTTGTTTCAATATTTCGTATTATTTTTACGCTCTGAAAGTTTGTTGTTTGACTTTTCTAAGCATATGACTGTAAAACAAAAAGCATTTTATATATAATTGGCACGAGAGCAAAAACAACAAATAAATAAAAAAGTTTATAAGTAAAAAAAAAATATCCCACAATAGGTATATATAAAAAAAACAACAGACAACCAACCAACCTCTTTTTTTCATTCGTTTTTTTCTGTGTTTTGCTTTTAAAAAAAAATTATTTTGCCTTTTTTTTAATTTGTACTGAACGGATACAAGTAGATGAATGTATCTCAATATCTTTAAAGAAGAAAACAAAAACACAACCGACTAAAAAACCGCAAAGTAAAGAGTTTTTCTAAAATACAAAAGCAACATCAACTAAACTTTGTTATTTTTTTTTTATATTTTGGTGTGTGAGCTCGTTAGTTTATTTATTCAACGACCGATACCGTGTGTGGACATTATTTTCCGAAACGCGCAACATACAACACACAAACCCTGCAGCTGCAACAAAAAAAAAATTAAATAATTCAACTATCAAACCATATTTTTCTTAAGTTTTCCAAATAAATTAAGCAAATAATTTTATATAATTATTGAAAATTAATAATGAAAAGATCATATAAATTTATTAAGTATCTTCTATAAGATACGAAAAAAAGAAACTATAACAGCAAAACGTGTGTACAGAAATAAATCTATAACAACAAGAAGAAAAAAAAATTCGAGTTTATTTAAAGAAAACAGAAAATAAAATAAAAATAATTCTGCAAAAATAAAACGCAAGCAAGAACGCGAGTGAAAAGAAATACAAAAAAATATCTTTTAAACACACCAAAAAAAAAAAGGAAAATTTATAACAAAATAAATTAAAAAACAACAACAACAACATAAAATAACAGAAATAAAATTAATATATAAAAAATTCTATGCAAGTGTATGATTGAGAAGAAAATATAAAGCAAAAATTTTCTAATTGAAAAGCAAAAACAGTTGAAGGAAAAGTATTTCTAACAAAATAACAACTACAACATCATCTTACTGTTATTATTATTATTTTAATTATTACTAGTATTTTCTTTCTTAGTGTTATCTAATCTATATAAATTTCCATTTGTTTAATAAATTAATTTTTTGTAGTTGTATTAATACAAAATAAAACAACAACAACAACAACAGAAAACACGAGCAGAAAAAATTTAACAAATAATTGTGTTGGCAAAAAGTGTTTATAGTTTTTCTACAAATCAGCAAAATAAACTACAAAAACAACTATAGAAAAATAAATTTACTAAATCAGCAACAAATAAATCAAAATACGCGATTTATTTAATTCAAACCAACCGCAAAAAAATGGCTAAAATTACAAATCAAACGATCAACTCAAGCTGCTCCAATAACCATTTAACGACATCAACTACAACAACAACAAAAACAACAGCATATCCCAGCAGCCGGACCTCCCAGACCCACTCCTCCTCCTCCTCCGTCTTCTCCACCTGTTCACACAACTCTTCCAGCTCAAAATCAATAAAAAATTTATCGTTAAAAATTTTCATATTTTCATTGATATGCTTCAGCCAATCAGGATGCGTCGAAAGTCGCAAACACTCACCGTTATTTACGGAAGAAGCTGAGGGCAACCGACGCAACAATCGACCAGCCGGTAAGTTAAAATCTACTTATTTCTTTGTGTGTGTTTTATGATTAGATTTAGATAAAGAGATAAAAAAAATCATAAGGAGCTGCTGGAGTCTCCATAACCAGCATGTTTCTAAGCTCTGTTCTGGTTTGGTATGGAAAAATAAGTTCTCAGTGGAAATTTATTTAATTAATATCAGAAATCAAATTAACAAACGTAAACGTGAATACTATAATGTAGGATACAGTTGACCTTGCAGGTCATTCCCTACATCTCCAGATAATTTCAAGGTCAAAACTTTAGTCAAAAGGTCATCGATTTTTTTGCAAAATTGTTTTTTAGTTTTTCAAATCCTAATAAATGGCTGAATGCGTAAAGAAAAAGATTTGACAAACAAAAAGTTTGAAGAAAACATACAAGGACTTTTTTTAGAAAATCTGCAACAACGATATTATTTTTAGGAACAGGCGATTTGGTTTCAATGATCAATGATAATTTTCTGCGCAATTGGTGAAGTTTTTTTTTTTGCTCTTATACGGTTTAAAATATATATATTGGGGAAATTTGCCGATGATCTACATGGTGGAATCGGTACATATTCATATAAGATCTAAGATCTCATGAATTGCAAAATTTTTACAACGATCGTTTACACACTGTTTAAAAGCAAATATATAATTTTTGCAGAATCCGATCACAGCTTCTGTTTAACAAGAGTGAAGTGATAACAATGTGGTTATGTTCTGTTCTATAGATTGTGATATTAATTAGCGTTAATCTTTTCCATTATTAATAATCTGGTTAAAAATGTTACAAAATTTCGGATTTAAAACGAATTTAGTTTGAAGTTTTGTTTTTCCGTAATAAAATCAAAACTTAATTTACTTGAAGCGATTTTCCACGTCACCGCACGTCAAAAAAAATTAATTTTACTTAAACGATCACTCAGGAATGGCGAAAATGTAGAAGAAATCTTAATTCTTTAGAGTGTTGGATTAAACCAATCAGAAAACTTTTTAGACTTGCGTCCAATTCTGTCAGTAGCACGTTTAAAACATTGATGACTTTCAGAAGTTGTCAAATTTTATAAAAAAAAATTCTTTTCGTATTTTTAATTACTCCAAAAATTTATGATTTTCTTTCTCAGAGCTATGGCGATTAGTGATGTTTTTAGTTTTGTAGATTTTTATCAGTTGTGGTGATTTTCCAATTGGTCGTTCTTTTTGTCTTCGCGGCCGTTTTCGTGTTAGCGATTTTTTTTTTCTGATTTCTCTTCTATAATTTTTGTTTTGGCCGTTTTTTTCTTGACTTCTTCTTCCGTTATGTGACATTTTTCCTGTCTTATCGATTTTCTTTTTCTTTTTTGGCGACTAGTTTTTGTTTCGATAATTGTTATAGCGATTTTTTTCGTATTGGCTATGTTTTTATATTTGCTGCTTTTTATCTTTGTACCGATTATTTTTGTTTTGTTTTTTTTTTTTTTTTTTGACCGATTCTCCAGTTAGTCAATATTTTTTGCCTTGGCGGCTTTTTGCGTTGTCTGCGATTTTTTCCGTCTTGCCTTTTTTTTGTTATTAGCGATTTTCTTTAGTTTTAGCGATTCTTATTATTGATTCTAATTTTTTTGACCACTCTTATGTTATATAATTATCTTCTATATTTTTTATGCTTATGCCCTTTATAATTAAAAAAAAGTTAATGTTATTTTGTTTGCGATCTTTTTTAAAAAAATTCAATATTTCGCCATCGCTTTGTGTGATTTCGTCTTATTATCGTGATTAGTTCTTATTAGTTTTGGTTGTTTTTTTTTGTGATATTTTTGGCTTCAATAATTTTCAGTCGTTTTTATTCTTTAAAAAAAAATTCCGATTTTTGCGTTACTTTTCATGTTGTTCGTTGCATTACTTAAATTTATACTCTACGAGTACTTATTTACTTAAGTTTCATGCTGCAGTTTCTTTATTAATACCAAAACTCTGACGACTTCAGAGATTTAGCGTTTATATTTCATAAGATGCAGTTTAATTTCAAAATTGCATTATCTGTGAGAATACTTTTTTTAATTTAATTTTACTTGGTTTTTAATATTCGTTATTGCTTCTTTTCAATAGTCTACCTTTTATGTTGTTTTTTGGGATGCAGGTCATTGTCAAAACAACATCGTTAAATTACATTATATGATAGAATACCCTTTTAATTATTTAATTATTATTGTTTTATCTGTAAAATAATACAATAATTGTGATAATGACAAGCGGGTATATACTAGTGATGTTACGAATATCAATTTTTAGTATTCGCGAATACGAATACGAATAATACTTTTAAGGTTTAGAGAAACTTAATATTTCAAATTTAATTGGAAAAAATCCTTCCGTTTGCGTCAGTAACAATATATTGAAAAAAAATGTTACTCTACTTTAGGTATATATTATTATTATGACATTGCGATGCCGATTTTGAAGACCAATACTGAATATTTTTAAATTATTTTACCTAAATACATACTTTGAGATTTCGTTTTTCTTACTCTGTTTGCGCTTTTAATTAGTAATTCAGTGTTGTTTGGGAGAACATATTTTCGCAGATAGTGCAGCCACATGTCTCGGTAGACTTTCACATATTAAATTTTAGTTCTTCCATTTTTGAAGTCCAACATTTCTCTACTGAGAAATTACTAACTAAACATGACATAAATTTACATACAATAAGACTTTAACTTTTAAATGATACTTACGAAATATAGTTTTCGTTCGATTTTTAAGAAGATTAATATCTTACGTCCAAGATAAAGGGCTTTCTTTCATTCTATAAAAAATTATAAATTAATATATTTTTGTACATTTTATATTCTTTTTTAAACTTTTTGTATGCTTTTTTTTTTGGGAAATGTATGTGCAAATTATTCGAGAAATATTCGATTGAATTTGGCGAATACGAATACGAATATCTTAATATAGGCGAATAGTCGAATAAGAGTACGAGTATTCGTAACATCACTAGTATATACTGATGTATTACGGTTTGCTATATATACATTTTAATTATAATGTAATACAATACGTTGCTCCCTTTAGAACACCCGTTAATTTTTAGCTTTCGTAAATTTTTAGTACTGCTGTTGTTGTAGCGGTTCTTGAGGTTCTTGATCTAGACAGACGGAGAGACAGACAGACGGATGATGATGAACAGCTTGATTTAATCAATAGTGTGCTTCTTACTTTTGGTGTACGAAACGAACCTTAGAAATAGAAACTCTGCTGGTATTTCTTACATTTATTTCTTAAGAATAAACATTCTTCCAATTAGATTAAAAATTTCCCATTCTACATGTTGCAGCAACATTTTCATAATGCCGATTTATGGGAAGTTCCTTTATTAACTTTAAAACTACACATTGAAATGCCCTTAACAAATTCTTTTGTAGTATTTTACAGCCCTTAAAATATTTAACAATAGTTTACAACGTGTTGTAAAAAAATTACAAACATTTCCCTATAACAAACAAATAAACAAAATTTTCATATGATGATGGTATTTTCCGCAAATTTTACAATAGAATAGAAATAAATGACTTCTTCTTAATTTTTTTTTTTTTGCAATAAATTAAATATCAGGGAATATCCCATCCCATATAATAAATGAGCGTGGAAAGTTGTTACTGATTTTATGCAGTATGCAGTTGTTTATCTGCTGGCCACCCACCAAAAAAATGTGAATATGTGGCAGCAAGTTAGTGAATTTTAATTTTATTTTATTGAAAAACGAAGTAAATTAATCCCGTAACATGCCTCTATTTCTATATCCCTGGTGACATAAAAATGTTAGACGACATTTTCAACATTGTCAATGTCATTTAATCCCTTAAGGATTACAATAAAAAAAATTATAGCAATAACAAGGCAAAGACACAAACACACACAAAGTCACAATTGCTGAGGTTGTGGGAAATTCCGACTGCAAGCAGCAACATGATGCTGCAGGCTGGCTGGCTGGCTGACTGCTTATAGCTACTGGCCACGTTAGAGTTGAGCAAATAAATGTTATAATTGTCAAAGTAAATAGTTCTTGAAGAATTTTTTTTTCTTTTTAAATAACTTTCTATAGAGACATTTAGACGACGTCTTTAGCTGTGTAGAGAGGAGTATATACATATGTACGAGTATGTGTGAGTAAAATGAATGTTGAAGGTTGATGTTTATTATTTCAAAAGGTGTTCGTTACATTTCATGTACACAACAACCTACAAGAATTTTATTTGTGCTGACACAAACGGCTTTTAGAAAATCCCGGTGCCAATTTGTCTAAAGAGTACACACAACTAAAATTTAACGAATTTTTGTTTTTTTCTTTGCGTTTTGTTTTATTTCAAATTATTTCTTCTTTAGTTTTTCCCATTCTTTAAGCCGCTTAGAATTTTTTTTCGTTTGTTTGCTTGTTTTTTTTTTGTTGTTTTGCTCTGGGTTTTCTATTAAATTTATTTTAGTCGAGACACAGACCTCCCTGAATTACAAGGGGTTTTTAAGGATTTATTTGCAAAAAATAACAAAAAATATACAACTTACTACAAGGATGTTCCTAGAAAAAAAATGGATGACTGAAAAAGAAGAAGCCTTTGTATTTTGCTTTGCAATTTTTTTCTCTTTTTTGTTTTTTTTTTATTTAGGGAAATGTCTTTAAAGCATTTTTTTTTCTTTTATATTTAAATAAAAAGATTTTTGAACTACAAAAAATGCTAAGAAAACCAGGTGCTGCAGAGATTTAATTAGTTCTTAAAGAGAAGGCCTTAAGCAGAGATTTACTTTTTCTTTTCCATTTTTTGTTTTTTTTTTTTTTGTTGTTGTTTATTTTGTTTGTTTGTCTAAGTCCGCTCGCTCGCTCACTTGCTGCTGGTTAAGCGGAAGCTACAGATTTTAATTTTGTGAAAAAGTGTTGGTAATAAAATTAACACAATTTTTTTTTAACATTAAAAAAGCAATTTTAGTTCATGTTTCCTTTTTTTTGTGTTAGATTTCAGCTTTCAGACACAATATAAAAAATCTGGCTTAATTATAAGTGATTTAAACACAAAAACCCACCACGTTTTTTGTAGGTTTTTATATGAAGAAAACAACAACAACAACACACAATTTTGAATTCATTGATTTTATTTATTTTGTTTTATATGTGGGTTTAGACGGCGTACGTCTACAGATTTTCGTGTTTTCGTCGTGTAGCAGTTGTTGAAATAAAAGATATTAAAAAAAAAACAAACTAAAATTAATTTTAATGAATGAAATCTTTAAAATTTATTTGGTGACGTTTTATGAATGGTGTTGTTTGCTTTTTGAATAAAAATAAAAAACCACCGTGTTTTTTAATGAATGAAAAATTGCAACTACGCACTTTTTTTGGGAAGTTTTAAGAGCTTTTTTTCCACACAAAATTATATATATGGGTTTTAAAGCAACAACAACAAACAACGACAAACAAACAAACTTTAAATATGGTTAAAGGTGTTTAAAAGTTGTTTTCTAACTAGATTTTATTTGACATAGAGACAACAGCAACATTTTTTTTTTGTACGAACATATTTTTTGTGTTTTTTTTTATAAAACCATTTAAGACTTAAAGGCGTCATGTCTCAAAGATTTTATTTTTTAAGATGTTTGAAATTTAGTTGGAAAATAAATTTACGAAAAAAAAGAAATCTAAAACATTGTTTTAAGTTTAGTGTGTGAAGAAACTGTCAGTTTGAAAATAAATTTATATTTAATTTTGTATTTTTATAATGTAGGCAGAGGAAGCTTTAAATGCCCACAAGGTGTCAAATTGCAAGTTTTCTTTTTTTCTCTTCTCAACCTAAAGCCAAGTAAAGTAAATTACAAGTGAATTATTAAAAAAAAAAAAAATTTAAGATGACGCCGTTGCCGCCAGTCAAGTCTTAAAACAGACAGACATACATACATACATACGCATGTATGTAATTGCATATTTGCTCTTTTACTGAAACTCCACATGAAATGAGAAACTATAAGCTGCACTTGCCAAACATTTCAAGATATTTTAATCCGTTTAAGTTTAACACCATGAAGTTTTTTTTTGCAAAAAACAATAATAAAAAGTATTAAAAAATTCAATTAAAAAAATATTTTTTCAACTAAAAAGCAATTTATGAAAAGATTATAGCAAAAAATAGAGAAAAAATTATTACAGATTTAACAGCATTAAAAATAACAAATGAAAATGATTTGCCATAAATATAGAAAATTTTAAGCACAGATTTTTAATTAAATCAAATCTGTATTAATAAAATACAAGAAAAAAATAAACTTTCATTTGCTTTAACATGCAAAAAATTAAGTAAAAGCTGATGTTAAATAAACCGCACAAATACAAACAAAAAAAAAAACAACCTTTAACATTCCTCTCTTTCACCTTTTAAGAAACAAAAATCGGCAAACCAGCAGCAACAAAGCAATTACTTATTTGCTTAAGGCCGTGCCGCACGATAGTAGGATACTACACAGTCGCGCGATTTGCAAAATATGACATGTGTGCTAAAAATGTATAGTAGTGTGGACTAAAAATGCAACTGTGTGACAGATTTTTTGGCAAGTCGTGCGATTTGTAAAATTTTATGAAAATTTTCATAAAATGATAGTTTTCATGCGATCAGAGGAGTATTTATTGTCAACCAGATGTTTTGGCATCAGATTTGTATGATAGTGTGGCACCTACAACACCATTTTGAAACGATTTTTTAAAGTCGGTCAGATTTTTGCAAGAATATCCTGTGAATAAATCGTACGATTGTGTAGGATAGTAAAGCACGGCCTTTAGGTGCTGCTCATCACTACTAAAACGTTAAACTACAAAAACATCAACTACGTACTATCATGAGTACAACAAATATTTACATACTTTTAGGTGGTTTGCAAAAATTTTCAAATTTTATTTAATATTTGAGGAAAAAATTGTTCAGGATATTTTTTGATAAACTACACATTTCAAAAGAAAAAAAACTTCATTCTGTTGGAAAAAGTGCGTAAATCGGTATTTAACCCTAGGAGGTTCAACCAGGTCTTCAAAATCTACCAATAATACCAAGCAGGTCTGTGCAGATCTAGCTTGTTGCTATAATGAATGATAAAGAATGCAAATTTTATGTAACGGTTTTTTTGCTTCATATTAGAAATAAGACAGGCAACTTTCCAGTATAGTAGCAGCGATTGTAGTGTAAAGATCTGTGTGCTTGAAGTGAATGTTTTCCCAAAAAGAAAAAATATAAATTGGCAATCATTTAGCAAAATGACATCAACATCTATTATTGACGATGATATAATGGACGTAGTGAATTGCACCAGAAAATATCAAAATTTATCGGAAGAAGAAAGGTATCAAATGGAAGAAAAGTTATCCAAATGGATGGGTGGTGCGGATGGATAAGGCCGAAGAAATTAATCAGTTCGAAGGCGACGTTGATATTGACGATCTTCCACTGGTAGAAGATGCGTCTTCTGATGCTGATAGAAACCAGGAGCACATATGACGATGATGGGGACTCAGAAGATATCTTTGAAGGCGCTACAGATACCACCAATGTTCTTAAATGCGACGATATAGACAAGCAGCCCCGCTTACCAAACTCGGTTATTAACTACAGTTCAAAAGATGGTAAAATTTGGTCTAGTGCTCAGCCGTGTATAGGTACAGTTCGTGCTCATAACTGCGTCACTATGGGTCGTAAAGGCCCGGCAGCAGGTATTATGCGAAACCCAGTTTCAATATTTAAGTCGCTAATAACACCCGAAATCGTAGGTATAATTGTACGTGAAACAAATAGGAAAGCCCAAAGCATGTGCCATCTATGGTCTGTCAATAATCCTGACAAGACACCGCGGTTATGGACGAAACCTGTAACGGAAAACGAAATATACGAATTTTTTGGCTGAACTTTGTTTGCTGGCATATTCGGGTCAAATAGTCAGCTTGCTCATAACCTTTGGGACAAGAGCGGAAAACCTATCTATAGTGCAACGATGTCAGCTCACCGATATAAAGCTATTTTACAGTATATTCGCTTCGACAACGGCAACACTAGAACTACTCGGCTATTAGAAAGCAAATCGGCCACTATTGACGAAATTTGGAATATGCTCATGAGCAATTTGGACCGTCTTTATGTTCCAGGTACCCGTTAAAATCTTTTAGAACACCTGCCAATATATATTTACATATAAACTGCATGTCTGCAGGTCTGCGCAGACCTAGTTGTACCAGTTATCGCCTAAAAACCTTTGAACCTCGTAGGGTTAAGCTAAATTTGAGTTCAAACGATTATCACATTTATGTTCTCCTTATTTAAAATTGTAGTTATGACCAAAATTTGAATAAAAAGCAAATTAGATCTAAATAATCATATATTTAATGCCTATTGCCTCTTCTCTACCAAATATCTAGGCAAAAAAGTGATAATGTTGTTTGCTGTTTGGCAAGAATAAAACACAAGTTTTAGGAAAATAGGGTAACACCCTGTTTTTAATTTTTTTTTTTTAAATGACTTAAGTTTTTTTAACACATTTATTACATTAAATTAACTAATTAAATTAATTAAATGCTTCATTATATTAAAGAATCTATATAAATAATTGGCAAGACCATTTTTTGTGATGAAATTTATGGCCACATTATTCGACAGATTTTAACAAAACTTATATCAAATAAACTATATTTATTCACAGAAGTGAACAAGGTATTGAAAGTTAAAATCGGGTCAGTACTTTGGGAACCACCCTCTTTTACAGTTGCTACAAATACATGTACACGTACAAGTCATGTATTTAACAAATCACACATTCATGGGTGCATTTTCTTCAACTGTATTTGAAAAGAAAGTAACAACAATAAGAATTTTTTTCTATGGTTGGATGTGGCAGAATTTTTGGAATATTAAAGGAACAAATTAGACAAGAGATCTCACAAAATAGCTCTAGATCATTGCCAGATATTTTGTTCTGTTTTATTTTTATTTTTATCTGTAGCTGTGGTTGTTGAATTACTGTTTTTTAAGAAACTTTCTATTAAAAAATTTTTATGAACATGTAAAATAAATTATTTGCATCTAGAATATGGTTCATAGTGTCGCACTTTGGTTATACTAGTTTGCAGGCTTTAGTAAGACTGTATATAAATATTAGAATTGCATATGCATTAATATTTTTTCTGTAATTTAAGAATTCTTATAGACTTAAAATTCAATTTATTTAGCTCCCATCATTATTATTATGCCACATTCTTTAAGTGCATTTCAAATTATCTTTTAAAAATAATCTCCTTGCTTTTCTTTAAATTTTGTTCACATTTTATTTACAATTACAGTAGTTTATAAAGAAATTTCATGTTCTTTTTTGTTTAATTTTAATTTTATTTTTGCTTTCAAGCTTCATCAAAAATGTAAATCTTGATATTTGAAACACAGACAGTACGGCACGGCACATTTACAACAAATGCAAAAAAAACAAACAAAATAAACAACAACAACAACAACAACAGACTTAAAACAAATAAGTAACACACTGTTAAAACTATTAAAAAATAGCGAAAAAAACCAAGAAAATCTTTTATAAATAGAAGAAGGCAAAGTTAATAAGAAAAACTTTAGAGAGGAAAAAAGAAAAGAAAATTATTATGAAAAATGGAAAAATTCTGAATAACAAGGAAATGTTTTATATTTATTTTTAAAATTTTAAAATTTCTTCTTTTATTTGCGCCCTTAGAAAACTTTTTTGTTTTTCGATGAAAAAAAAAAAGTTTAAAATAAATTCACATGTTACAAAATAGAAAAATTTCTCACACCTGACTAATCGCAAAAAAAAAACGGGGGCCAGTTCAAAATCCTCGTGATTTGAGAATTGTGCAAAGTGGGTGTGTTACTAAAAGCTATTTCGCCATCATTCACAACAACTGCCATTTGAATTAAACCACCTCCACATACCTATTTTCTTCTTGTTCTTCTTCGTTTTCTTCATCTTTGAATTCTTATTCATGGTAATCTGACAATTAAAGTCAAATGCCAAAAAGGCAAACAACACATTGAAACATGTGATGATAAAATAATTTTAAGGCAACCAACCAACCATCCTCAGCCGACAAATTTTATTTTTTTTTTTTGCAAAAATATTTTATAAATTCATCATCATCATGATCACTGAATATAAACAACAATTTAATTGTTTTAAACTGTACAGACCTTAAATTAATTTTTTTTTTCTTTACAAACTTATTTAGAATTTTAGTTAAATTTAGCACAATTTTCTAAATAGATCATCAAAAAAAAAACCTTTAGCAAAATTTAACAATGTCTCTTAATTTATGTTGCTTTTTTGTCGCCTTTCGTTTTTCATTATCTCTTTTCAACACAAGCGGCATTTGGTAATAAAAAATTGTGTGCTAGAAAATCATATAATTGAGATTTTTTAATGTCTTTTTTTGAGAATTTTTGGTAAAGGAAATTGGGAAAGACTAAAGAAAAAATATAAACAAAATTGTGTCGTGATTTTCAGTTTAAGAAATGAAATTTTTAATTAAAACTTTTTTTTCTTAATTTTTTTTTTTTTATGTAATTCTAACAGAATCGCGGCAAGCATTTTATGCTGCCTACCAGAGATCTGCTTGATTCCGATTCAAACGACATATTTTTGTCTTTTTTATAATGAATACTGCGATGGAACTTAACACTAAAAACATTGAAGATGCCAATGCATGATTCACAACAATGAAACGTTTTTACTACATGTGTGCCATTGCTTGCATTTGGAAATTATTCATATGAATCAAAAAAGCAATGAATCAATATGTTTGTTTTGAATACTTTTTTTTTGATAATTACAGAATAATAGAGCACGTTTAAGTATACGGTAAACTCCGCCTTCCATATTTTATTACATTTCAAAAATTATTTTAAAACTCTTTTACTTTTTAAATACCTTTTACATTTGTATTGCTAATTTATTGCGCTTTTCTTGAAATTATATACATATGTATGTATATTTGATTGAAGAACTTGAGGTAAATTTAAAAAAATATATACATATTACCTTTTACATTTAATCTAAAATTGTGTGAAATCACATTTATACGCACTGTTTTGTACACATGAAAGACAGCAAGCTTTTGTGAGTTATTTGATTACATTGCAAAACGATCATATGTCAGTAAAACAAGAAGAAGAAGTTAAAGACAGTCACTTTAACACTGCAAGCGCTATCATTAGTACATATGCATGTTTAACAACACAACAAGAGCAATTTAAATATGAGTTAAGAGCAAAACAGAGTCAAATCATGCACTTCTCTGCTGCCCAGCAAACCGGCGTTAATGAGAAAGCAAAATGCCAAGGTTTTTACCAAAAAATATACTCGTATATACACTTGTCTTACGTATGGCTCCTCCGATACAACCTTTTTGTTAAACATTTTAACCCTCTAGCACTTGGGTGTTGGGTCGTTTTTGGTACTTTCTTAAAAAAAATATATATACATATATTAAAAAGTTCTACAAAAATACATATTTGTCATTCTTAAATTCTATGAAATGTTTCTAAAGACACCAAAGCTTAAAAATCACAAAGGTAAACATTAGCGACAAGATACCATTTCATATGAGTTAAATGGTTAAAGTTTAAAGTACAAAATTAACCCTGTGACACATATTAAGTGCAAGACAAATTTCTAGTATTTTGTGTCTTAAAAGATCTATAGGAAATTTGTTGTAACAAATATTTTGTGGCACGCCAATATTCCGTTTAAGGAAAGATGTTTGGTGCTTAAACGACCATACAGCAAAGACTTACGAGGGTTAAAACTATTCCTCATATGGTATTTTATAAAAAAAAAATACCAAACACATTTTGTACATTAAATACATCACTTCTCTTAAACGATGTGCGAAATGTTAGAAAAGAGAATCTTGAATTTTTTTCTGAAAGAAAAGGACATCTAAGATACACGTTTATGTGTGTATGTGTTCACCTCAAAGAGATCATCAATGGTTCGATCACCGTGATATCATTTCTAAAATATTCCAAACTTTTTTTTTTAATTAGGACCAACACTCAGGGGATAGCGCCTACGTATGCAGTGCACTGGGCCGTAACTCAGGGAGAGGTATAGGGTAGAGAAGATAGATGTTGAAAATTTAGAAGACTTAACTCTTTCACAACTCTGCTTTGCGCGTTATGTTAATTTTTAAGGCAGTGTTGAGGCGCCTCCGGTGTTAAGTAGACGCATTAACTTTGTTAAGCTGTATTAGCAGGTATTTTTATTAATTGTTTTACTTCGCCGATGTTTCTGCTAACCGACGAAGGAGGGCGATGCTGTGTACATTAGCTTGGATAGCATCAATCGCTGTCGGAACAGTTTTTTAGTGACCAGTGCTATGCCTTAATTTAAAAAAAAACGGGAAGTTAACTTTAAAAGAAATTTACAATTTTGTAAAATTTTAAAAAATGAATCAACGCTTTTGTTGCTGAAAATAACTAATTTTCTCTTCCCTGTATCCGCCATATAATACATACGAGTATTTTCTTTAAAAATTTGGCTTAATTTATATAAAATTGAAATTGGCTTCTTTTTTTTCAATAATATGCATACAAAACAATCAATTATTTTCAAAATTATACAATATATTAAACTAATAATTATGTGAAACAATCAAATTTAATTCCTTAAAATGTTACAACCGGTTTATTTCTACACAAATGTGTCTTCTTTTCATTATTATTTAATATTAAAATTAATTTTCTATTAAATTGCTTTGCTATTTAAGTTTCAAATACAAAAAAATATGTATGTATTGAATTTATTTCTTTTATATGCATTTAAATATAATTACGCAAATTGCTTTTGTACATTGTAACGTCATGTGAGAATTATCTCAACTTTTTTTTTTTTGCTTTTTGCATTTCTCTTCAGACATTTCATTCGTAGTTTGTGTCTACACTTTAGTGCAATTTGTCACGTTCGCCTCAAATAGCAATAATTCGTAGATATCTTCAAAAATTCATGCATTTCTATTACTTCGGGACATACCTACAAACAAACAGACATACACACATACTTGTATAAAAAAAAAAACACTCACACACTCTAAAAAGTTGGGGCTTTATGCTAGTACGTACTCAACTCCCAAATGTTGTGTTAGGTCAGTCATTTCAAAACTTTTATTTATATGTACGAGTATGTAATAATGTTTCCTTTACGATTATGTCTTATAAATTTTTAGCAATTTTCTTTTAAAATTATGAAAATTTGTCTTTTTCATTATTTGTATTATGATTAATAGATTCCGTAACCCAAAAATTGTCTAATTTTTTTAAAAATATATTTTTTGTTGCTAAGTCTTTATAAATTGAGAAAAATTGCGTCATTTTTTTCTATCTTGCATGTTTAAGTTCATACATACATATATAAAAGTTTTTAACCGAAAATAAATGTGCAAACGTTTCTTAATTCACTTATTTAATATAATATATGCACATACAAACAGACATCCGTGCATACAGACATAAATACGTATGTATATACTACATACATACATATGTACATTCATATTTTTTCGTAAAAAATTCCTAAATTCTTCTCAAAAAATAATAATAGAGTGTTTGAAAAACATTTGCAAGTTTATTAAAATTAAGATGAAATAAGTGTGACTCGTAAAAATGAATACATGTTAGCACTATAAAGGAAACGGAAATTATAGCCACAATTCAACATAAGCTATTCAATGTAAATAAAACATATTCATGTTATCAAAATTACAGTGAAATTTTATATGCACTCACTCTCTGTGTGTGTATAAAAGTATAACATGAAAATTATTATTATTAACTTTCTCCCACCTACAATAAACTGTAACAGTTAAGTGTGTGGTGGCAGAATTAATATATATGTAACTACCCCTCTCTCATTACAAAAACAAATAAAGTACATTGTTAACATAACATTAAGCACACACATTCACACTCTCACATACAATTCCATTTGACCTTTGCATGAGTAACATTTAAGACAGTTATAAATGCTTCTTCTACTCTTTTTAATAAGAGACTTTAACACATACTCACTCACAATAAAACAAAAACAATAATACTCGTATAAAAACATGTGACTAAATAATTAAGAGGGCCTGTAAGTTACAGAATCCTTTAATTACATTTAAATAAAATGAATTAAATAAAAAATATTGTGTTTTGTAATTAGAGGATTTGTTTTTTCTGAGGAACCAATTTTAATGATCTTTGCAAACGCATTACGTTTCGGTAAAAAAGTAATTTTCTAATTAAATACGGAGGCGGTGCTACTTCAACATAAAGGAAGTATTACTTTGAAATCACTTCCACTTGAATAGTTCTTCTGATGCTATGACCACATCTTAATTAAGTTAATAAAATTTTATGATTAAGAAAAATTGGCAGCTCCTCATTCATACAAATGAAATTTTGTACAGATTTTAAATTTACCAAATGTGATTCACCAAAAATGGTAAGGGTATTTATAGGTTTGTCACTACCTGTGTAGTTTCCACAATATTTATATGAGGTCCATATAGTATAGACAGGGAGGGAAGTTGAACGAGCCATGTCCGTCTGTTCTTCTGTCCATCTGTTCGTCGATTTGCCGAAGACACTAGAAGAGCTAGAGACTTGGGTCTTGGACTGAAATGTAAGGATTTTTCTTAAGGTGATTCGTATTGAAAATCAGCAAAAATAAAATATCGGTTCTGATATTGGATTATAAATACAAATAAATGAATATAAATATATATATAAATACTTTCAGAAATAAATTTTTAAATACATGAGGTGCCCCATCATTGAATATGGAATCTTTAGATTATAATTCAACGCGCGAACTATCGTGCTACTGAGGCTTGTTATACTATGTTAGCTTATAGGTTGCCTAGAAATGAGATGGAATTGTACCTATAAAGAACTTGGTCCTTATTTTGATCTCAGTACTTTTTACGGCCGAAATATTTTGGATAAGAACTTGGCCTTATTTTCACATTTATGTTTTTGTGTGGATCTCACTTCTTTTTTCTAAGTTGTTTTTGCATAAATATTTATATGTATTGCTTATCTGGGCCTACCTGTGTAGAAAATTTCAGCTTTCTAGCTATACTAGAAGTGCCCTATACAAAGAAGGGCACCATAGTCGCACCAGATGAAAAGTGCCGGTTTAAAAATCATTTTCGTTAATTTCTTATCAGGACCTACCCGTGTACCAAATTTCAGCTTTCTAGCTATACTGGAAATGCCCCATAAGGGAACCCTAGTCCCCCCAAGGGGAAAAGTGCCCGTTTAAAAATTATTTTTGTTAATTTCTCATCAGGACCTACCTGTGTACGAAATTTAAGCTTTCTAGCTCAACTAGAAGTGCCCCATACAAAGAAGGGGTATGATTGTCCCCCCAGATGAAAAGTGCCCGTTAAAAAATCATTTTCAGTAATTTCTCATCACTACCTGCCTGTGTACCAAATTTCAGCTTTCTGTGCCCGTTTTCAGATTTTTCTGGTTATTTTCTCACCAAGACCTACCTGTGTACCAAGTTTCAGCTCTCTAGCTTTACTGGAAGTGCCCAATAATATTGATGAGTCAGTTAGTGAATATGTACTAAAATATGGACTTTTCACACCTTAATATCTCGGGAAGCTTTTAAGGTAGAACTTTAACCTATGAGGTTACCTCTGCGGGGAGACCTTATGTTTCAAGTTTCATTTTATTATGATGAGGTGGAGCAAAGTTATGAGGGGGGGTAAAAACAGCTCGAATGGTTTCGTGTAAATACATATACACACTGTGTGGCCGAACTTAGCCTGGCGCACTACCGTGCGCATAGATAGTACATATGAATGTATAGAGATTAGACTTGGTCCACATAGTTTATTTGAGTGTTCGGCCGTTTTAGTTCATATTTCTCTAATGAACTAGGTCGGTCTTCTAGTTCAATCGCTCTTTGTTTTTGATTGAACTATAAATCGTGTGGGTGAATAAAAACATCACATGGCTTAGTTTATACCTTTTCTTTATAGTATTGGCACCACTGCAAAAAAAAGCAATTGGGAAAAATACAAACACATACTAGTTCAATTCTGTACATACATATATGTCATTTTGTCTCATAGTTTAATTGAACTAGTAACCGGGAAAACTAAGTAGTTTCCTTAGTTCAATTGACTGAATCGTTTAATTGAACTAGGTAGTTCATGAACTACTTAAGTCTAATATAGATATACTCGTATGTGCATACTTATATAAGAAGTGAAATCCTGTTTTTTCTTCAATGAATTATACATTTACAGCTTAGTGAAGGGTATAAGAAAAATTACTTGTTTAATTTCAAAATTAGGCGGCGTCACGTCTATACAAACTTAACTATTTCTATTCAAAGTCTTTTTATGCAACTTTATATGCTCTTAACTTTATTTAACAGTACAATTTCGTGATTAAAAAAGTAGACAGTCACACGCCTATAAAAACTTAATACTATTTTTTAAATTTTCCTACCAAACCGAATCTTATGAACACTTTCATACATAACTAGTTTTTTTTTTCAAACTATCATAAAATCACATATCATAAAAGTGGGCGGTATCACGCCTATATAAAATAAACATTTTTCCACGCATCCGATTCTTGGGAAACTTTGCACACATATTAAGCTTCAACAACAACAATGGACAGTGTGACGCCCAGCGAATGTAACTCATCCTTTTTAACTATTTAGACTTAACCGTTTCTTATGAAACTATGCAAGCGACTTGAATATAATTTCGCCATACAATTTTGAAATTAAAAACTATTTATTTATTTATTTTCTTAGGTAAGTCGGCACAGTGTTTTAAAAAGTGGGCTGTGGCATGCCCAAAAAAAATTAGATATTACTCTTTGCCTAATTATACTAAAGTGATTTTTATAAAACGCTGTACATAGAGTTTCTCTGATAATTTTTTAATATAAAAATTCGTCGGTGGCACGCCCATACAAAATAATTCATAACTTATTATATTTATTTAATTTTCGGGAAGGAAAAATAAAGGATCATAATTATAATTACTCACACCCAAAGTTTAGATTAAAACTCCTAGAGTATTATTTGATTAAAAAATCATTCCTTCGGTTAACTTGAATACCAACCAGCATCCCAGCATAAAATAATCAAGTTTTTGGAAGCAGTACATACTTTTTCTGCCTTAAGAACGTGCTTCATATTAAGCACATATGTATGTATTATCTTAACAAATGCAGAAATGTATGGCAGAAAATGTAAAATTTTTTGATAACTTTATTTAATCAATGTAGAAACAAAAACAAAAAACACACTAGCCTTACACTAGTGCATACTAGAAAGCACTATTGTAAGGCAATGATTAAAATTTTAAATTTTACGAAGTGTAACGAACATAATAAGTACGAACGTTTGATATTGTTTTCGTTCCCTGAATTTACTTCATACTCACTGCTCTGAAATAAGCACTTAAAACGAAATGCTCCAAAGTGGGACATCGCGAACAAATATCATGCCATACGTAAGCAGGTTTGTAAGCTAATATCACCTGATATTCCCTTACAACCGTGCTTACGGCGAAGCAGTAATTTTTTCTGGGATGTTTAAGTGAAGTGAAAAACTACGCAAAAAAAAAAGAATATTTATAAATAAAGCGATATAAATTTAAATTTTCTGTTGTAATCGAGTTTTTATACAAACTAGTAGAATCAAAGACCGACACAATCGAGAATAGAGAAATTATCATTTAAAAATATTTCTTAAAAAATAGTCAAACTCAAGAACCACAGCCACAATTATTTGATGATGAATTTGCTTGAATTCGCCTATATTAAAAATAGTGCAGAACAGAGCGAATTACCTGCCGATGATCTAAATATATTTACTGAACTTTCTTTACTTTTGTTCCTTTAACAGTCCTACAATTCCGTCCTATTTAAAAAAAAAAATCTTATTGTTGTTATTTTCCTTGCAAAATTGGTTGCAGAAAAACACATGCATTTTTAATTCAACTTCAACTTGCATACATGTATCAGTAGCAACTTTAAACGCGTATAGTTTCCAAAATATTGAACCGATTTTAGTTCGCAATACCATGTTCACTTCTGTGAATAAATATTTTCAATTTGGTCTGAGTTTTGTTAAAATCGGTTGGATAATGTGGCCATAAAGTCCATCACAAAAAAAATGGTCTTGCATTATTCGTTTATATTATAAAGATAGATAATTTTTTGTATTGCAAAATTTTTGCTTTTTCACTTTTTCTTCTGTCAGCTGATCAAAAATGTAATTTCTTTTACGTATTTAGTGTGTTGCAGATTGCTTAAAGCTGGATTTAATTTATCAAATATTAACATTTACACTATAACCGGTTTTTAATTAAAATATATTTCTAATAGAAAATCTACTTTAGAGCTGACTATAATTTTGGGCAAATATTTTTAAAACAAACAAATAAAAATGGTCATTTTTTCTCCACGTTTTTTTTTTTTTTTTGTTTTGAAATGATGACAAAAGATAAAAATCTCCTGATATGTAGTTCTTTCTACTAAATAATTAATATCATACAAGCATATGTATGTATGTGCATACATGCACACATACATTTATATATAGTATGTATCTATTTAAGACCTTATATAGCTATGTATATACATACATACATACGTATGTACGAGTATGTATAGTTTTTTATTGCTGAATAAAGAAAAAGAGTAAATAAAAAGTAGAAACTCCAAAAAAGTATGTACGTGTTTAAAAAAAACGAAAAAAAACTTTATATACAACTTGTCAACATTTTACATGACATTTTGACAAATAAGGCAATCAATTTTAAAAATAAATATACTTTCATGAAGCGCCACAGCAACAACAGCAGCAACAAATAGTTAATGTTGAAGTTTTTTTTTTTTTTTGGCAATAAATAAAATTTATTTTAAAGCAAATATTTATTTTCGTATAAATTATAAATAGTAAAAAAAAGTAAATAGATTTTTTTTAATGTGAACGATCATAAATTAATCTAAAGTTTAGTGCGCAAAACTAGAAAATTGCTTTTATTGATGCCTTCAAGAAAGATTTATTTCTTTAAAAGAATTGTAGGTAAAACCAAATAAATATTAAATAGTACGAGTAAAAGAGAACCTCAAATGCCGCCTTAAACAAATAATAAATGATTGACTAGAAAATGATTGACATTTCAACACTTTGAAATGTCACTCGAAAGCAACAACAACACCAACGACAGCAACAACAACCAAAAATACCGAAAACAAAATTTATCACCTTTTTAGCTTGAGAATAAAGAGAGAAATGCCAAAGCCAACAACTACTTTATTTAATGATTGTTTTAAGACTGCCTAAAATCTTTAGGGGTTTTTTTTTAGGATGGCAGTTAAAACATTACCCGAAGCAATAATTTCTATTGTAAATGAGAAAAATTCCGGCACTCATTTGCTTGATATTTGAATGAAATTTTCTCTATACACAATTTCGGTGACATTTCGAAGTGACGTCGTACACGAAATTAGTTGATTTCTTTAATATTTTAGTAAAGTAAATTTATGTTTTGTTTATTTAATTTTATTTTCGATTTAATTCAATGTTTGGCTACAAAAGCCATAAAATATTTAAAGAAAAATTAAAACGTTAAAACCGTTTGAACTTTTTCAAGTCGTAAAAATTTAAATTTATTTCAAATTTTATTGAGTTTGAAATAAACAAAATTCAGTACGAAGTTGTTGTGCTGCTGCTAATGCAGTTCATGTTGTTGTTGCTATTGTTGTTTTAGTACCATATAACACATGGACAGACTGCTGGTAATTAGTTTTAACGATTAATTACTCACAAGCTGACCTCAACAATTCGATTTTAATTAAATCTCAATTTTATATACTTTTTTGCTGTTGTTGTTATTGCTTTATCTGCTTCTGGCTGCTGGTATTTTGTAAGCTTTTTCAATTTTCAAATATTCTAGATAAATGGCGGCAATTGGGCGCCAACGAAAAAAAAACCCCAACAAATAAATTTTTAGCAGCAAAGAAAAAAGAAAAAACCGGCATTAATCTCCTCAGATTTTTTTTTTTTAAATAAATCCAACAAAAATTAAATTCAAAAAATAATTTTCAATACCTCTGGTTTAGTTGAATTACAAAAAAAAAAAATCTATTTAGTCCATTTTGAATATAAATATTTTGCATAAAACGAAATATTATTATGTGCAAAACGATTTTGTTTGCTCTGCCAGCACTGCAAGTCAATGCACTTCTAAGCACTTTTTTTTTTGAAGAAAAACATTTTAAAAAATTAAAAATTGCAACTACAAAAACCACATACATAGGAATGTATGTAGTATATGTAGCATATCTTGTCTATGCATTTTAAAATTGTAGTGCGCTGCAGTTTATAGGATACTTTTTAATGTTTTATTTTCGTCTTGATCTTTTTTACAAATTTAAAGCCAAAAATAAATATTTTTGCAAAGCAAAAAAAAAATATAAAACAAAATATATAAACAATTTTGTAGAGTGTTTCTTTGGGTGAAACGTCTAGTAGGCGTGTCATTTACTTGTACTCTTGTGATGTCTGCTTGTAATTAATTAAGAATTTCAAGTATTTTTAGCAATTGCCATTATTTTGAAATTTGATGCAAAACAATAAAAACTATTTAATAGAAAATACATACATACAAAAAAAGACAACATACATATATTTGATAGAAAAATATATATATAAAAAAGATTTAGATTTTTATGAAATTTGTTGCATGCAATTTTTTTTAAATTCAGTAACAATAAATTTCATGATGCAATTGCTGCAAAAAAAACTATAATAAATAAATTGTATTTTTCAAAGAAAACCCCTTTTAAATGAATAAAACCCGTTTTGAACATTTATGAGAGTTTCAGCTTTTTTTAAGCATGCATTGCATGATTTTTATATTTTTTAAAAACTCATTTTAAACGTTTTGCATTTCATTTGTTATTCAATAGCATTTTTGCTATATTTAAACAAGAAGTTTCTTTTACATTTATATCTGATTAAAATTAAGGTTCGAATTATATTTTTAAGTTTTATTTAAAATCTTTTTGGATACTTGTGTGATATTTTTTATTTATATACACTCAGTTCCATGCTACAATATAAGATTTAAGTCTTGTGTATGGTTAATCAAAAAGAACTAAATAAATAATAATAATCTGTTTCTCTTATTTATAGCATGCTATAATATATTCAAAAAATTTCTGGCATGACATATAAATCTATTTTCATATTAAATTTTTTAGAAGATAAAAATAATTTATGAATTTTAATGTGAATTCAATGAAAACAATTAAAATTTTCGAGTAATTTAAATATGTAAAAGATTTTTTGCTCTTATTCATGGCATGCTATAAGTTTAAAAAAATTTCTGGTATGACATAAATATTTTCATATTGAATTTCGAGTTTTTATTTGAATAACATATTTTAAGTTTAGAAAAAATCTGTTGTCATAATTTGTTGCTTTATATTAAGCAAATTTATAGCATGCTACAATATGCATTTTATTTATATATTAAAAACTAGATTTCTTAAAAAATTCACATATGAAGTGGTAATTTTGCAAGTTTAAAGCATGTTAGAGATGTTCGATAGATTGCAATATAAAACTTATAATTTTTATTTCTATAGCATGCTACAAATATTTCTAATATCAATTCGTCAAATTAGAAATAAAAAAATGTTAATTAGCAAATTCTTAAAGGAAAGTATGTACTATGATAAAAAAATTTCTCTCATGCTATAAAAAATTTTAAAAACTAGATTTTTTTTAGAAAATAAAAAATAAATTAAAACAAGCCAAGACCAGACCGAAATTTACAGAATTTACAGAAGATTCAGGAAGACTTTTTCAAAGTACAGTTTGCGCGCTTTAAGATTAATCCAATTACATATGTATAATTGCGATTCTACTGTACTAGTTTTATATGTATATGAGGCCTACTATACATAATTTGATACTAAAGGTTCGTTATAAATAGAAAATAATACTATTAAGTTATATAAGAGTTTCTTATATATGCTTGTGCAAAAGGTGTAAATTTTATAGCATGCTAGAAAAAAATATTAAGTTTACGATAATTCATTTATTTTTGCATTTTACATAAGCAATTAATTAATAGGCAAAAAATAACCTAATCATTTTAGTTTTTAAAAAAAAATATCGTATGCAATTTTTTCTTGATATTAGTTTTCTTCTTATTTTCTTAGCAAAATCTATAAAATATGGTTTTAATTGCCTATTAATACCTTGGTATCGCATAATTTACTACCAAGCTTTAAAGCAGCTTAGTAATATACCAGCAACAATCTCCTTTCCAGGTAGTCACCATACCATTCATTCAACATGACAATTACCTTCAATATACACTGGTAAACAATTTTTTTTTACCGCACTTTATACGTTTGAATTCTTAAGAATGTTTCCGTTTAAATCAGTTTTTTATGTACATTTTAAATTTTTTTTATGTAATTTTGTAGTTGAGTGCGTTAAGCCTGTATTGGGATTTAAGGTTAAGTGCGCTATTGCACACATAGTTTAAACTTGAAGGCAAGAAGGTTTGCTTGCAGCACCTTCCTTCCTTCCCTGCCAAAAAGTCAGTGGACAAAAATAACTAAAAACCCTCAACAACAGCGCAAGAAAATCCACAAAAGCAACCATTTTAGCATAAAATTCAAACAATCTGGGTTTTTTTTTCATTTTATTTTCTTCTTAAACATACTTTTAACACTAAAAGTATTATAAAGCTGCTGAAATCGGGCGCAAAAAAAAGAGCAACAAGACAGGCTCAAATTCTTGGCATGGCTTGAAAAGATGTGTTTTCTGTGCTGTCGTATGTCTTGTATGGCATGTGTTATTTTAGTTTATTTCATTTTTTTCCTCCACTTTTTCTTTTAAAACGTTAAAGAAACTTTCAGGTTTTTTTCACACGTTAAATAATTTGCTTTGCACTTCAAAAAAGACTTGAAAGCACAGGAGAAAAAAAAGAAGGGAATTCGTATAAAAAATCTAAAATATGCCAATACGGTTTTGTTTGTCTTATTTCGGGATTTCTTAACAATAACAAAATTTTCGAAGAACCAAGAAAAAAATCAGAAGAAGAATAAATTGCATATTTTTTAGTATTCGTTTCTCAGGACAAGATAGTTTTTGTGATAGACACACATACAGACAGACAGACTTTAACAAACGCGTAAATTGGATACAATTCCTGCTTATTGACAATAAACATAAGCCGATTTACTTGAAATAAAATGAAAAACAAACACATCCCATTGAAATACATTTCAAAATCGGCTTTAAAACTTAAAAAAAAAAACAAAGATGACCACCGATCATTGACCATGACCATGCCAGTATTATTGACAAGGAGGCGCGTTAAAGCTTAAAAATATTAAGTATAAAAGTTCTTACACTCACTCGCAACGAATAAAAAAGTCATCTCGTATCTTTTTTTAAAACTCATTTAATTAATAAAATGTCTTTAGTGGTGAAAAATATAGCAACAACAACAACAATAACAATTTGAACGAAAAACCATAACTTTAAGCCCTTTTATAGGAAACAAAAACAAAGCAAAAAAAAAAGACGTTAAATAAAAATGGGCAAAAAGTAAAGCAAGCGCCCGCCTTCTGCTCTCTAAGTAGCTTTACATGGGCGTCTACTAAACTTGTTATAAATTGTAAATTAAAATTTAGCCTCCTTGGCTGGCTACAGACAGAAGATAGATTTAACTCGCCAAAAGCTTAAAAAAAAATTAAGCAACAACAACACCATCAACAGCAACTTAAGAACAAAATATGTCTTTTACAGTGCTTATATTAATTATAAGGCATCATCATCATTTAAAGCCACACTTAAGTAGAAGCAAAAGAAGAAGAAGAAGAGTAGTTTTGAAAAGTGAGAAAAAACGGCGACAAGCATGTTTAAGGATTATGACATGCTAAAATCTTAGAGTTTGTTTGGCCGGTTGTATACCGAACTGATAATGTGTTCTGTTGTACTGTGTTGTGTGTGTGTGTGTGTGTATTGCATATTTTATGATTATTGCCACGATTATTGGCAAGTCAAGTCGTCGTCTGCTAGTTGGATTTTTTGTTTTGTTGCCCATTATTTATTTATACTTGTTTATAAATTAAATGTGTGGATTTTTACACCTTAGCCCTGACTTTACACTACACCGTATAGCAACCAACTAAAGTTAAATAAAGAACATGGCAAATGGCTGCAAAATATTTAATAAAGGGCTAAAAACGATACTCATTCTTAACTGACAGACAGATAGACTGAAAGACAGTACATATTTTTTTTTTAAATTAATATATTCTTGAAATGAAATGGAAAATAAGTGTTTATGACACAACAACAACACTCAAGGTTAGAAGTTCTTTTTTTTTTGTCTCAATAGTTCTATGGAAAACAAAATTTTTGAATAGAAACTAATGAAATAAAGGAATTTTATTATGTAGAGATTTTAAAACGCTGTAAGCCAAAAAAAGAAATGCAAATATATTAAAATTAAAGCAAATATGATGATCAAATTTGAAGAATTAAAGTTTTGGGCATAATTTCTAACATGCTATAAAAATATTTTGGTCTAAGATTTGAATGTGAGATTGTCGAAAACTAAAATATATAATAGATTTTAATGTTTAGTGCATATGAACTTTGAAATAGAGGTATTGAGTTGTTAAGAGAAATGTTAAAACAGAAATTGTATTTATAAAGAAAAAAGTGAAGAAATATAAAAATTTGAAATAAGATTTTGAAGAATTCAAGTTTTACAAAAAAAATTCTAGCATGATATATTTTTTTTTGGAATTACAAATGATAATAAAAATTGTAGGTGTAAAGAAAAAAGTGACAGAAAACTGAAAGTTTAAATTAGATTTTAAAGAATTCAAGTTTTGCAAAAAAAAATTTTTAGCATTATACACATATTTTTTTGGACTTCCAAATGAAATTACCACAATTTTATGTATGTATGTATACATATACATGTATACTATTCTGGTACCTTTCTCTCTTAAGAGGAAACTTGGTCCAGGGACAATACTGCCGAATGAGCGCAGTCAAATACCTGGGGGTTGTTTTTGATAGCAAGTTGACTAGGAACCGTCATGTTGAATGTGTTACACAGAAAGCCTCTAGGGCGATCTGGGCGGTGAAGAGTTGTACTGGGTGCACCTGGGGCTTGAGCTCAAAAATGATCATGTGGATCTATACAATGATTGTCAGAACAATCATTATGTACGGCGCAATTGTTTGGTGGCAGAAGACTCTCCAGACTACGGCGAAGAACAAACTCTGCAAGGCTCAGAGAATGGCGTGTCAACAGAAGATTCAACGTCACAATTCCGCTTAGGGCTACGTGGGAGGGTAATGGTCCCTTTGTGGATTCCAGAAGTTTATGTTGGTATACGGATGGATCCAAAACTTTAGATGGAGTAGGCGCTGTGGACCCAACATGAAAATCTCAGTGCCCATGGGTAAATGGCCCACGGTATTTCAGGCGGAAAGAAAGGCAATCACCAAATGTGTTCATATTAATTTGAGCAGAGGCAATAAAGGCGCGCATATAGCTATCTTCACCGATAGTCAGGCTGCCTTAAGCCCTTAGTTTCATGGGAATGCCGTTCTAAGCTTGTTTTAGAGTGCTTTGACTCACTACAGAAACTATCGATACGGAACAAGGTATATAAAGGCTATAGCGGTCACCCGGGTAACGAGGTAGCGGATGAATTGGCCAAGAGGGTCCAGAGCCCTTTTGTTGAGTAAATTGGTCGAATGTTACTACTCTAATCAGAGAGAACGACATGTCGAACGCTTCTCCCGGTCTAAGGCAGGCCAAATCATTGTTACAGCCATTTTCATACAGTGGTGGTATCCTGAATTTCAACAGGAACGCCTTACGGCTAGTTACTGGTTTCCTCTCCGGTCATTATGGACTGAACTACCATCTTTGGAAAAGTAGCCGTTTATGCATGGAAGAGGATGAGACAGCGGCACACATTCTCTGTGAATGTATAGTCTTATGTAATAATAGAAGGCGGCGTGTTTTTCTTCCTGAATTTGTGTGTTCCGATGATATTAGGCGGGCTTCTCCAAGCTCTGTGCTGACTTTCATAAGGAGAGTCATTCAGACCTTGGTTTAATGTAAGAGATCCATGGCACAAAAGATCCAATAGGTGATGCAGTGCCGGTCCTTGGACCAGATCTATCCATTCTATACATATACATATATTAAATAACAAAATTTTGCACATGTGAATTAAAAATTATAGCATGGTATAAGAAATCCCAAAACTCGAATTGCAAACAAAGAGCTAATACTCAATCTTAATTGCCAGCCAAATAGACTGAAACCACGTATTTTTATGTTTGAATTAATATATTCTTGAAGTAGATTGGATATACATAATATGTTTATGACACAGAAATAAAGTTTGGAAGGTTTTTACACAAACATATGAAGTAGACAGAATCTTGAATAGAATATTAAAAAAGGTGGTAAGCAAAAAGTTAACGAAATATTAGTATTTAATGAAAATGTTTGTAAAATTTTTAAAAATTACTATTTTTAAGAAATTTCTAGCATGCTATAAAAAGTTTTTACAAATAAAATTTTATAAAGTTAAAGATATAAAATGGAAAAACTATTTGAATCCATTGTGACACTCTTCTATGAATAACATGTGAACAATAGCCATGATCTATGATGGGAATCGAACCTACGTCATCTGTACTGTGAGACCAATATCGCTGCTAATCGGTCACAGCGCGCAACCGTTTTCTTCATTAACAATTAAAATTTTTATATATATTTTAGTTACGCTCTAGATCACTGCCTAATTTAGGTAAATTTTGTTTAATTTTCTTTTTTGTTTTTTTATAAAAATGTGATCTAAATTAGAATAGATAAAATACTCGTATTATACAAAAAATCTAAAAAAGAGATAAATTAAAAAACGCTGAACAAATAGTTTTAGATAATTTTAAATTAATCTAAAAACTTTTTACAGACTTTGAAAAATTGCAATTTTGAAATAATTTATAGCATGCTACAATTTTTTTTATTTAATTTTTAATTGATATTGTTAAGGTTATAATAAAATTTAAAGTTTTGCAAGTATTTTATAAAAATATATAGCAAGCTACAACGAACGCAACACGAAACTTAAATGATAACGAAATTATTTAATCATTTATTCTTTAATTTAATTTAATTTTCAAAAAAATGTCAACACATTTTAAAGGCATTTTCAGTTTTTTTTTACACATAATTTCTGGAAATATTTTTAGTGAAAACAAAACCCCATAATTAAAATGAGTTTACAACTTTTTACAATAAACAAATGAAATCAAAGAAAATAACAACAAAAACCACAAAAGAAATTTAAGGAAAAACACAATTTATATAAAAAACACGAGCTAAATGTTTACAGTAAATTAGACAAAACTTGTGCTTAACAATTACAATCAAGTAACTTGGGATGGACAGAAATCTATAAAAAAAAAAAATAATTATAATAATTAAAACAGACATTTAGGCGGTATTCGTTAACACCCCCGCTGGCCGCCCCGCTTTGAAGTTGAAATGCAACCAACAATTTCCATTTAACAATAATATAAATTTTATGATTTTAATTTGAAAATCTGTTTGTTGTTTCATTTTTATTATACATTTTTCAAACAAAAAAATGAAGCTGTTTAGAGGAGCTCATGAAGTTGGGGGAATTTTTTTATTTTCTTTGTAAGAAAGAAGGTGTTTTTCATCACGGAATCTTTTCAACAGTTTTGTTAATGAATGATACGAGTTCAAAAGTACTATTTGAAGTTTGTGATTTAAAAATATTTATACATTTTTAGTGGGCAAAGACCGCCCATGTTTAATTTACATTTTTACGATTATATTTATTCTACTCTAGATTATGAAATTGATACTTTTAGAGGGAAACAGTTTCTCATGCACAATCGTTTTTTTTTTTTTTTTTTTATTCCTATGGCGTTAATTAAACTATTATATTTATTATATGAATAGATGAAAACACAAAAGACTTAATGCAAGTGCTCACACTATGGGATTTTTTTTTATTATTTATTTTCTTACAAACGAATAAAATAAAATTCATTAGACCTTAAGACGTCATTAACAAAGTTTTGTTAAGAAACCTTAAAAGTGCCTGTGTTTTGAGAAAAAAAAATATATTTACATAAATATATACGTGGATGGATGTACATACATACGTGTATATTTTTTTAATATTGGTTTCTGTTCTCTACGAGTATTAAAACAATAATTCATTTTGAATTACATAAAATTTAAAAAAATAAAAAAAAAATATATGTATATAAAACTAGACGTCACAGTCTCATTAAATTTGTGAGTGTTCAGGGTCAAAAAGAAATTTATTTGTTTTGTCAATTGAAAAATGATTTTTAATTGAAAAAAAAAAAATTAAATAGCGCACAAAGTTTTTTCCTCTGTTTTTATATTGACGTACAACACACACACACACACACACAATGTGGCTGGCAGAAATGGCTAAAATATTATTTTAATGGAAATTTTTCGGCAATGATTTGGCTCAATGGCGCCAAAAAAATCATTCAAAAAAATCATTCAAACAAAAGGAAATTTCAATTAATCAAAACAAATTAATTTATATTTAAGAAAAATAATTGATTAATAAATATTCAGAGGAAATTGCTGTACAAAATGTTAAAATTATTCGCACAAAAACACAAATGTGAAAATAAGGCCAAGCCAAGTTCCTATCCAAAATATTTCGGCCGTAAAAAGTACTGAGATCAAAATAAGGACCAAGTTCTAGGCAACCTATAAGCTTCTCACTTCTTTTTTCTAAGTTGTTTTTGTATAAATATTTATATGTATTGCTTATCTGGGCCTACCTGTGTACTGAATTTCAGCTTTCTAGCTACACTGGAATTGCCGCATATATAGAAGGGGCACCCTAGTCCCCCTAGATGAAAAGTGCCCGTTTAAAAATTATTTTTGTTAATTTCTCATCAGGACCTACCTGTGTACCAAGTTTAAGCTTTATAGCTCTACTGGAAGTGCCCCATACAAAGAAGGGGCACCCAAATCCCCCGGGTGGAAAGTGCCCGTTTTCAGATTTTTCTTGCTAATTTCACACCAAAACCTACCTGTGTACCAAGTTTCAGCTCTCTAGCTATACTGGAAGTGCCTAATAATATTGATGAGTGAGTGAGTCAGTGAGTGAATATGTACTAAAATATGGACTGTTCACACCTTAATATCTCGGGAAGCTTTTACGTTAAAACTTAACCTTTGAGGTCACCTCTGTGGGCAGACCTTATGTTTCCAGTTTCATTATATTATGATCAAGAGGAGCAAAGGGGGGTTACAGCTCGAATGGTTTCGTGCAAATATACACACTGTGTGCCCGAAGTTGACCTTGCGCACTACCGTTCGCCTAGATATAAAAGAAAATGTGGCATGCTACAAAAATAAACAATCGTTTACTAGTCTCGCTTGCTATGAAATTAAAAATTTTACAAAAATCCTCTAAAAATTGAACAATTCCAAATTTGTTAAAAATATTTAAATTTTAAAAATTTTTGGTGCAATTTTTAAATGTTATTTGTAGCATGCTAAATAATTTAATTTTAAAATTTCTTTAACATTAATATGGCATGCTTAAAAAAAGTACTTTCGCTTTTTTACTTGTGACTAACAATGAATTTAGATGAAGTTACAAATAAAGAAACAAATATTATCGCTTGCTAGAATATTGTTCAAGATTGTAATAAATTAATTTCTACTCATCATTTAAATGTTAAAATTTAATGGTTAAAAAGTTAATACAAATTTCATGTTCTTCTATTTACACCTCATGTTTAAAAAGTTTTAGTATATTTTATATAACTTTTGCAATATTATCGCACGCTAGAACAATTTTAAAGATTTAAAACAGATGCTTTGGCAAAACTAATTTAAAATTGTAATGTATTGTTTACCCATTTAAAATCAAAGAAAATTTTATATGGTTAAAGCGTATAAGTGCATTTTATATAAATTTTACAAATTTTACAAAAAAATCAAAAATCGCATGTTATAAAATTTTTTAATTGAATAGTCTTGAAATAAGCAACAATTTAACAAAAGTTCTGCAAATTGTTAAAATTTTCGTTTTAATTTTTTTCTCGCATGCTATAAAATACTTAATAACTTCTTAAAAACTATTCTAGACTGCACAACACCACCTAATTATATTTTATGAATTAAAATAGAAATATCTACATGGTTATTTTTTTTCAAATTCCTTTATTTTTTTCCTTTCCCGAGTTTGAATATAATTATTTCCAGGTAATCTGTTTTGTAGTCTATGAAGTGATTCCCGTATTAAAATTTTACGAAAATTTTCTATTTATAAGAATAGCATTTTTTTTATTCGAGAAATCGATTTTTTTTTTTTATATTAAAATCAAAAATACAATGAAAAATCCCAAAAAATTGCATGGAAAGTTTTCTGAAATTTGCGTAAAAAAAATTACAGGATTTCCGGAGACATATACAACCCACCTCAGAGCTATGGTGGTCACCCTTAGTGAAATTTTTCTCAAGACATACAAAAATAATCCCATAAAATACGGTGTGGTGGAATACTTTTGCACTAACTATAAATTAGTTTGAAATTAACCCTTGAATACAGTTTAAGTTTTCATTTTTAATGTTCAAATCAAATGTAAAGCTTAAATGCAAGCAGAGATTTGTACAAGAATTTTATATCAAATATTTTTGTAGGAGCATATAGCCCGTAATATAGCTTTCTGTTCATTTGCATAAAAAGAACGTAGAAGATACATACAGTAAAGAGCGTTAGAGGGTTAAAATGTTCCTCATAGTGTTCTATATAAAATTTCTAATCAGGTTGTGATCCTGCCCGAATCACAGTCATATATATTTAAAACGACCTCTGGCGAAATCAATCCTTAATATCATGTGTTAATTTAATTATGTTGTACAGTGTAATTTTACAATTTCCCAGGTGTTTTTAATTAGGTAACTATCAGTGCTCGAGTGCGATTTCCTTCAAGTATCTTTGATAGTTTTTTTTTTTTTTTTTAAATAATAAATCTCACATTTATTATCTATAGATTTTAATTAGAAAATCTGCATCTTTATTTGCTAACAAGTTTTTTTAACGGCCAAAGTATGTGCTAAAGTGTGTGCATGTGTGTATATGTGTGATTGTGTGTTTGTATTTTTATTGACATTGAATGTGGCAAACGAAACGTACATATTTATAAATATAAATTATTAAATATTTTTACTATTCAAATTTAATTAAATTTTACAAATTAATAAACAATAAAATGTCTTGCTATTTATTAAGAAACAAAAACAAGAACAAAAACAAAAACAATCGTTAAAAAAAGAAAACAAATCAAAAGTCTAATAAAAACTAAAAGCGTAATTTTCTGGTAATTGAAAAGATGCATAAATAACAACGAAATAAATTTAAATATTTAAATAAATATAAACAGAAACAACACCAACAACAACAACGCAAGAATTTGCGTAGTTCTTGTTGAGAAGAAACTGAATCAGGCATTTTTTTTCTACTACTTCTTCTTCTTCCTCGTCTTTTTCTAAATTTATAGTAAATTAATGCAAATTGTTTGCTTGTAGTATTTTGGCGCCAAAGAATTTCAATAATTTTTAAAACAAGATTGTTAACAACTTTACAAGCTTTTGCTTTTATATAAATTTTTATATAAATTTTCTGTTGCTTTTATCTTTTAAGCTAAAAATTATTAATATTTTACAATAAATTTAATAGATATTTATTTAACATATTTTGCTACTGTTCGAAATAAAAAAATGGAATTAAAGAAATAAATAAAACAAAAATTACTTGAATGCATTTGACTCCCACACAAAAATCATAGTAATTTACATTAAGGCCAATCACAGACTATTGATTTGTTAGTTGGCATAAGTTGCTCTAAAGTTATTATGAATAAGCCAAGTTTATACAACTGTTAAGGCCACTATTACAGCATAGTGGTAAAGTCCGTAATAGTTATCATAAACATTAGCTATCCTGAAAGATAATGTTAGAATTAAAGGTGGAGGCACATAACACGCGTTTTAGCGTCAACGCATTCTACGCGTTTGAAGCATTCTAAGCTAAGTTACATACGATGCGTTTTGTGCGGCAAAATAACCATCAAAACATTTTTCAAAAACAGCTGATCGCTTTAAGAGAGGCGTAGGATGTTTACAAAAGTAGAAAGTAGATCTACTTCAACGCGTTCTATGTGTCGCCGCTTTTCACGCGGCTGTCAAAAAAATTTAATTAGTGTAATTGTATATGACAAGTTACACAACAGACAGCGAAGAACGCTTAAACGCATAGAACGCGTTGAAGTATATCTACTTTTTACTTTTTTAAGCATCCTACGCGTCACTCAAAGCGATCAGCTGTTTTTGATAGCCGTTTTGATGGTTATTTTACTGCACAAAACGCGTCATATGTAACTTGAAATTAAGAAGAGCGTAGAATGCATAGAATGCTTCAAACGCGTAGAATGCGTTGACGCTAAAACGCGTGTTTGTACCTCCACCTTAAGTTTTCTCCATTCTTACAACTGTCAGATAACATGAAGAATGTAATTTATATACTGTGGCAAGATTGCAATACACAGTGATTATCTACTTTTGGTTGGTAAAAATACTTCGTGGCAACGACTTACTTCTGTTGTTTTCTTTTTGCCTTCACGTAAGTTACCATATCTTCAGCAGAAAATATGGCAGCTTCAAATTCGTAATGTTCATTTGTAAAGTTGCCATCAAGGCGAATTCATTTAACAGGTGGAGTTATAAAGATAGCTGAGCTACTTTTTTCTTGCATAATCGAGGTCGATATGTCGAAATTTATAAAAGCAAGCATAGGGGCGATATTTTAAATTTTGTTGTAATGTGGTAATTGTTGTAGAATTAACACCACCTGGTAAGTGAATTCGCTTTGGTTTATGTTAACTTGTAATAACTAAAAACCATTTATTATCTGTCAGATATCATTCTAAAATTACTTCTTTGTAAGTTATAATAATGGCCCATAGAAAAATTATAGCTTTCCAAGAAATCAATTTAATTGAACTGTGTTGCTACCATCAGCCTGAATTATGTTGTGATTTTTCTCACTCAAATTGTATATTTTTTTTTTCTTTTTTAGTCTTGAAATATTTTGTTTATAATTTAATATTGAGGTCGCCGACCGTTCGTTAGTATTTAAGCAATTTCAGTTTTTAATGTTATAATAATTTTATTCACACCTTTAAAAAAAACCGAAATAATGGCGCATATGAAAAATGTTTACACATAAAAATTTATTAAAGCAGTTTGCGAATTTTCGTTTGTAACAGATTTTTTTTCCGTAGAAAAACAATTTTTAAATAAATTTGTTATAAATAATTTTAGACAAAACTTTGCAACACAAAAACACAATAGGAGTATCTGGTATATGTGGCATTTGATAATTGTAATTCTGTTGCACAGTGTTATTTGCTAATTTCTGAATGTAGTAGAAATATTATTTACTATTTTTGTAGTCAGTCAGCACACATGAAATGATTTTCAGATTGTTTATGAAAAAGGAAACTTGGTGACAGCTTCAAATAACAAACATTTTACAAAAACAAACTTGAATGTGAAGCGAAATAATGGCAAAATCTTAACAATAATTACAGAAAAACTGAATGAAAAACATTAAAATGTTTATTTGTGAATGAAAAAAAAACACAAAACAAAATAAAATAAAATAGAAATAGAATTATGTGTGACAATCAAACAAACAGGTGAAACGCAGAGAAAATTAATAAATAAATAAATGCAGGCATCGAATGGCTTGTAACCCACAATAAATAAATAAACTAAAATGGTATTGAGCAAAAATTTTAAGTTTACGCAAAAACAAATAAATTTGTTTCACACAAAATTTATTAGTGTCTTCAAACACAAAATTGTCAGATTTAGTCGAATTGTAAAATTTTCGTGGTTTGATATAAATACGAACATTTTCACCTGTCAGGCTATAAATTTTTCTGATAAAGAAAAATTTTATTACCAAATGTCTGTTTTGAATACAGGCATAACGATAGAGTGGCTTAACCTGCTACAAATATAAAGTTTTCAAATAATCTAATATATAAAATTCTAGTGTCACGATGTTTGTTATCGAACTCCTCCGAAACGGCTCGACCGATTTTAATGAATTTTTTTATGCATATTCAGTAAGTCTGAGAATCGGCTACTATCTATTTTTCAAACCGCAAACAACGTTTGCCGGGTCATCTAGTTATTTTATAAAATTTCTTAAAAGAATTTTGAAATATGTTCATTTCATTCATCAAATATATATAGCGTGAGAGAAATGTTGTAAAATATTTGCAAGAACGTGACGAAATTTTGCAATAAGTGAGAAAATATATTCGGCGACGCAAATAAGATATGCTGTTGATGGGTGAAATATATAATTTATATAAAGTAGCATGCGATTGAAATTAAATTTTGTTTAGAAATTTATAATATTTTGCAACTTATCAAGTGTATGACTTCAAACATGTTGTTCTTAGACACTCTCTCATGCAATATTTTTTTTGTAAAATTTTACATTAAGAATAAATCGAAAGAGCTTTAACATATGCGTCAATCAGTTACATGAAGAAGATGTGCTGGAAGGTAAAATCTTTGCAAAACTGAGATTTGTAGTAATAAAAAAGCGTCAATTTATTAACGATATAATTCTCGTATGCTAATTTCTCAAAAGATTTATATAAAAAAGAGTTACGTTCACATGCAAGCGAGCTAATTAACTAACAAGTGACAATAAACAGAGATAAGTATGAAGCACTGACGATGGTTGAGTACGGCGGCCTTCGAAAACAACGCTGACGGGATTTGTGTTTAAAATGATGTTGATTTTATTTGATGATTGCAATAATGAGCATGCCTTTTTCTCTTTGAATATCCCCCGGGTGTAGATAGTTTCATCTTGTTGACTTTTAAAACCAAGATGCAATGCCTCCCGGGGTATAGGGTAATCTGACTTTTATATACATAACCTTTTGTCAGTTACCCATAAAACTTATATGCACTGAACAATCTCTGAATTAACAGAGCAACGGAATGTGTATATATTTTATAATGAAGGAAGTGGCTTGCCACGTAAGTCTATATAGAAGGTGTAAGGGTACCTAAGGTCTAGCCCATGATCAAAACCAATATAATAAAGCTAATCCTTCGGGATTTACTTTCGAAACTCCACCAGTAGTTTGAACTGGTACTACGGGGACCGGCAAGCTCTCATGGGAGATTGTTTACCGGAGGATAGTTGTGATGACCTATGTTGGTCACACGATTGCGGTGTGAAGTACTAATTAGCCGCCGCATCTACCCTCCGATTGCATGATTTCGTGGCCGGTCGCTGGTTGAGGTCTCCTTCGGGAGTACACGTAGTAGTTGTGGTTGTTACCAAAAGCTGGGAGAGGTGTTGGTTTAAAGACTGATGCTTTTTCCGGTGCTTGCGCTGGACGGACTTCGTGTCTACCAACGTGAAGCCTCTATATGCTGTTGTGAATCAACAGATAATAGAGTTTAGGTAGCTCGAACACTTTAGCAAGGTGTTTGGATATGGTGGGCCTTGGCCATGTCTGAGAATTTGCTACCTGATGTTGTCCCCAAGGGGATGACTTCAGGTTGTATCCGAGGGGGCGGCTCGGGGGCGATGGTGGAGGCATTGTTTTCATCCAGTGTTTAAGTACACCGTCAGATACACATTCTCTTTGAATATATTTTACGAAACGTAACCAATGTAAACACTTTGAATAATTAGTGTATCATGAGAGTAAAATTTATAGCTTTGAGGCAAGTTATCCGCCTCCTGAAATATCAATTATCAAATAACTTCTTCATTTATGGACGGATTTTTTATAAAGAAATGTTTTCTAATTAATTTTTTTTCTTTGAAAATCCGATAAAGAATTTTTTTGCAAGAATAACAATGTTAAAATCAATTGAAGGGAATTTTAGCATTTTGCAAAGCTTACGGATTACAAACTCAACCAATCAATGACTTATTTGAAATGTATTTTCTTTACCGGACTCTTTTCTCTTTAAAAATTTCAAAGTTGGACAGTTCTTTTGTGATCAAATTATATGCCGATTTATGCATGAAATAAAATGATTCAAGCGTTTGATCATCTCTATATGATGATATCAGAGTCTTATTTTTGAAGGTTGCACATTAATGTGCTTTTTAGGCAGGCGTCTTTAATAAATGGATTATACTCTCGTTATAATTAAATCCTGCCAGGCCAGGCCAGGCGGTAGTTTTTTTTTTTATTTTATTGATTTTTTTGTAGCATTCAATTTATTAGTCAGCACATGCTTAGAGCTTTGTCGCAATAAATTCAATTTATAATGTTAAATATTTTTTTTTTAACAAAACCTAAATAATCAGCATATGATCGGTTTAGTTTTCTTTAGTTGTTTTCCGTTTGAGTTAATTGAAAATAAAATTTTAAATTATGTTTATCATATTTTCCTTTCTTTTTGTGTTTGTTTTTAATGCAATTAAACGTTCATTTAACATTAACCTACTTCACAAGAGGCAACAACAACAACATTAAAATAAATGTAAATATAAAATAATAAAAAGAATAAAATATAAAAATTGATTTCATCTGTTTATTATGTGAAAAAGACCCTTAAAAATTTTTATTTATTTGGTGGAATTAACAAATTGTGTGCCATTAAATTTGCTTATAAATTATAAATTTATAAAGAAGAAAAAGAAAAAAACACAACAACCACCAACAACCACCAACAACAACAACTACAAACCGAAGTATGTTTGTTGATAATATTTAATTTTCTAATCATCAACTATAAAAAAGCATTAAATTTTTTTTCTTGTTTTTTTTTTTAATAAAATTTATTTTTAATTCAAAATTGTGAGCTCACAATCAAAAGCAATAACGTTTTTTTTTTTTTTTTGTTTGTACTTTTATTAAGTGATGAAGACAAAAAAAGAAAGATAGAAAAAAATTAATAAAAAAAAAACATACAAAAGTGAATAAATGTGGCGCCAAACTTAAAAAAATAATTATACAAATAACAACAATAAGTAGAGAAGAGAAAAAATTAAACATACAGAAGATAATTTAGGCTGGCCAAAAAAAAAAAACAAATATTATAAGAAAAAAAAAAAAACAACCAGAACTTGGAACTGAAGTTTTTGTTAAGCGTTGAAGCGTTTTAATTAATTAACTAGTGGCGATTTAGTGATTGAGTTGTTAGCAACTTGTTAGTTAGCCGGTTTTATCCAACAAGCACAAATAGTGGATACAAATTTAAAAATAAGAAAAATTTTAATTTCTTTTTTTTTTAATAAAATTTAAAGATCAGAGACCAGCGGAGAATTATTAGGCCTTATCACGAGTGTCGTAGTCGTAGTCGAACTTTAACGACTCCCATGTAAAATATACTCGTATAGGGAACGTTGCCACATTTTACAGATTTCGTCACGACTACGACACTCGTGCTAAGGCCTATTATTTAAAAAAAAAGCATTAAAATCAACCAGAATTTTCGTATATGGTTTTTAGTTTTGCACAGAAAAATATATAAACTCAAAATTTTTTTTGTTAAATTAAGTATTTATCGCTTGAAAAGTCCGTATCGGAGAATTAACTGTTCGGATACCTGATTTTAGAAAATTTTTACTTGAAATTCTTTTAATACACTTTGGGCTAGATTTAAGTACGGTCGGATCGATTTTTTTCTTTTAAATGTAAGAATATTGATAATAGAAAAAAAATTACTTTTTAGAAATCGTTTAATAGCCAAAAGTCCATGCCAGTCAAAAATCGACAAATCATGCGATCTGGCAACCGAGAATAGAACAGTTACTATCACTACTCCTCTTCTTTTGTGGTAACCACAACCGCTCCACTAACACATGACTCATCCTAACAAGACACCCGAGGATCAAACTTAGTAAATAATTATAGCATGCGAGGAAATAATTTATTTAAAAATTTTAATATGTTTTCTGTTAATTCATCTTAACTGTCTAGCCAACCGCTAAACTAATAAACTAGCCAGTGTAACACTAGACACCTTAAGATAAAAATAAGGAAATAATTATATCATGCTAGAAAATAAGTGATTTAAACTTTTTAACATGTTTTCTGTTAATTCGTCTTAACTGTCTAATCTTCTTCTATGGGAAGTACAGAAACTGCACTAAAACACGGTCCAGCCTAACAAGATAACCAAAGATAAAAATTTATAAATAATTATAGCATGCTAGAAAATAATTGATTTAAAAATTTACACATTTTTCACTATTCTTCTTAACTGTCTAATCCTCTCTTATGGGAAGCACAACTGCTACACTAAAAGACGACCTACCGTAAAAGAGACACCCGAGGATTATACCTACTCAGTAAACAATTATAGCATGCTAGAAAACAGTTTATTTAAAAATATCAATATATTTTCTATTAATTCGTCTTAACTGTCTAATCCTTTACAAAAATTTCCGTCTAATAAATTTTTAATATATTCGTTTTAAGTTTTCTTTTCTTTAAGATGACACTTTGATAAATTAGTTTCTTTCTTTAAAAAAATTCGTTTTTTTATTAAAATCTATTACAGGAAGTTGTTTTGTAACTTAAAAACTACAATTTTGTCGATTTTATTTTTTCATTTCATACAAAGTTTCCACATCATGTTTAGCAAAAAAAAAAAAGAAAAAAGAATGCAACCAGCCAGCCAGCCAGCCAATCATCATCTATGGCCTGTTTTATTTATGCCAAGTTTTTATTTTTTAATTTTACTTTTGTACCTACGTACAAACTCTTCACTAGATAAAAATTTACAAAAAAAAAGGAAAAGCAAAAAACAAAAATAGAAAACTAAAATGTTTAAAGTGGCGTCTAACAGCCGCTTACAACAAAACTTGAACGCGTAGGTTAAGTTTTCTTTTTTGTTAAACAAAAAACAACAGCAACAACAGAATAAGCGAAAAAAGCAAAGCAATTTGATAAAATTGACAGTTTACTTTACATCAAAATGAAAGAGAAAAAACACTTAAAAATATAAAACTTTTTACTTTATTTTTTTGTTTGTTTTACAAATAAAAATTGCATGTGTAGGAATCTGCTAAATGCAATTTGGCGCCTCAATGGCTTGCAACGTAGGCTTTAAACATTAAAAGTTTTTTTCTTAGTTGTTTTTCTGTTGTTGCGTTTTCAATCTTCTCAAAATATAAAACGAAATTTTTTGTATTTAAATGTTTAAGTAAGCATTTCCGGCAGGAGGTTTAAAATTTTTCGTTTTAATAAAAAAGGCATCATATAACACTCTTTTTTTTTTTTGGTATTTCTTTCTGTTTCGTTAAGGTTTGTAATTTTATAGTTTTGTAACTGAAGAAGTTTTGTTTGCTTTTTTTTTTAATTTTAAACGCAAAAAAAGAAATCGGAAAATAAATAAAAAAGAAATCAAATTAATTTGTTGTTTTTGAAAATAGTTTTTGTTTTCTTTTGCTTGCTGGCTCTGGCTGGCTGGCTGGCTGTTTTTGTGGCGCCATTTAGTGTCAATGTGTCAAGTGTATGCGAAATAATTACAAAAATGTAATTAAGCGTAAAAGATGTTTTCGTTTCAACACAATTTAACCAAAAAAAAATGATTTTTTTTTTCTGAGAAAACCAAAATTTTAACAAATACACAATATTTTTTGGCAATTAATAATTTTGTCGAATACAATCTACAACAAAAAATTATAAAATTAATTAATTAAAATTTTTTTTCTGTAAATAATCCGAGAAATTATTGGTTAAGAAAAACTCCTTTAAAAGTCCCTGTAAAATGCAAATATGCCAATACCAGAGTGAAAATAATTAGTCTGTTTTAGGCAACTCCCAGGCGAATTCCAACAAAGTGGCTTCGACAGCACTGGTGGTTATATTCGCCCTACTTTCGCCGCTTGTATTTTTCTTCTTCTTCTTTCTCAGTACATTTTTTGACATTCCACAGGATGGAATTTTTTAACACAAATTGGGCTGAGACCACCTTGTATGAATTCGCCTTGGAGGCCTCTTTAAAAAACTTTTCACACACACACACACACACACACCCATCAACAACGGGAAAATATTTATTTTTATTCTTAAAAGAATTCTCGAAAACTGTCTCAATGTTTTATCCATTTTACCGCTTTCAAAAACTATAGAAATTTCAATTCAATAACGGCCTGTCCTCTGATCGATAATGCCGGAATTGTAAACTAAAAACAACTTGTCCTTTATATTTATTTGTTTAGATTTTGTGCCATTATTTGTTTATAAGAAGTTAAATAAAATTGCTTATTAGTGAAACGCAGGTTAATGTTTTTAGGTCTAGAAATCCAGCGTTCGATATCGTTCAACATCATGGAACAGGGCGCAAATCTCACTTGCAATTAAATTCACCCTCCTTTACTATTTCTTACAGTTTTAGCTTAATGGATCCACGTATTTACTATTACATGTACAAAAATACTGGCTTAGTTGTTAATTTTAAAAATACAGTAGTTTTCCGATTTAACGAACATTTGTATTTAACGAACATTTGTATTTAACGAACATTTGTATTTAACGAACATTTGTATTTAACGATCACTAATGGTGTTTTCTTTTCTACCGAAAAAATGGTACATCTCCATGCAGAAAATGGACGTTGGTGTTCGTTTCTTAAAAATGTTTTGCTCTCTAAAAGGGCAGTGTGTTTGATTCTAAAAGAATCGCCCTCAGTAATGGTGGAAGGCATTGCACTTTTTGCCACTTCCAGTACAGCTAGAGAGCTAAAATTTGGTACACAGGCAGGCCCTGATGAGAAAATAACGAAAAAGACTTTTAAACGGCCACTTTTCACCTGGGGGGACTATCATGCCCCTTCTTTGTATGAGGCACTTCCAGTATAGCTAGAAAGCTGAAATTTCGTACACAGGTAGGCCACGATAAGCAATACACATAAATATTTATACAAAAACAACTTAGAAAAAAGAAGTGAGATCTGCACAAAAACAAAAATGTGAAAATGAGCTCAAGTTCCTATTCAAAAGTACTGAGATCAAAATAAGGACCAAGTTTTTGATAGGTACAATACCATCTCATTTCTAGGCAACTGTAAGCTTGGCAACATTTTTTGGCCTTTCTAATATGGGAAAAAATTCTTGGAAAAATTTTGCCAAGCTTACAGGTTGCCTTGAAATAAGATGGAATTGCACCTATCAAAAACTTGGTCCTTATTTTGATCTCAGTACTTTTTACGGCCGAAATATTTTGGATAAGAACTTGGCCTTATTTTCACATTTGTGTTTTTTGCGGATTAGAATTAGTGGATTCTTTAACTATAACTTCTGATAGTTTTTGAAATCTTTATAGACATGAAGATTGAAGGTCTGGGATGACAACGATCTTTCCTTTTTTTTTTTTGAGTTTACAAAAATCAATTCAATGTTTCTATTAACTTCATTTGTAATAAATATGCTGACTTTAAGGAGCGTCAGTAAAATAAAGTTTGCATAAAAAAACGTAAATGTGAGCTTTGCTAGTAAAAACAATTTAAACAAACGCGTTTGGGGATAAGAAATTTTATCAGTGTAAAATCGAAGTAAAAATTCAAAGGAGTCTGTAAAAAAAAGACTGTAAATTAAAAACGATCGGAATACAATTGCGGAATTGAAATCATTACGATCGGAATGCGTGATTTTAGAATTTTCGGTTTGCTGGAGAAGATACAACATATTTTTGTTTTCTTTTATCTCTTATGCGATTGTTGTTTGTTTGATACACTTGTAATGTAATATTATGAAAAATAACACTAAAAACTCAATTGTAATTCTCATTTAGTTAACGTAACAAACTTTCATTAGAATCCTAAGTTGCATTTGAAAATTTCCCCTAAAATTATTGAGAAATATTGGATGGAAAGGTTTAAACAAATCAAAATGTGCTGGACAGATTGCACTCGAAGTTGTTATAAATTTTTTTTGTAGAATTTTGAAAATTTTCAATTTAACATTTTAAATTTACAAATGATGTTTGCAAAAATTTCATTTTAATTAATTGCAATCTTTTAACTAATTACACATATTTTCCTTTAATCTTTTCAGTTTCCGAATGTCAATTTGGCAAAACTTTACGTGAACTGGGATCGTCCTGGTACGCTGATTTGGGACCACCATTTGGCGTTATGTATTGCATTAAATGCGAATGTGTGGCGGTAAGTTTTCAAACAACAAACAAATATTGCTAATTAATAATAATCATAAGTTTAAGTTTTTGCTTTAATGTATTTTTTTTAGTTCTTTTAGTTTTTGCCTTTTTTAATTTGTGCGTCCTCACTTAAATGATTAATGAGCGTTTTAAAGGTCTTTCACAACGAACATGTTTTTGCAATTTTTCTTAAATAAAAAAAAAAATAATAACAACATAAAGAAAATTAAAAATTAATATTTGCAAATTGTTAAGTTTAGTTGAAGTAAAGAAAAACATGACAGGAAATTTTTTTAAAATAATTTCGAATTTTTTAAATTGACAATTTTGCAAAAATCTCGAAAAAGAGGAAAAAAAATGAGCTACACGCAACCAACCAACCAAATTGTTTCATGAGGGTGGTGCCATAATTAGTGGTTCTAATACGAGCACTTGTAGCGCATCACCACCCTGCTAAGTGATACTTTCGCAACAATAAAATTAAAAAAATTTATAATTTTGGTTTATTTTTTTTCTTCTTTTATAATTCCAATAGCGTGTGGTGGTTGTCAAATGATTAATAAGTTTAAACACATGCGATCTTTTTTTTATATATATGAATATATAAAAATTTTTGTTTGTAGTTCTTTCTACTCCTGCTGCTAAATATATTTTTTTTTGGCTTTTTTTTCAACACTTGCTGATGTCTTGTTTTTGGCCTCGTTTAAATGTTCTTCTAAACAGAGCAGAGTTGATACAGTTTTTTTTTAGCAAACATTTTAAAAGAAAATTAAGTAGAAACAAAAAGAATGGGCAGAAAAAAAATTAATATGCAAAAAAAAAATTTAATTCGACGCCATAAAGTCTTTTTTTCGTCTGCATGTCTGTGATTGCTATAAATGTATTATTTTCCGTTTTTTTTTTTTTGTTTTTGCTTTTTGTCTCAAGTCTTTTGGGTTTAAATATAGTCATGATTAGTTTTATACCCTGCACACCTACACCACCGCCGCCAAACTCGAGACAATTCATATATTCAATAAAAGTTTTTCTGATTATTTGTAGTAGCTGCAGAAACTCATTCGAAGAAGCCTTTTTGCCTTTTTGTATTTCGGACACTAAACATTAAAGTACATTCTTAAATAAAAAAACATTAAAAATCGGTTCATAAATATAAGATTTCTAATCGACCCAACTGCAAACGTACAGTTACTAAATCTGTAAATATACTGTGGAGTTACGCGATATTTTGTTTGGGCTGATTGGCTCTCCAAAGTAAATAACTCTGACACCAAACCGGAAGCAAACCCCTTCAAACATAAAACGAAAATTGATCCATAAATGTAGGAGTTACTCGAAGATCAATATAATTATCCAAAAATTATATATCATCAAACCGCAAGCAACAACCCCTCTCTAACAAGCAAATAAATTGAAAATGGCCCATAAATGTTTTTTTATACGGTGATCAAGATTTCTGGTGGAAAAATTGCCTCCACGATTTTGGAAAAAAAAATTGTAATGGGTGATCCAAGTAGAGATTCTTTTTTCAATAGCCTTTTTTGACAGATCACGTGTTAGTCGTGTCATGCTGTCATGTTATTTTTGTTTAGTTTTGTTTGGCATTTCATAATGGAAAGACTTACGCCTGAACAAGGTTTACACATCGTTCAACTTTATTACGAAAATATACGTTCTGTGAGGAATGTGTTTCGAGGCTCCTATGGGTATGTAAACAAACAAAATTGCCGCATTTGGGACGAAGAGCAACCTGCAGAGATTCAAGAACTGGCACTTCATCCAGAAAAAACTACGGTTTGGTGTGGTTTGTGGGCCGGTGGAATCATCGGTCCATATTTCTTTAAAAATTATGCCGGTGCGAACGTAACCGTCAATGGCGACCGTTATGGTGCCGTGATAACCGACTATTTGATGCCTGGCGACATTTGGTTTCAGCAAGACGCCGCCACCTCCCACACATCGCTTCAATCAATGGATTTATTGAGAGAACATTTCGGTGAGCACATAGCTTCACGTTTTGGGCCGGTCGATTGGCCATCAAGATTGTGTGATATCACACCGTTAGACCTTTTCCTGTGGGGATATGTAAAGTCTAAAGTTTATGCGGACAAACCCGCTTCGATTCAGGCCTTGGAGGAAAACGTTACGCGTGTCATTCGCCAGTTACCAGTCGTAATGCTCGAAAGAGTCATTGAAAATTGGACTCAACGGATGGACCATCTGCGACGTAGCAACGGCCAACATTTGATAGACATAATCTTCAAAAAATAAATGCCAAAGAATGTTCTTTCAAATGATAATAAACATTCTCCATTAAATTTGAATTTTCTGTTTTTTTTTTTTTTTTTTTTGAACAGTAGGGAACCTCGAAATGGATCACGCGTTATAAGACCAAACTGTCGATTAAATAAAAAAGGATTTAGAAAATCGAGCCGTACTTGGAGGGGTTATGAGATAATCAATAGTTTGGGGCGACTTGTCCCAAGATTTAAAAAAAAATATTTGACCAAACTACAATCCAGCCTTTTAAAACAAAAATAAAATAGCTTTAAAAACCCAACCATAAGTAGAGGAATCAAAAAATAAATAATATTTTAAAAGGTGAGAAGAGAGACGGTTACTTCCTATCAGATTTTCCAAAAAACTGCAAGCAAGCCCGATCAAACAAACACAAAATTAAAAAAAATCGGAACATAAATGGAAGTGTGATGCGATAAATGTTTTAGGAGGAGGAAGAATTTCCTTCCCCAAGATTTTTCAAAATAATTTTAAATCGGTACATAAAATAAGAGAGTTATGCAGTAAACAATATTTTGGGAGGGGGACAACTTGCCCCTGATTTAAAAATAAATTTCTGTGACCAAAATGTAAGCAAACCTTTTTAATGAATAACACAATTTTAAAGATCGCTCTACAAATGGAAGACTTATTCGATAAATCTAAATTTTTGTTAGGGGGAAAACTTGCCCCCGGTTCTCGAAAATCAGTTCAAAAGTAGAAGTAGTTTAAAAATAATTACGAATGCTTGCGAATTGTATGATGACGCCTACAGTTTACTTTTAAATACAGTCCATCAAAGATTTCTATTTTCGTTCCCAAAACTAATTTTAATAATTCAGGCACAATACATTTTTATGAGTAGGGACCAGAGAAGTCAGCAATGAGTACAGAAAAAGTGAGCTAAATTTAACCACGATTTTTTCTACTGAAAAACATTAATTCTTATTGCTATGCTATCGAACCCCACACAAAAGTTTGAGGTTCGCTTCATACTCATACTTGAAGGCTACGCACGTTAACTCAATGTGACTACCATAAGAATATTAAAATACTCATTTTAAAACAAGTGAACTTTAATTAAAGTATACTTTTTTAATTACAATGATTACAGAACATACTCAAATGCTTGCCACCTATTTAAAAAAAGATCAGTATTGTTATCAAATTGTGAACATTCTTTGGTTCCACTAAAATGATTTTCTTAGAAATCGTATTTTTCCAAAAATAAATTCATAAAATATGTATTTATTAAAATTTTAAATGACAATTAAAAACCACAAAATCAGTTTTTCTAATGTCTAATAATATTTCCCAATAAATTATGACTTAATTAAAAATTATGAAAAACCAATGGCGTTTTTTTAACAGACGGTCATAAAAATTGAAACAAAAAAATAATTAAAAAAATAAATACTCAAATCAAATATTTGTAGAAAGAAAATGTGGAAAATATTTGCATGGCATATTTTTAAATTTTTATTTTAAATTTCTTCTTCTTCCAGGTTCCCAAAAAACGCCGCATTGTGGCTCGTGTTCAGTGTCGCAATATTAAAAATGAATGCCCGCCAGCTTTGTGCGATGATCCCATCTTGTTGCCCGGTAAATGTTGTAAAACATGCCCCGGCGATAAAAATAATGGTGAGATATATTTTCTTTTTATTCTTATTTTCTTTTAATGTATTAATTATGATTAATTTTTTTTTTAATTTTTGAATGAATCATCATTCATGTTTTAAAATCCTTTAATACAAAAAGATCTTGCCATGATTAAAACAAGAAGAAATCCAAATTTATTAGCACAACATAAATCATAAAATTTTTAAAGCATTTTGAAATAAATTGTCTGCTAGATTAAAGAAAGTAAAACAAAAAAGTCTACAATGTTTTTTGTTTTCTCTGTTTTTAATAATTTTCAATTTATGAACGTTTTTTTTTCCTTGCAAATTTTTTAATTTTATAAAAGATTTTTGTCGTTTTTGATCATAATAAACATATTTCATCCAATTTAATGGGCAGCGAAACACATTCTCACATACAAAAATTTTAACAGAACATTTTCAATGACAAAAGTTTTAAAAATGTTCTCAGGAAAATATATACGTATGTATGTATGTATGCATGTGTGTTTGCTTGTATGAATATTTAAAAATAAGACAGCAGACAACTTTATATATAAATTTTATTTTTAAATAATTTTTCAAAAAATACAACAACACTGGGAGAAATATTAATTAAAGCACCAAGAAAACAACGACAACAAAATATATGAAACTTGCAAATTATATTTTTAAATGATATTTTTAAAATTCTATTACTACAAGAACATTTTTAGCAAACTTGCTTTAAAAATAAGGAAAAAAGCTTTAAGCTCTTTCACTTCAACTTTCATGTTATTTGCTTAAAGTACAAGACTGCACCCTAAAGTTTGCAGCTTTAGATTAAAATCACCTTAATTCCTGAACAAAAAATCAAACGTGTTTGAAAAGCTTTAAGCTATCTTAGGTTAAATAAAAGTTTTAAGGTTTTGTCGTCAAATTAAAAATAAATCTATCTTGTGGGATGATGCATACTCGTATATTAGTTTATGCCTAAAACTTGATTCTAGTATTAAAGATGTTAAAAAGAGCTTTAAGCTTTATTTTTTTTTTACTTGTTGTGGCTTATTTATAGCTGAAACTGTCTTTATTTGTTGTTAGCTGCAAAATATTTTTAGCAATTTATTGTACCAAATAATAAAAAGCTTCGAGCTTTCGATATTTTTTTTTTTTTGAAAAGGATATTAAAGGAATGTATGATTTTTCGTTAACATAAAAACATATTTTTATATTTTGTTTAATAATCAAAGCTTGAAAACTTATTTATGTGCATGTAAGAATGTATATATGAAAAAGCTTTAAGCTTTTACTTTTATGACTTTTTATGGTAGTACCTATTTTAAAAAAGTTTCTTTTATATTATAAAAAGTGCTAAATTTAATTTAATGCTCTAAAAAAATAATCTGTTTCTGCACCTAAGAGCACCTTTTAAATACAAATGCTACATTCAAAAGATCTTTCTGTTATCTGTTGTTTAATCTCGTATACGTCCAGAATCACCTTAATTGAATACGAAAGCTAGACGATCTTAAGGCTTTTATTCGTTTTTCTAAATAACATAAAATTTAACGTACAATACATAAATATGTATCAAAAAAATGCTTTTAATCCTTTTGAAATTAATTTTATAAAAAGCTTTCGTTAAAGCTTTATTTAAAATTTTTATGCCATTGTTATAATTCAATGTCTTATATTGTTTTAACTTAAAAAAGTTTAACAAATCATTTCAATAGTATTTCTTTAAAATAAATCATTTTAATTCATTTCGTGGTCTATTGAAAATTATTCCATATTCTTGTCTACCATCTGTTAGCATTTTGCTAACTACACATTTATTTTTTTTTTCAAAACACACCCTTTTTAAGTATTTAAAACACAGGTTGTCGACGACTCTCATTTACGTCTCTTATCGATGAATGTCAAAAGCTTTCGTTTTAAAATAATTTGTAAAAAAAAAACTATCTCTAAAATGACTCTTCGCAAGCACTACGCACAAAATACATACATAAATGCCTTCAGATATTATTATCTAGTCAAGTCTATTGTTTGTTATCAGAAAAGAAAAAAAAATGCGTAAATTCTTTGGCTAAATTATGTGAAAAATTTAACCTTATTTTTTATAAATAACTTGCTGCCTGAACGGCATACATAATTGTGAAAAAAAAAGTGTAATTTCAAATTGCCGTCACTGACTCATACATTTCAACAAACTTTTTTTTAGAATTTTGCCTTTTTTTCTGTTGTTTTGTTGTTCATGCTTTGAAAGGTGGGGATTATTTAAAACAAATAGTTAAAAAATATTTATAAATTATTTTAAACAATCACGTTGTTTAATTGACTAATTGTCAGTATGTCTGGTCTTGAAATTGCAAACAATGGGTCAGAGAAGAAAGAGCTTTTAGGCTTTTGGCTCAAACAGAAAAAAATTCTTATTAAACGCTAAAATATGCAAAAACCAAAAAACCTGTATTAAGAAAAAGTGGAAAAATTTTAACACGTTTGTTTTTCAAACTCTTTTGTCCAATGAAATGATCAAACTGTTGCCACAGCCCAACAGCAACATTTTATCATCTTAAAGCATAAAACAAACAAACAAAAAAAATATAAAAAGAATTCTTTGAGTAAAAAAAGTTTTTATAAAAGGTATTTTGAAATTATTGTTACAGGCCTTTCTTAAAACCGATCTTATCATATGATCTTTAAGTATTTGTTGTTGCTGTTGCTATTGCTGTTCACATATCACACAACACCGTGTTGAGTCGTGTTTTTTTTTTGTTTGTCCAGCGCACAAATTCCGGCTTAATTCAAAAAAATAAAAAAGAACTTTTGTTGTTGTTCGTTAGTTTTGGATCATTTTTCTTAAAGGAATCTCTCTTTCAATCCAAGTAAGATATAAAGGAATGAATTTCATTTTCAAGATAAATGATTTTTCTACGTTAAGGAATGCAAAGACTGTCACATAAACATATTTACACACAGACACACATATATCATCTATATACAACAAGTTTTTTAAATGATTAATAACGGACATTTTGAAGGAATTTTTGTATAAAAAAATAAATTTTAAATACCAAAATTATACAAGAATTTTAAGTTTTTAATTAAGAAGCAAACAAAAAAAACAGACCCCAAAAGGAAAAAATTTTAATTAAGAAATTTGTTAGATCTAATTTTACAAAAGAGAAAAATCAATTTAAAATTGAAGAATTCATAATAAATGTAGAATTGCGCATCACCAATGATGAGAACGAGTTATATTAGTAATTTGGTGGTGGTGGTGGTGGTGGTTGTAGATTAAATTGCCCATCACAGCACTTCCGTCATTCCGATCGGAATGGTTTCCGTTATTGTATTCCACGATCGTTTTTGATTTACAGTCTTCAGATTCCGTATTTCGATCACACACTGATTAAGTATTTTATACCCAGTAGTTTTATAGCAAAGTTCATATTAAGCTTTTTGTTATTAGCATGTAAAGCTTATTTTACTGGCGATCCTAAAAGTATGCCTGTTTTTTTTTATTGCTTACTACAAATTAAGTTAAGCGAAAAATTCATTGTTAAATCCATTTCTATTTTTAAAAATGGTTTGATTACCAAAAAAAAATTTCATTTTTCGTTTTCTAAAGACTCAAATTTCAGAATTGAAGCCACTTTCGAGCGGAATTAATTTGGGAAAAATCACGTGTTGAAAAAAAAAATTAAATGTGTTTGTGTTCCAGATAATAAAACCTTTGGGAAATTTTCAAAAAAGGCATCATTAATAAAGCTTAAGAAAAAACGATGGAATTTCTCTTAAATTTCTTCTCATTAAAATAAAAATTCTTCAAATTTTTTTCATAAAACAATTTAAGCCTTATTTATGTGTCTCTTTCGGTTAATTTGTTCTAGACGTTAGTATTTTTATTGCGGCGTGGAGGAAAGATTTAAAGTTTATACAAATATTTTTGTTTTTTTTAAACCGATAATTTTATTTAACTGATTATAATCTTTATTTTATGGCTTTTTGAAGATACCAAAAGCGCTTTATTTCACTTTTTTATTTGATGCCCGGCAGACGATGTAATTTTAAGGGAAATTCCAGAAGAAAAAAAATATGTCACATATTCGAATTCATTGAGAAAAAAAAAACATGAAATTGGGTCTCTTTTTAATCGGCTACGATTTTCTGTTTAGATCGTCTGAGAGATCAATGAAAGAAATAAAGATTTTTTGAAAGATAAATTTTCTTTCCATAGTGGAGGTGTTGCTTAAACAACTACTGATGCTGAGTGAGGTTTTATCATTAGCCATCTAGGGTTTTTTTTATGTGAAAATAATTTTGCCTCCCGCTGTTACCAAAACGTGTGCGTTGTTAAGGAAATAACAAAAACAAAATATAGAAGAAAAAAAATACGACTTCAAAAATTCCTTAAAATGAGATAATTTAATAAGCGTTAAAATGCCCGAGTTATGTCATTATAAAGACAAACGTTAAGATGATGACCAAAGCAGTTTTACTACATTGTGGAATACTAGTAGTAGGGTCGTTGCTGCTGCTGCTGCATAAATTATTTCATAAGAGTTAAAAATAAGCAAAAGAGGAAGGAGGCAAGACTTAGTGGCATGATTAAAAACCTTTAGGAATCAACACATTGCCAAGTCATCATAAACTAGAAGTAGTTGTTGCAAGTTGTTGTTAATACCGGAGGATGACCGACAACAACAGCAACAACAACAGTATGAGCCAACCAACCAACGAAACAGCCAAGTTGTATATGATAAACATGAGGCATCATGCTGTAAATTTTAATGATAATGATGACAATGATGAGGCAGCAGTATGTTGTAGTAGAAAAAGATCTATATGATGTGTTATTTTGTTGTTGTTGTTGTTGGAAATGATTTGTTAAGGCTTAAATATGTTGTTGACAATAATTTTAAGAATTTTTAGCTTCATTGAGTGTTTCTTTTTTTTTTCTCCTCATTTTTTCTTTCTTTTTTTTCGAGGCATGTAGAGATATTTATACTGTGCTACGAAATGAACAAATAATAAAAAAAGATATTTTTCAATTATAGAGTTTGCAAAAGTAAATGACTTTTTTTGGTTTTATATGGCATATTTTTGTCATAACCAAATTTGGTATTAAAGTGGCAGCCACCACCAACCACTATGTTTAGTTTTCCACACAATAAATACTCAACTTCTTTTGATGTATTTTTTTTTTCTTTAGTCTTTATAACATTTTTTTCTCAACTAACATAAAGGAGTTTTACTGCTCTGTAGTCATATTTAGTAATTGTGGCCAACTACTGATCATACAAGCAACAACTTAAAGTCAGTCAGTTATAATAAAATGTTGCTTGCTTGGCTGGCTGGCTGGTGGTGGTGGTGGTGGTGGCACAAACTTGGCTGCAATTGCAATATATTTGGTATGATTTAACTCGTTTTTCCCCCTCTCTACTTTTATATACTATAATATATTGCAAAATAAAATAAAAAAAAAATAGTAGAAAAAAAACACTTGGAAAAAATAAGAAGTTGCACTATTATGGAAACGAGTTCATGTTTTGATAAATGCCTAAGCACCTTCATCATCAGCCTCATCATCTTCTTGCAACACATCAACAAAAGCTAAAAGCATGATCAATTCTTAAACTCCACAATTTAGCATTTTTACTACAGAAAAAAAAAACAAAACAATTTTTATAGTAAAAAATTCCTCATCTTTTTTTTCCCCCTCTTCTTTTCTTCGTTATCTTATAAAAAGTGAAAATTTGCTTTATATTTTATATTTTTGCTTTTCGTCGATACCAACAAATCAAACTGATCTTAAGAATTTTTGCTACTAGAATTATAGACTCCATCTAATAATAGTAGGCAGAGAAAAGCTTGGCAACAAAACAAAACAAACAAAAAAACAAACTAACCTGTTCCTGTTTTAGAACTTTCTTATAAACAAAATATTGAAACAAAAAAGCTTGATAAACTTACCTTATAAGGTTATCCCCTGGTATCTTCTGCTATTACTGCTAGTTAAATGGCCTGCAAGGAAAAAAATATATTACAAATATTTGAAATATTTTAAAGGTTTATACAATCGTAGCATTAAAACAAAACAAACAAGAAAAAAATAGCAATAAAACAAACTTTGTTAAAGAAAATTTCTTAATAAATCCTGGGAGACTTCAAACAAAAAGACTTCACTTCATAAAGTTTCTATTTAAAGCTTTCGTTAAGTTTGATAGCAAAAAAAAAAAAAACTTAAATAAAATAAAACTAAACTAAGACCCAAAAACGACAGGAGGTAACTGAATATAAAAATTACAAGATATAAAACCACACAAGTTGTGAAGGTTGTTGTAAAGAAAATTATGCATGGCTGTTCTGTAAATTAAACCGCTAAAAATTTAAAGATTTCTCACAAGAAACTTTATATATCAATACACGATCATGCAAACTTTGCACTAAATAGTTCTGGCAAAAAAAACCGACTTTAAGACGACTTCTTCAAAAGAAAATCGAACTGAGTTTCGGCAATAACACCAGCAAAGTCGCAAACAAAGAACCAAAAGTACCAGGATTTCCTTATTTTATACCATAGAAGGTATTGTAAGTTTTAATCGAAGGAAAAATCTGTACAAAACTAAAAAAAAAACTTACAATAGTACCAATTTGTCCTCTTTTACCCCCTAAAATGGAATTTTAATTTTAATCTGGACTACCGTCAACCAAATTTCATCTAAATCCATTAAGACAATTTCTCAAGAGAAAAAGTACTAAAAGCAAAAAAAAGCACCAAAATTTAAAAAGTACCCTAAGTAAAAACTTATAAAAAGAACTAGTTTTTTCTTATTTCAGTCAAAAGAAAATATTTTTGTTTATAAAAAATTTGTAAGATATTAGTACAGAAATGAAAAGTACCAAAACTGCTAATTTATCCTTTTTTAGAACGCGATATGGAAGAAAAAGTTAAAAAAAAAAATATAAAAAGTACTAAAAATATGTATTTGTATCCCCTTAAAAGATATTTTGATTTTAATATGGATTACAAAATTTCATCTAAATCCATCCATCTCAAGAGAAAAAGTATTAAAAGTAAAAAAAAGTACCATAAGTAAAAACTTACCAAAAGTACTACTTTTTTTCTTATTTCAGTGCCAAGAAAATATGTTAGTTCATAAAAAACTTGTGAGGTATTAGTACAAAAATAAAAAGTACTAAAACTACGAATTTATCCTTTTTTAGAACGCGATATGGAAGAAGAAATTTTGAACAAAAAGGACCAAAAGAACTTTTATCACTTTAAAGGAAATTTTGATTTTAATCTGGACCACTAAATTTCATCTAAATCCGTTAAAAAAATTTCTCAAGAGAAAAAGTACTAAAAGTAAAAAAGTACCATAAGTAAAATATTACAAAAAGTACTAGCTTTTCTTTTTTCATTCCCAAGAAATACAATAATAGTACAAAAATAAAAAGTAGCAAAACTACAAATTTATCCCTTTTTTATCCCTTAATCTGTGTCAAGCACCTGGTTCACGCTACATGTAAATAAAGGCATAAACTATCTGCATACCAAATGCATCGATAAAAACAAGAAGTACCAAAAGCAAAAGTACCAGCTTGTCCTTATTTTAACCCCCAGAAAGTATTTTGAGTGCTAATGAAAGAAAAAATTTCTAAAAATATATAAAAAGTAACAAAAGTACCGATTTGTCATTTTTTTTTTTGTCTACTAAAAAGTACCGTATATTTTAATTCAAGTCAAATACTGTCTGTCACCCAAATCCATCCATTGAACGGTTTTCAATTTATAGTGGAACAAATATAAAAAACCTTCTCATTTATATCCTATAGAAGACTTAATTTGTATTTCCTAAAATTAAGGAAAATTTTACAGAATTGCTGTACGAAAAGTGCATTGCCACCATACGACAATAATTTTTAACTGAAATTAAGAAAATATTTCCAAATTTGCCTTCAATGTTTTTGTTTTTAATAATGAGATCCTCTAAGCTCTCGAGTTCCTCAACTGCATCTCACTTAAAATCACAAAGTCTGCACAAAAGATCGTATCGCTCTACTACAAAAAAAAACTTCAAGCCATAACTTGCAACAATCTTAAATATTATTTAAAAAAAAAAGATATAAAATGTGTGAACATTTTCTAATTTCATTCTCATAATCCGGACATCCGGCTTATTATTTATTAAATATTATTCCATTTGTTAGCGAACACAAATAAAAACACAAGAAAGTATCCTTGTCAATGTCCAACCAACCAGCGCGCCAACCATCCAGCCAGCAAAAATCTTATTTTCTCCAAATTTATTTAAAGAAATACCAATATTCGAACAAAAACTCTTTGGGTACCCTCCATAAATTTCTCGATTTAATTATTTAACGACATTTTATTGTCATTTTGGTAACAATTTTTTTTGTTTTTTTTTTTTTTTTTTTGAAACATGGTGTTACTAAAGAGAGTGAATAAAAAGATTGACAAGTAAAAATGTTTTTCTTGTCAATGAATAAATTGTTTCCGAGAATTACAGATTTTAAAGATTTAAAAAAAAACACAAGATTTCCTTCAAAGTTGTTTTGTCTTTCACAATCTTTTGTTGTCGTATTAAATTTCTGTTACCAACCGTAACAATTTACCTTTGGCCCAAAACATACTCATGAGCACACACAAACACACACGAAAAAGAAAATAAAGATCACGTATGTATGTATGTTTGGTAGTTGGGAAGGCGGTAACTTGTTAGGAATATTATGTCAGAAGCCTGAACATAAAGAAATTTAAAGAAACAAATATTGAAAATCACACAAACGAACACACACACACACGCAAACATGCACCCTAAATAAAAGAAATGAATTAATTGAGTAGAATAAAAAAAAGTGTGCTTGTGTTAGTTGGGGTTACTCCTCTATTCACACAATTTTCTTCTTTTTTTTTCTCTATTCATCTCATCAGACAAAAGTGTTGAACCGATCAAATAGTTTTGAAATATTTGAGAAAAAACAATAGCACTGTAGGCGAAAGATTTTTCTTAAGTTTGGAAAGATGAAAACAAAAAAAAAAACAAAAAATTCCTGTTAATGGTTTTTAAAAAGATTCATTCAAGAATAATTATTTAAAATATAACAACAAGAACCAGTCTCTTTAAATTGATGACATTTTCATGACTAATTTAAAATGTGTTTGGTTTTTTTTTTTTTGTAATTTTAGATACCGATGTCGCCTTAGATACACCGGCACCAGTTGAGGAAGAAGAGCGCAACATGAAACGTAAGAACATATTTTGAATTTGAATCTGTTTTTCTTTAATATTTGTAAAACTCCTCCTTCACTACATGTATATCTGCCTCATCTAACTACGAGATCTCTCGCTCTCTCTTGCTCTCTTTCATTTAGTAAATAATAATTAACAGAAAATTTCCTTTTATTCTCCACCTGCAGATTTCGCTGCACTCTTAACTGGCCGGACCTCTCATTTCCTTAAAGGAGAAGAAATGAAAGCCATGTATACCACCCACAATCCTTTCAATATTGTGGCCACTGGTCGCTTTATGTTTCACAAAAAGAATCTCTATTACTCCTTCTATACATCGAGCAAAGTCAATCGTCCTCGTGCCATACAATTTGTTGATGATGCCGGTACTATCTTGGAAGAACATCAATTGCAATTGCCAGCTGGTCCGCAATCGATTTATCAAAATGTAACCGGCAAAGTTTGTGGTGTATGGCGGCGTGTACCCCGCGACTATAAACGTTTGTTAAGAGATGAACGTTTACATGTGGTCTTGCTGTGGGGTGGCAATAAATTCCAAACTGAATTAGCTTTGGCGGGTAAAATTGCCAAGTACACCGCCTTACAATCGGAATTGTTTAGTGCTCTAATGGAACCGGCTCCCAGTTCGAAGACAGACATAATGTCTGGATCTGGTGGCACGGCCATAGTTTCCACTAGCAGTGGTGCAGCTTCCTCTATGCATTTAACACTAGTTTTCAATGGCGTCTTTTCACCCGATGAATATATGGATGCTCCTGTCAATATACGCGTTGAATCGTTGGATCGCCGTGAAGTGGTCTTGGATGAGATACAAAAAGTACGTAAGCCCTCGTCGGAGGTTAATGTTTTGGAAATCTCTTCGCCCATATCCATACAAAACTTGCGTTTGATGTCACGTGGCAAGTTGCTGCTAACTATTGAATCGAAAAAGAATCCGAATTTGCGTATACAAGGACACATTATTACGAGGACTACATGTGAAATCTTCCAGACTTTGCTGGCTCCTCATAACGCCGAGTCCAAGGCTCGCAGTAGTGGTTTGGCGTGGGTCTTCTTGAATACAGATGGCTCCTTGTCGTACAACATTGAAACCGATCAAGTTAATGCTCGTGATAATCCGGAAATAAGTCTAATAGAAGATTTGGGTAAAAGGAAAACCCAGTTGGAAGATTTAACTCCCAGTTTTAATTTCAATCAAGCCATCGGTACTGTTGATAAATTGGGTCCGAAGGTGTTGGAGTCTTTGTATGCCGGCGATTTGGGTGTCAATATTGCTATAGAACATGAAAGCAGTTTGATTAAAGGGCGCTTAGTACCCCGACCGGTAGCCGATGCCCGTGATTCGGCTGAACCAATTTTACTCAAGAAATCTGAAAATTCCGTTACGGCACCCAGTCATGCCATGGGCATGGCCTGGCTTTCAATTGACAATGAGTGTAATTTACATTATGAAATTACTTTGAGCGGTTTTCAATCGCATGCGCAAGACTTACAAATCTATTTGGAGGAAAAACCCATAGAGGCTATTGGGGCGCCTGTGACACGAAAATTGCTGGAAGAATTTAATGGTTCCTACATGGAGGGCTTTGTTTTGGGCATGGCTTCAAATGAATTGGTTAAATTGGAGTCTAGTGTTTGCTATTTGGAAATTCATGCCAAGGATAAGAAAGAACTATTGCTGAGAGGCAAATTGAAATCTACAAAAGTGCCGGCTCATTGTTTTCCCATTTACACGGACAACAATGTACCCAATGTCTTTCTACCCGGTGATGATGTTTTAATATCTCAAGAAACTAAATGTTTCCATTCGGGTCGCTTTTACGATGAAACCGAACAATGGCGCAGTACTGAGGATACCTGTCAAATGTGTGCCTGCCAAAGAGGACATGCCACCTGTGAACCCATTAAATGTCCTGTGCTACACTGTAAAGTCAACGAGGAGTTGATACAGCTAGAAGGTGAATGCTGTGCCATGTGTGTGGCGCAAGATTTAAATAACAAAGAACTGGAAAATGGCAAACGAGGATGTCGCTTAGGTGAACAATTTCATTTAGCTGGAGCGACTTGGCATCCATTCTTGCCACCCAATGGCTTCGATACTTGCACCACCTGCACCTGTGATGCTTCCAATTTGGAAATCAGATGTCCACGCATGGTTTGTCCTCCATTGCAGTGCAAGGAAAAGGATGCCTACCGGCCGGACAAAAAAGCCTGCTGTAAAGTTTGTCCGGAAGGCAAAATCTCTTCACGCAGTAGCAGCAACAATAATCCCAACGTTTTACAAGATCAGGCTTCCTCGAAACCCATGGCACGTTCGACTGATGAAATTTTACAGCAAGGTGGTTGTAAAGTGGTCAACAAGGTCTATGAAAATGGCCAAGAATGGCATCCCATTTTGGCTTCACATGGCGAACAGAAATGCATCAAATGTAGATGCAAGGTAAGTAGCACATGCACACATACATTTATAAGTTCTAAATTCACATCTCGCACAGTGGGGGGAGAAATATTGAAAACTTATTTGGCAAACTACTGATCCAGTTATAGAAAAATATTTGCAAAAAGTTATAATAGAGCAATGAATTCACTTCGTATCCTTTTAGAAAATTTTTCTTATCAAAAGAAAAATATTGGCGAATTTTATTGAATTTAACAAGGGGCCGTTTTATTTATCTATTTAGTATAATTAATAGGGAGGAAGATTTTTTGTGATGAAATTTATCGCCCCATTATTTAACCGATTTTGATAAATTTTTTATCAAATTAAAAACATTTATTTAGAGAAATGAATGGGGAATAGTGGACGCAATGACCTATCTCATCCTCAGCGATGATTCTCCATAACAACATTGTTCGCTTACTCAACACTTTCATCGGCTGTTGATGTGCTGGGTCGTTCAGATCGAGCGTTCGTCTCAACTTTGTTCAAAAAGCTTGTACAATTTTAAATAATTTTTATGGCTCACAGCACAATCACCGTATGCTAGCGTCAACATTTCAAATGTTTTTCCGCTCTTAGTTGCACTTTTTTACACAAAACTTAATGCAAATCCTTTGATCCGTTAGTTTCGATAGCAGAAACACGACGAACACGCAAAATACTTCAAACTTTTGTACTTCTAAGCAACAAACTCAAGAAGCTAAACAGCTGAAACTGTGAACATATGATCGAGGCCTGCACAACTTAAAAACTTCATCTTATTTTTGTGAACAGACCTCGTGTTTGTTACTTTTTCTTTATGATTTATTCGCAGACAACTTAAAACCGCCTCTATTAATTTTGCTTACATCATTTTATAACATGTTATTACCATTATCGATGCGCTCAGCGCCACTGTCCACCACTTAACCATCAACATATACATAAATATTAACTTTTCATTTTCCTTGTTTTGTTTTTTTTTTAAGGATTCCAAAGTGAATTGTGATCGCAAACGTTGTTCACGTTCGACGTGCCAACAAAACCGAGTTTCTTCCAAAAGAAAACTGTTTGAAAAACCAGGCAGTGAGCCTGCTCTGGACGAGTGTTGTTCTTCACAATGCAAAAGACCACGAAGACATCACCGACGAACCCAGCAGCAAAGCGAACAACCACCAAAGAAGCAAAATAACCAGGGAGGCAGCGTCAGCAGCTGAATTGAATATTAGAGCAGCTTTAAGGAAAAAAGTTTGTAATTTGAAAAGCAATTTTTCATCCAAAAATTATTTACTTGTTGGAAGCACACAGACACACACAACCACACAAACACCATTAACAACAGCAGCAGAAACAGCAACAAAAAAATTTATTATAATAATTCGAATTTTTTTCTTTTCTTCAACACTTTACTTGTTCTGGGTTAAATAAAAAAAGTTTTATTTCATTTCCAAAACTCAACACTGAGAGAAATTTCAAGCTTAGAAAAGTGGTAGAAAACTAGAGAACCGAATAGAAAACAAAACAAAAAGCAGGCATAAAATTAATAATTTTAAAACGAATTTTATGTAGAAAACTCATTTATACACTTAAACTAGAGAATAGAAAAAAAGCATATAGAAATCGTTATATATCTTTATGTATTGTAATTAAAAAAAAAACAACAGAAAATACACTAAAAGAAATAATATATATATATATAAACAATACTAAACCAGTGCAGTAAACAAAACGAAATTATTTATTTTATGGAGGAAAAGCAAACAATCTGAATACTGTGCGGTTATTTTTTTTTTATAAAACAAATAAAAGTTTTTGAAAAATTTTGAAAATCTCATTCAAAATTTCTTTTTTCTTGCAAAAAAAAAAGAAATTTAATTTGAAGGTTATTTTTTTGCGAAGGAATTTATGTTATAAATTTCTTGAAAATATATATTTATAAAAATATAAATAGAAACACATCCCAAAAGTTTCGACTGATTGACTGAATGGCAACTTTAGTTTTAAGTTTAAAGAAAACAAAAAATTATTTTACTTAAAAAAATTTATTATTATTATTATTATTACTATTAATATAAATAACAAAAAAATGTTTTTACTAATTTAAAAAAAAAAAATCATAATTCAGCACATACAAACAAAAACACAAACCACCTTTAACCCTTGACATTACGAAGAAAAATATATGTTACCAAACATATACATTCATAGATACATTTTCATTGAAATCTACACTACCATACATATACATACACACACACGCTCACACTCATATTTGAACAAACATATTTTCATACGGAAAACATACTACCGAGTACATTGCTGTTACATACATACTTTTCTCTAATTGAATAAATCCTAAATATTTCATAATTATATTTTAAAAATATAATTAAATGAAATAATAAAGAAAAAAGAAGAATTATAAACAAATGTTTAAAATTGTGTATATTTTTTATATACACAATAACAATTCAAACATTAATGGTTAAAAATAGAATAGAAATAGATTTTGCTGAAATTATTACATACCACCCCATCCCAGCCCAGCAATCACATTAACCCTTGCGACCACTTGAAATATTTTAAATCAAAAAATCTAGCAAAAAAAAACAATTGTATTAATTTATATGTTAATATTTTTTTTTTTAAATTTTAATTTTAATTGTAATATAATTTAAATTTTAACTTAATTTTTCTTTGTTACTGTGAAAAAATAAAAAACTATCAATAATTTTTTTCCCTATATTTTTTTTATACAACAATTTTTCTTTCGAAAATAAGACGCGCAGAGAAAATTTAGATAAAACAATTTCGCTTATTCTGCAACTTAACGAGTATTTGTCGATGTGACTGACCGCTAAACGAAAGCTAAAGTTTATACTTTTTTACAAGTTGATGCTAACAATTGATTATTTAGTATTAAGGCAGATTGGTCGCATTGAGTGTGACATCTCGGCAAAAATAGTTACAGAATAAGGGTTAATATTTTATTTATTCATTAGCAATTCAATAACTTTCTCAAACAAGGCAAATTCGTAACACGCGGACTTGCTGCAATTCGCTTTGAAAAACCATATGCTTCCGATGTCGATAAAGCATTTGTGGAAGGAACTGGATCACATTCACAAGGGGCGAAGAAGCGAGGCGAAAGTAATCACTTGAGCTGTCAAAGACTAGCGGTTACGAATTTGCCTTGTTTCTCAAACTAATAAATATATCAACTTCAATATTTTTGTTACACCTCTCACCCGCCTATCACTCGCCACAACAGCCAACCACCACCATCATACCCTACAAAAACACACGCACATACACTCACCCAAAAACACCCCCCGCCCCCTGATCTAAAACAAATTACAACCAAATTACGTTTTTTTTTTTTATTTTTTTTTTTTATAATATACTTATAATATTATTTTTTTTATATGTTTGTATTATATATAATTTTAAAAAATAGTTTTGATAAATACAATATAAGCTTTTGAAAAGAAAAATATATAGTTGTACTTGTTTTTTGCATCATATATTTTACTATATTATTTTTTTTAAATGAAAATATTATATTTATTAAAAAAAACTATGGAAAAAACAAAAACAATCTGCAACTTAAAATAAACCAGCGTTTAAAAATATTTTATTTCCAAAAAAAAAATAAAATAAAAACAGAAGAGAAGAGAGAAAGAAAAAGAAAACAAGTTGAAATAAAAACCTAATTTTTAAATATTGAAATAAAATTTAAAAAGCCACTGAATTTTGTTTGTATTTAAACGGGATGGAGGGGGTGGGTGTAGGGGAAATACTTTTTATGCGATTAGCTGCTTCACTAAAGGTGTTAATGTATAATTACAACTAGAACTGAAGACGAAAATATACACTCCTGATAGTAAATTTTCACAATTAAAATTCTTTGTTCAATTTACTTCCTAACTTCAAATTTATCCACCCTTTAGATGCAACTAGGCCACATGATTTCTTTTCGTGCACTAATATTGATCAAACATACAAACAGTACAAGGTTCATTTTCGCGAATAATTAAAAATCAGAACGCAAAACTTTGTTGAATATTTGGATGTAATTTTTAAAATTAGAATTGTTTTTAATGAAATATTTCCATTTTAAACGTTTTTAAAGAAATTTAAGATTTTGAATCACATTTTTTCCAATCATGGATACTTAGCTTTCTTTAAAGTGCAACGTTTCTAAATCTCTAATTTTTGAGAAATCGTTAGCTTTAAAATATGTTAAACTATTCCCATATTAAGTAGATGTATTTACACAACAAATGACGCGAATAAACTGACAAAATTGTTATCAAAAATGTTAAAATGTTGGTTATAGAATTGTAATAAAATTTTAAAAAATACAGATAAAAGTCGCGAAAATAGAACCCGTTTTTCGTAAACAGTTTCGATTATAGAACCAATATTAAAAATTAAGCCGTAGCGATAACCGGGCCATCGCTTATACTGTATATTATTTAAAAGGAATTTCTCTATGAATATTCACAATATAATTTTCGCCTGACAACCTATCTGAAAAAACCGGTTAAAAACAAACCCGGTTGCAAAACCGGTTACAAACGAACCCGGTTACAATCAAACCCGGATACAGGGATTAAAAGACCCATAAAACACGATAATATGGTTAACATTTTCCCGGAAGAACAAGTGTATACATTTCCCGTGGCGAACGATTAACTATTGAAATATGATAGCGTGGTGTAAGTATCAGTAAAACCAACAGTATGTAGTAGGCATTGCGCGTCAACATTACCGCAACATGCAGCCGTGTCAAATTGCATTGACAAACTGCAAGCAGAATATTTTGTGTGACGGTCACTTGACATCCATACGTTTGATCAAGGGCCGCTGCACAATGCAGTTAAATAAATCACATTTATTAACTGCATCCCGTGACTAAGCTTTCAAAATGCCGATACACGTATACTAGAATCATTCCTTAAAAGAAAAAAAATTATTTTTAACCGATTAGAAAAAAAAAGGAGGTTATCAATTCAAAAGGTATTTGTGTTAATTTTTGAACTTCCATAACTTTATAAATAATAAACCAATTTTAAAGTTCGTTTTTTTGTGATTTTATTAATTGTTCTAATTCGTCGGCAATTCTGCTAACTGGCAAAGGAGGGAGCTGTGGTGTACATTAGCTTGGAACAGTATCAACCACTTTCACTTATTTACCTAAACATTCCCACATCAACAAATATAATGCAACATTAATGCACATTAGAAAAATTTATGATGTTGATTGACTTGCCCAGACCAGGAATCGAACCCAAGTCCTAAGTCATAGTTTGCTTTGTGATCAACGCGCTAAGCATCTCGCCAAACACCACCCTCATCGTGTTGAAATTAGTGTGATGACAGCTGGGTCCTATAACTTTTTTTTTAAACGGGGAAAATTGTTATGGACACACCCGTACCACCCCTGCTTCCCTTTCTAAGCAAACTAATTGATTATCGTATAAACTCTTCAATTTATTGACCGATTTTAAAACAATTTTTTTTTATTTAATAAATTTAACTATTCAGGCTTAAGTTCGTTGTTAAAGAAAATTCTTTAATCTTTCGTGGGACTAAAATATAAACTAGAGATGAATTATATCGGATTTTAAGCTTTTGAATAGTTGCGTTCATTTTGTAATCAATTCGATTGGCTTTTTGTATTGCAGTCAGTTTTTTTGCTTTCCCAAAATTCTATTTTACAGTTTAGAGACAAAATTAGATTTTAAGTTTCCATCACCTTTAAATTGTTTTAGAAAATTTCTGATAGTCCTGAACGGTAGTGCGTGCGTGCAACACATCACAACTGTCTTCAGCCTATTAATAGATTTGGACCCAAATATAAACGGGAATTAAATTTATGGAAACTTCAGTAATTATTAGATGCTACTTTAACACTTTACAAAAAAAGAAAAAAAAATATATAAAAAAATTCTTCAGTGTGGAAAAAATGGGTGTCCTCAAATGGGGCCAATGGGCTCATGTGTGAATTTTTCAAAACATCCTTTTTCGATGCATATCGTTTTAGTGCAATTCTAACATTGCCAACGAGCTTTATTGTGTCATACGGGACATCGTAGTTGACTTGCCAGCCTTTGGGAGTAATGTCCTACATAAGATAAGTTCAAGCCTGATAACCCTGATGAAGGCTTTCGCCACATTCCATCAGAATTTTCACGTCTAAATACTTCGAATACTGCAGCTGGTCCATATTTTCACCGACAGTCAACAGATGAAGCCGCCAATCATTAGCCTCAGATAAATCTAGCATGTTGGTAAATATAACCCACCTTCATTTTTTGCTTCGTATTCCTGACTACATAGATACTGCAACTGACTGATCAGCTTGATATACCCCCCTCATGCCTTTGTTGTAGTTCTGGAAAAAGAAAAGGGTTGTTCACATCTACTTTCTTTTTTTTTTTTTTTGCTATGTAGCTCCATCTTTTCACTTGATCAAGGGGATAAACAAAATCGTAGCTGTATCAAAACGTTAGCCCAATTCTGCAATTTCTTTCTTTTTCACATCCTTGACAGGCTCCAGTGCGCATATTTTCATTATATTTTCCCTCACGCTACCTGTAGCACAATGACCAGATTCGCATAAATCTCGCAGTAATACATGGCTAGTAAAAAATATATGGTATGATCATATTGCTTTATTCAATAAGTTTTCAGCCGCCTTAGATCCTGCTCCCAGAATAGAGATTGGTTGGAAAACGGTTGTGCCAATAGAGTATTAGTTGTATAGCAAACAAGTGAAAGAATGAAAGAATACTAAAAGCATTACTTGCAATAATACATTTAGTATACGAGTATGTAAGTATATATTATTGCTGTTAAGTATATAAGTTGTTACAATATATTTAGAAGATGCTTGCTGAGAAATTCAAACATGAAAGAATACTAAAAGCATTACTTGCAATAATACATTTAGTATACGAGTATGTAAGTATATATTATTGCTGTTAAGTATATAAGTTGTTACAATATATTTAGAAGATGCTTGCTGAGAAATTCAAACATGTGTACCTACAGGAAGTAGATGACTAATAATAGCAAAAAGTAAAGGAAAAAAATGATAGCTTTCTGCCCATTAGACCCAATTGGGGACACCAGACTAAAATATGCCGCCTTTCGGTCAAATATTGTTCTTTATTTCCAATTTCGTAATAGCCTAATAAAAAAGACTGTATTTAAATAAATGCAAGTAAAAAATTTAAAAATCACACACTCATAGTAAATTATAAGAACGTACCTTTGGTAAATAACATAGCTGTTCAAGGATATAAATTTAACGACAGTAAAATAACTTCAGGACGAGCTTCCCTAAATCTCTGGCCGCTATCTTTACTGAAATCTACTTTTAGAAAAACTTTTAGATTTTCAAGGAAAATCTCAGTAATGAGAGATATATTTTTCCACCTTCCTTCACTCTAATATGAAACTCAGTGACATGCATAAAAAAGAAAAAATTTTCTCTGAAATGTCTTGTAACAGACACAAAATTTATTTACTTTTGCATTACAAAATTTTTAACGAAAACACGCCCCAACATGTCATTTTTATTCTATTTCTTCTAAATCGACGCCAATCAGATATTGTCTGATTGTCGCCGATAAATCAACGTAACGAGTAAATTTAGAATAATTTTTATATTGTAAATAATAATGTGATCATTCATATGTACATACAAATGTATACATATACATTGTTTATATGTCAGTCTGTCTGTCTGTGCCTGTCATAGACAAAAAAAAAAAAAAAGAGTAAAATTATGTGATACCTAACATGATTTTTATTGTGATTGCAGCAAACAAATCATGATTAATTGCAGGTTCATTTCAATTCTACTGGTATTGACGAACGAACGAACAAACAAACAAACAGCAATAGTTAAACCAAATTGCAATATAAAATTATATTTTATCTATTTACTCCTGACCGGCCAATGTCTGGCCACTGTGTATGATATCATTTCTAAAAACAACTAAAAATAAACGAAATCACCAAATATCTAAATACCGAGAGAATTTATGGCAATCAAACAAAACAAACAATAGTTGCAATCACCAGCAAAAAGCAACAACAGTATCAACGGCAACAGGAGGCACAACTTAATAAAGTCACGACATTACACTCTCAGGTGTAATTACGATCATAATAAAATAAAATATGTATAAAAAAAAAAACATACTACCAACAAATGCAATCACAATCAAATGATAGACTATGAGACAATGGTATAATTCTGTTTTGCCCCATTAGCCTTTTAGTTGCAGGCACGGTTCTTTTTTCTTTTTCTTTTTTTTTTAATAGAAAACTGTCCAATCCTTTCAAGAAAATCCATGCAAGGCATGAAAACTTTGGCTATGACGAGAATAGTAAAATATCATATGTGAAGGCAAAAACGAAACTTAAGAATAATAAATAGTTGCATGACGATGTCACTCAAATGTCACCACGATCAAACTAATAGGTGACAATGGGTTTTGATTAAAAGATCGATAGGTTGAGATTTTAGAAAAGAGCAAATACAAAATATATAAAAAAAAAAAAAAAAATTAAATAAAATAATGAAGAAACTTTTTTGTTGTTGGCGAATCGTGTTTGGGCAATTTATTTAAGCACAGTGTAGCAACAGTTTGTAGTAAAATGTTGTGCATAATTTTTTCATTGGCAACAATTTAGGGGGAGGGGATTTTTATATTTCTCCTTCGTAGCGTTATTTTATAGCGTTACTTCAAAGATTTAGAGATAAGGGGCTGTGCACATATTACGTAACGCTCCAGGGGGGAGGGGGGGTTAAAGATTTGTTACGGATTAAAAATTTTGCACTGAAAAATTAGTAAAAAGCGTTACGAAGGGGGCGGGGGGGTATAAAATCTCTGAAAACAGCGTTACGTAAAATGTGCACAGCCCCTAAGACAGAAATACGACAACAATTGCTTCTCTTGAAGCAAGTCTTCAAACGAAAGCTGTTGCATTCATAATTTTTGTTTGAGCTATTCCACTTTTTTTAATTAGGACCAGCAGTTAGGACAGCAGTGCATTGTGCCGGAACTCAGGGAGAGGGCTAGAGTAGAGAATATAGATGTTGAAAATTTAGAAGGCTTAACTTTATTTTTACAACTCTGCTTTGCGCGTTATGTTAATTTTCATAGCAGTGTTGAGGCGCCTCCGGTGTTGAGTAGACGCATTAACTTTGTTAAGCAGTATTAGCTGGCATTGTGTTAATTGTTTTACTTCGCCGATGTTTCTGCTAAGCGACGAAGGAGGGCGATGTTGCGTATATTAGCTTGGAACAGCATCAATTGTTGTCGGAGCAGTTTTTAGTGACCAGTGCTATGCCTTCATCACTTAAATAGTCGGACAACAATTAATACAATGTCTCACTAATGTACGTTAGAGAAATTAATGATGTGGACTGACTTGCTCTGGCCAAGGTTTAAACCCAGGCCATAAGTCATTGTTTGCTTAGTAGTCAAATCGCTAACCACTTCAGCCTCTTCTTTTTTTACATAAAAGTGACACCTTTTTACAAAAAACTCCTGGTTGTCTATTCACATATTTTGCTGTTCCCAAACGGGTTAAGCCGATCTAAAAGTCGTCTGTAGTATTAAAATATTTTTATTGCAATGCAACACCACTTTAATTCATTATTCCTGCAATTTTAAACAAAAATAAAATCCTTATATTTTTTTTCGCAATTTTTCGACATTGTGAAAAAGGCAGTTAACACTATCGAGCACTCTTCTCATTTCAAACTCAAAATTTTTTTAAAAACAAAATTTTACACACAATTTGTTGGTCCCTTATTTCAGTTTTGTTTAAAATTAAACTGTTATTGTGTTTCATGTTTAAAAATATAATTTTTTTTTTTTAATTTTTATCTTGCCCCAATATAATTAAAAACAAACAAAGTTTGAAAAACTATACCCGCCCCAACGAAGTTCGGTGCAAGCGAGGGTTAATACTCTAATTTAATTGACGACTTTTATGGATAACTTCTTTCTTATAGGTCTCAATATCGCTCCCAATCAACTCTACGATATTCCAAATATATCGTGAGTACGAATACCTCTCTCGCTATCGTACCCTAGAATCAATGTTGCCACGCCCTAACAGTTTTTTTAACCGGAATCTCCTCAAAATGTAACTAAATGAGAAAAAAAGTGACCAAAAGGTATATTTCTATTTGCATCGGCGTACATATGATGTTAAGGGGGCTAAGCCAACACCAGGAATTTTTAATCGAAAAATAGACTTTTGTATTAAACTCTTTTTTTTTATCAAAAACAATATTTCATAAATAAAAAGTCTAATGTATAGACAAACTACACAATTTTGGATAAAAGTAACAAAAACGGCAGCGCTTCCTGGAATATTCTTAAGCGTGTTCAGAGGGAGAGAAAGAGAAAGAGCGAGATCTACATGAAACTGCCAACCGTCATTTGTATAGCGAAAATTTACTACGCAGGTTAACTGCTGAGTTTGTTGGACACTCCATCACAATAGCTTTTTTCAATATTAAATGTATATGGATCTAGTTGAAAGATTAGCTAATCATCATACGAGTATTAAGTCAATATGACAGATCAGCTTATTGATCCTTATTACGGTTGTCGTAGTCGAACTTTAACGGATCCAATGTAAAACAAATAGCAAACGTTGTCGCATTTTAGAGATTTCGTCACGACAACGACACTCGTAGTAAGGACGATTGTCTATAAAATATAATGAAAATGACAAAGTTAAAGTTGCTTTAGTATTTCTTAGCTCAATAGATTGAAAACTCTAAGTGATTTACCTTGATCTCGTAAGATTTTCCGAGCCTTAATTGAGTGTCGCCAAAAAAACAACAAAACAAAACATTTTTGTATTGTGTAATAAATAAATTTATATTTAAACTACCCTCGTGTAATACCGATTTTATTTCTTGAATATTTATTATTATTAATGATATTTCAAAGAAATGGAAAATTAAGAGAAAAAAAAAAACACATCTAGTCAATCTTTAATTCTTTGCTTTCTTATGAAGTACACGTGCCACAGTGCAATGATTTCAAGCACAACACGATCTGGCAATCAAGCAGCCAACTAACAAACATTAGCAATAAATGTCTGATGTTGCAGTTGTTGGCGTATATTGATTTTTTGCTGAAAGCAATAAATATCTCAATAAGATAGCATCTCCTAATGGACGGACAGAATCATACAACAAGTCAAAGATAGATAGAGCAATATAATCAGCCAGACAGCCAACCTCAAAAAGACACTGTAGCTTTGAAGTGACACATGACTTCAATGTTCGATTTATTTTTTTGTATTATTTTCTGTTTCTGTTGTAAACTAACTGAGTAGTATAAATTATAAGAGTGGGTGTGGAATCCAAAAGCACACACGATTACAAACATTAAATGCAAAACTTATTCAAATGTAAGAAATTCACTTTTCTTTTCAATGCTCCAACCAGTCAGCCAGCCATTTAGCGCGGGACATGTGCATGTCATTAGTTTGACTTTTAAAATGCAATAATTTTATAATTAATAAAAAAAAATATTACAAAGAAAATATGTGACAGGTATTTAACAAATGACATTTATTATTAAGTGATTTAATATTGTGAAATGCTAAAGATTGAGATTAAAACTAAATTGTTTTTATTGAAGTACGAGAAAAAACTTCGATTTGAACTTTTTTAATAGTTAAATTAATAATGAAGGGGTTTGAGCGCCCACTGTCGCTGGTTTTATAATACTGTTTTATGTGTCTACTTTAAGTCTGGTGACCCAAGAAGAAGCTCGCTGGTATATCTATGGATGAATAGAAGTTTTTCTTTTCCAATAAACACAGCCCGCAAAGCAATTTTTTGTGTGCAGAAAACACCCATTGTCTTTGGCCGTAATCGAACCGACAACCTCCAGTCAAATAGGATAGCATATTGCTATCTATCAGCCCCGACAGCACCAGAGTTGTGACACAACTAGTCTTGTTGCAAATAGTAAACGAAATAGAAATGGAAACGTGGGGCAGAAAAGTTAATATCATTTATTAGTTCAGACAGGAATGGTTTCTGCAACGAAATCACACCGACCGAAATCAAAGAAACTAACATACTAAAGACGGATACTAACTAATTCAGTTCGGCGAATTGAATTGGATTAAGGCTTCGAATAAACACAAATATTCTATCAATTGAGCGATCACATATCATGGAGCCATCAAAATGCTTCCATTACAATCGGATCGTCTACAGAGTCTACAGGGTTATCAAGGATAAATTGTTGTCCTGTGAGATCGCAGTATTCTGTAAACCATCCTTTAACTTTTGGGATTAGTTCTGAGATAAAAAATTTAATCAGGCCAGTGAGCTTTAGACGACACCAATTTATCGTGGGGAATTCTATCATCAAGCTACTCAAGCGAATCTTCGAGGCGGAAGAAGCGAAGAATGAAGTTCCTTGGAGATATTTTGAGGACTCTAAGTAAAGAAGAAAACAATCTCTCATCCTGTAGAATAATTTGTTTTATTCACAGTCTATTTCCTGTAAAACATTTGCTCTGCACAAAAAATCCTGTTGGACCGTGGTTCTTATAGCCTGTTTGTTATAATAAAAAGATATCAAACTGTTCCCTGGGAAATGTTGGTCCAAATGAGTGACAAACGAAAATGTGCCCACAAATGGCCAAATTCCCGTAGAGATCATCAAAAATTAAAACAATTTTAATTTTCCAAATTTTATTAAAAAAAATTCTCAAATACAATTAAGAAATCGGACTTATGTAGTCTATAAATATGGTCCCTTGGCTTTAATTTCCCATTGGTGCAAATGAGTGAAAAGCAAAAATGTGCCCACAAATGGCCAAATTCCCGTAGAGATCATACAAAGTTATCTTAGATAAGATACATTTATATCAACTAGCAAAGATGTAAACCAAAAAGTTCCATCGAGCTATGTTGGCAATGTCCCGACTAAACATATTTAACTTTTGAGTTAAATATGTCATTACGTAAGCTCTTACGTAAAACATATTTTACTCGGCATATTTCGTCCCCTCAATATAACAATAGCGTATAATTTGTTGGGGGTTTTGAGAAAATCGAGTTTAAAGTTTTTGTCAAAACGGATGTCTATTAAAACCTCAATATCGCGGTAAATAAAAATTCTTCATACTGGATTTTTCTACGAATACAAAATACCGTTTCTTGTCTTTAAATTGACAAATTTTTTTTGTTCTACGCATCCTTTAAGACCATAATTATGTCATTCAAAGCGCAAGTCCTCCATATAGGCTATTTTATAGTGTAAGGAATTCGTATGATGTATCTGATATACTATTTTATTTTGTATTTATTAAAATATTTGATCTCAAAAATATCAATTTGTAAAATTATAAAACAGTGATTAATTCATAGTTTTGTTAATTCAGTAGCACATATTCATTACTTTCCAATTTGGGTTATTATAAACAAAAAATTATGACAAATTAAGGTATACATTGCGTAAATCAAAAAAAACTAGAAATTCATTCGTCTTCTTTCTCTTCCTTATCTAAACTATTTCGCTTCTTTCCACCTTGTAAGTTAAAAAAAATTACTGCGGGCCACGAGGAATTGCATTCTTTTTGCACAAATTTTGGAGATCATGCAGCTTTCGATTACAAATTGGCAGCTCTTTATTGTATTTTCCAGTAAACGAAAAGTTGATCATCTCTATTGTTTTTCGCGTTCCTCCAATATCAATTGCTTTCAAGTCTCCATCCCATTCCACCTTGTATATTAATTGTTTTCGTTGATTTTTGTTCACTTGGAGGAACTTAGGATTGAGCCAATTAACCTAATCATTTTGTATATTTTTCTTAAAGCTATGGCCTAACCTCGAAAACAAAAAAAAACTAAAACTACATCTGCTGTCTTTATAACTGAATTATCTAATTCATCTGCCAAAGCCTGTGCATCATCATCCGAATCGGGGACATACTCGTCCGAAGATCCTGCAGAGAAGTCTCTACCATTCTCATCATCTGTTCCAGGTATCTCTATGTCCGACAGCGAAATCAGACTCATCAGTCTTTGGAGCAATTTCCACAACTACTGGTGTTTTCGTGTCACAGCCTGTTGATATTTACCTTACTCACTTCACTTAGATTATATGATAGAAGATACTCACTCAGACGTTTCAAATCCATATTTTTAACGAACAAACTTTCTCTGCGAACTGAATTTACAAACTGAAATTTCAAATGACTACAATATATCCTTGGCATTCATGTTGTCAAAAGAACGTAAACATTGCATAGGCTACTATTCTTTTCAATTGTTGATAAAACTTTCGAAATTGTATTGAAAATAAAACAGCTTATGTGGGGTATAGAAATGGTCGGAATGAAACTATTTCTCAAACAATAGTGTATATTATTATAAGCTATTTTATGAGTTAAAGTTTTCATAAATTGTATTATTTTCTACAGGCTAAAATGGAGTATAATGGAGTGGCAATTTCAAGTAAAATAGCGCATATGAGGTTACACACTTATTGAAGGAAATTTTTTAACAAGAAATTATACAGTATTTTATCCAACGACATTTTGACCCACTTTGTGGAAGTAGAATTTGACGAAATTTTGACCAGACATAAAATCAATGATGGAGATTCTAAATATGCAATAAAAAAATAATAGCGTATGAGCACATACGCTATTGTTATGTTAAGGGGACGATTTATCTTCACACATATCTCCACAAAGCTCAGTTAATATATAGTGTTTACACTGCACACGCTCAACCTCACGATATCGTATAAAATGCATCGCTTAGGGAGGGAAAAAACTTCTGTAGTCAGATGAGTATCAGAGATCAGTACAAGACATATGAAATTATTGGAAAAAATAGAAATTTCTAAAAAATTCACCTGCAATTGAAATAAAATTAAGCTCGTCTACCACAAAATGTTACCTAAGATAATAATTTTATTTCGCACATACTTAAATTCAATTTAAATAAACTTCTTTTTAGAAATTGTTAGAAAATAACATGAAAATAATATCGTTGAAGTAAAGTTTTTTTTTTTTTGTTCCCAGAAAGCTTTTATCGCCACTACATACTTTGTTGTAAGTTTTGTTGTGTTCGTTGGTTTGTGTGCTTGTTTGTCCGACTGTTTGTTTATTGACACAGATAAAAAATATTGTCAATATGACAACCGATGTTCATAATGCACTATCAATATTTACATTGTGGTAAGTCTATTGCTTGTTCGTTTATTTATTTGTTGAGTTGAGTTCTTTTTCGTTTTTGTGTTTTTATTTTTTTTTTTCTTTTATAAAATTTTATTTTGTTTTGCAATAAATATGGACAAATAGTGTTGGCGTTTTATTTATTTTATTTTTTTTTATTTCTATTTTTTTTTTGCACTTTTAAGTACCATCTTTAGGTCATTGGAATTGAAAAAGTTTTGATGTAGAAAACTTGTGTTGTTAAAGCAGATCTTTAAAAGTATTAAGTTTTTGTGGAATTAGTTGCAGCGAGACCAGGTTCAGGCAAACTCTATGTTGCAGCACAGCAAATGTGAATAACTACTTCTATAAGCTTACGGTCCTTCGAGCCGCAGACTGCACCTACAGACATACATAATCTGGTTCACACTTTGTTCAGAGTTTAAATACTTTAAGATTAAAATGTTTTCCATTTAAAAAGCCATGATTTATTTCTTTTAAGAATCTTGCTTTTTACTCGTAATTGTTCACTTATTTACGTTTGTTTATTAATAATAAATAGACTTATTTGTTTAATTAACACCTTTAACTTTTATTACAGTTGTGTGATTAAAACAAAAACAAAAATCAGTAGCACCTTCACCTGTCGTGACGATTGTGATCATAAATTAAAAAAAAAATCCTCCTCCTCTAAGTGATGTTTTGCTACTTTGTTTTGTTTTCAACAAGGTGTGACAATGACAATATATACTCGTCATATTTAACTATATATTTTATTTTTATTTTCTCTCTTTTTTAACGAATCATGTGAACTATCTAAGATTGTAAAAATTAACAAACCAATGAGATGAAAAAAAGAGATTTTAGATTTAATTGACACATTTAAACATTTAGTGATAATCAAAATATTGAAGGGAGGCTGGCGTGTAAACATTCCATCCGAGTTTCCACAAAAAAAGTTTGAGGACCAAGCGGCACAAAAAAGGAATTACAGGATAAAGCTCGTAAATTTAATAATCATAGAAATATTAGAAACACATTGTTAACATATTTCAAGCAACAAAAGAAAAATTTAATATATAAACATCACTTACATCACATCAACTACACGGCTGAATAGAACAAACGTTTTTTTTTCAGTAGAAGCCACTAAATCATGTCAGTATTCATGTGAAAATGCTTCCACTACTTGTTAGGTAGGAATTTTAAAAATCGGTCCAAAAATGGAGGAGTTATGCGATATTCGGCATTTGGGCGAACAAGTTGCTCCATCGATTTTCTGATAACTGCAATGGGACACAAACTCGCATTAGGGTACTCGTATTCTCATCCATCCTTAACAAGTGTTGTGAAGTTGATAAAGGGCGTTTTTTATAGAGTGACACAAGTTTAAATCATAATAAAACAAGGAAATATACTTTTAATATCAATGAAACGGGCTTTATTGAAAAGAAAATTTTAAGAAATTAATGTTTGAATATGATTTCTGCCACGTGGCCGACACGACACGGCTGGCGCGTAGAAGGCGCAATCTGGAACAGCAATTTTCAACAACTTTTTGCAGCATTTGCGGACGTATTTCGCCGATAACTCTTCGAATGTTGATTTCCAGGTGTTCAATTGTTTGTGGTTTATCGACGTAGACAAGTGACTTAACATAACCCCAATGGGGTTAAATCACACGATCTGGGTGGCGAATTATTTGCGCCATTACGTGAAATTATTTTTTCATCAAAAGTTTCTTTGAGCAAATCAATTGTAGCGCCCGCTGTACGATGAGTTTGATGAGTAGAACAATTATTTTGATTAAAAATTTCAGCAATTTGCATGAGTTGCTGTGGTATAAGTCGATTCCTAATGAAATTTCAAAGAAAACTAAAAAAAATCAGCTATCAGCTGTTAAATGGGTGCTCAAATAAAGCAGTGATGCCAAAGTTGTGTCAAAGTTATGGCACTCTATAAAAAACACCCTTCATATAGCGTTTAGCGTTTGAAGGCACCTTGTTGTCATAATCTGATCTTTAAGATTCCGAACCTTGAAGCCAGAACATATAAAGGTACTGACAACAAAGCACACCATGACTAAGAATCTGAGTTCAAAACCTGCTCAAGGCAAGTCATCAATATCATGAATATTTCTTATGTAAAATCGTGTTCCCGCCAGGGCACACAGTTATGAATCTTGGTGGCTAATCATGCCTTGTTGCTGTGCTTTCTGGGTAAAAGAGCAACTGGGTAGGGGGAAAGCGATTATTGGGCCATCTCGGAAACTAGGTTTAAAGTTTGTGGGCGCTATTATATGATAATACTATCAACCTTTTCTTATGTACATAAATCGAAGACAAAGTAAAAATTTCATGAATTGAAAATTAAAGTTCAAAAGTTTTTTTTTCTTAATTTCTATAATTTTTACCTCTCTTCTGTTTTTTTAATACCCTTCCGTGTGTACATTCTACCATATTCATATGAGACCTATAAAGAATATATATTCTGAACCCCTATGGATAGATTAGAAGTTGAATGGGCCATGTCTGTCTGTCCGTCTCTCCGTTTGTTTGTCTAACAGTACGTGAAATCGGTTTTCTGAAGCCACCAGAAAAGTTGGAGTCTATGGTATTGGACTGATCTGTCAGGTTTCGTATGTTATTATAAATATGTAGATAAGTACACTCTCAAATAAATTACTCATGCATGACTTGGTACAGTATACATAAGATTCGGTACAGCCGAACATAGAACTCTCTTACTTGTTTTCCGATAACTTTATATTTGATGTGTTTATTTTATAAATTTTATTTATTGTTTATCTACAAGTTTTTTTCCTTAATATAATTATTAAAAAAAAGAATAGATAATTTATTTTAACTTGACTTCCCAATATTAATTTATTTGAACACTTCTTCATACATACTCGTATTTATTGTCTTGTGTGAATATATTTTTTTTCCGTTTTATTTGTTTTTATGACACTTTTCGATAAATGTGTCATTTAAAAATTTCATTTGAATAAATTAATTTAACTGAGGAATGTGGGAGTATCAATAGTTGTTTAGTGTAGTGTAGAGTTGTTTGTATGTGTCTGTTTTCGTCGATGTCTTCTTTCATTTTTTTGCGAAAATAGTGCGAGGGTGGCTTTAAATGTCAAAAGAAATTAAAAATTAAAAGAATACTACATAGATAGTATTCATTTGTGAGGCGAGTTTGCGCTAAGTTCTGTTATCACTGGTTTCATAGTAAGAACTAAATTAACCCTAAAATACGTTTTAAGTTTTGAAAAATTGTGTAACGTTCAAGTTGAAATTGAAAATTTTGTATTTTTGAAGAAAAAATATTTTAATCTGTTACATCGCTTTTTTTAAGGGGTGTTGCTGTACCTCTTTTTCAAGAAAGGAAGTAAAAGATATCACAAAATTTTCGAGGGTTAAAATGTTTCACAAAACATTTTGCTCGCAATGTTTTACATAAAAGTGATGAACTTAACATTTTTCTCGACAACTTTTCACACTGCACACTTAAGAAAATTTTCAATTTTTTGCTTTTTTAACAAAAACCAAATTTTTTATCTTTCTACTTTTGTGTTTTCTTTTTTTATTAAATTTTCATTTTAATTTGTAATCAGATGAATGTGTGTCATAGTGTGTCAGTTCTTTTGTATTCTCTGTTTATTTAATGGCTTATTTAGAATAGTTGCCAGACAATGTTGTTAATTTGTATTAATGATCGCAGACAATTCTTTTTTTTCACTTAAATATTGTAAATCGTTTTGAAGTTATCAGGTGATTGGCAAGTAGACATGAATATTTTATTATGTTTTTTTTAATTTGCATAGAACTCTTTATTAGGAGTTTAATTTAAACGAGATTTATCTAACTTTATAAATAATTCAATTTGCTTAAAATGTTCTGCAATTGTTGGTGTCAATTCGTCTTCACATATCAATCTAGACAGACAGAGTATTTCCGATTAAGTCGTGAAACAATTATATCGGTATTCCTCTTTGGAGCAGGAGAGATCCCCGTAGGAAGCCGCTGATTTAAACGGATCAAAGTTTTTCGGGTTTTCTTCCATGTAGGAAGTACAAGTAGGAAAGTGCGTGTATATCAGTAGCATTCCGGTTTCATTTCTCCGAATGCTATAAGATATTTTCATGACATTTGGCATATTTGATAAAAGTTATCAAGATGTTGTTTCAGAGGCGGACTAGTATTGCGCGGTCCGAATAAAGTTCTTAGTCGAATTTGCAGGAATGTTATCAGATGATACGCAGTCTTCTCGCGTCTTATTTCTACGAGGGTTTGCTACTTCAGCATTCAATGGTGAGCTTTACTTTTAACAGATTAGAGGCTTAGCGTGAAGGATTCTGACGTGTCTTGGTTGCACGTGCCTGTCAACAGAGATTTAAAAATTCCGCATATCATTCTTAATGATTGGCGATTGTTCGAGAAAGATACAAAACCTTTGATTTCTACCAGTTCGTTTTCATCTGAACATTGCCTAGAATTCCATTTTTTGAATTTAATATATGTACATATGTATGTATCTGTGATCATTTGCGATCCGATTTTCCCTAATCAAATTTGTAGTACATACTACTAATAGTATATAGCGCGATATAGAGAACGATAGGTTAAACGTGTTTATCCCCCTAATATCAAAGTCCTATAGGTATGCTAGATGTACCAGCAGTGGACTACCTAAGGAAGCCTTTCCACACATACAGAGGGAGAGAGCGAGTGTGAGAGAGAGAGAGCGAGCGGGGCAAATACAGAAGTTTTCATTGTTAATGAAAAACGAAAATTGGTTTTTTAAGAAAATTAATTTAAAAATTATAATTCTATCAATATTCAAATTTTATTTTGCATTTTGAATTTTTATGACAGAAATTGCAACAACAAAAAATTTTTGAAATATCTTAAGGCACTCCCATACTCGTATAATAATTATTTCAATAGAATTTAATTAATTGTAATTAATCCTGTTTGCAAATATGTAATAAATAGTTAATAATTTTTCAAAATAACACTTAAAAAAAGTTTTTTAAGTTAAAACATCGATTATGGTCGATAGCAGTTGCCAGTAAAGTGCTTTACATCAATAAATGTACGAGGATTTCTAAGACATTTTCGTTTTGAGATTAATTTTCTTATCGTTTTGAATTTACTGAATTCGTTTTAACTTTAGGGGATTAAGTATTTCTAGATTTACTAACCAACCAGTTACTACAGAAGTCTTCTATTTTCTAAAGAGGTTTACTAAATCCTGTTCTTCGTAATATCTTAATTATTAATTGAATAAGTAATTTGAGGGTGGTGTTAGCTGAACTGTTTAGAGGGTTGACTGCAATCCAAACTATTCTTTAGGACCCGAGTTCGATTCTTAAATAAATAAATAAAATAAATAAATTTCTTTAAAGAACATTAGTTCGGCAGTGAATTAATTGTTGTTTAAGTAATGAAGGCATAGCACTGTCCGCTAAGAGCTGTTCCGGCAGCGATTGCCACATTTCCACGGTAAGGTGCACCACAAAGCCCTCCTCGTCGTTTAGCAGAATTGTCGGCCAAGTAAAACAATTAATAAAACGCATGGTCAGGCAGATTAACAAAGTTAATGCGTCTAATTAGTACCAGAGGCACTGCAACACTGCTCTGAAAATTAACAAAACGTGATATAGCAGAGTTATAAAAGAATTAAACCTTCTACATTTTCAACATCTATTTTCTCTTCACTATCCCTTTCCATAGTAAAGGGTGTTTTTCATAGAGTGACACAAGTTTAAATCATAATAAAACAAGGAAATATATTTTTAATATCAATGAAATGGGCGTTATTGGAAAGAAAATTTTATGAAATTAATGTTTAAATATGATTTCAGCCATGTAGCCGCCACGGCTGGCGCGTAAAAGGCGCAATCTGGAATACCAATTTTCAACAATTTGCACAGCATTTGCGGCCGTATTTCGCTGATAATTCTTCGAATGTTGATTTCCAGGTGTGCAATTGTTTGTGGTTTAGTGACTTAACATAACCCCAAAGAAAATAATCTCATGGGATTAAATCACACGATCTTGGTGGCCAATTAATTGGGCCATTACGTGAAATTACTTTTTCATCAAAAGTTTCTTTGAGTAAATCAATTGTAGCTGCACGATGAGTTTGACGAATAGAACAATTATTTTGATTAAAAATTTCAACAATTTGCACGCGTTGCTCTGGTGTAAGTCGATTCATAATGAAATTTCAAAGAAAACTAAACAAAAAGCAACTATCAGCTGTTAAATAGATCCTCAAATAAAGCGGTAATGCCAACTCAAAGTTGTGACACTCTATAAAAAATACCCTTTAGTTCTAACATAATGCATAAGTAGGGGTCATTCATTACCCAACTTATTTTGCAAAAAACAAAAATAAATAAAAAAAATAAATCTGTAATTAAGTCAACCATGACTGACAAAATCAGAAAACACGATCAAAATCCCAGTAGGGTACTTCAAAACATTTAATTAAAGTTATTACATTTTGCAATTAGCAAACAACAAAATAACATTTCAAACTAAGCAAAATAGTAATAATTCAAATGGAAATCATAATCGCTTGATTAATCGCAAGTCAATTGACAATAGTAATCATGGGTTTGGTAATCAAACGAAGCAAAGCAGAAACAAAGCTCACAAGCAAATCGAACTGAATCAAAATCAATACGACGAATAAGAAAAAAAACACCAAAGTGCAAAGCGGTAAATACTCGTAACCTTTATTATTGTGACATTAAATTAAAAACCTAGAATTTAATCGATATCTTGCAACTACGCGTCTAACAAACAGACAAAGCGGCAAACCGGCATAAATTTTATACGAATAGTAATTTATAACTTTAGCAACAACAACAACAAACACAAAAAACCAAAACTCGTGCTAAACAAATTCAAGTGTTTAGGAAATTAATAAATGTTTGTAATAAAATCTGGTGGAGGACTAACTGTGCAACAGACACAAACGATTTGAAATTAAATCGTGTTTTGTTTTTTTTTCCACTGAACAACCACAAAACGTAACAAACAAACTTTAAAGTTTTTAAAAACGTTTAAGCGCCAAATGTAATGTCAAGTTAGTATTTTATTTATTTTTATTAACACTAATTGGAGCATTTGTTAAATGCCGCATTTATTTAGTTTAACTAAACTGGTAAGCGGTTGTTGCTGCGCTTGGCTCTAGGCTTTACTAGGTTTTCTGTTTCTGTCTCTCCCTCGCTCTCAATCTCTTTCTCCCACTCTGTCTGTTATTAGATTTGGTTAGATGGCTGCCAACATTACCTTGTACAAAATTGTAACACATTTGGTATGACACATTACACGCCAAGAGATTAGGAAAATATTTTGTACAAGAATTTAATTGAAAAGTCCAATAAATTTAATATTCGTATGTTTGAGCAACATTTGCAAAAACTAACGCGCAGCATTTGCCAAAAATTTTGAAACAGTTTTTTTTTGTGTTATTTCTTCATCATTTTGTCATTGGTGGTGTTCCGCAACCGAAGACCTACAACAACCGTACTCAATATTCAAGTTTGATTGATCGGAATTACATATTAACCCATCAGAGCCGCGAATGAATAACACACAAATTCAAACAGTTTTAAATTCAAAATGATTCATTATATTTGAGTCGGAATAAAAATTACATAGATAATAATATTCCATGGATCAAAGGAAAAAGTAGCGTCAATTAATTCCAGCCTACACGTTAGAACATAAGAACGCAGAAAACCCCAACCCTCGTTCAGTGTTAATGTGTATTTGATGACTTTCGACACAGTTTTCAACTGAAATCGAAATGCTTTCATCTCTGAAGTGCTGTTTGATTTTTAAAAATGGCGGAAAAAAATGGTGAGTGGGTAGAAAATAATCCTACGAGAATGCATGTGGAATGTATTCCACGAGATATATCGCATACATATGGCTCAGATGCCATCCTGTACTTTCCTCCTTTCGCATACTGCAATGAAAGATCACAACCAGTATCTCCTGTTTAAAAGGTGGAGATCTTATTGAGCACATGATCATTTGGGGACACTTTGTAAACGAATGGAATATGTGATACAACCGACATTAGTTCGTAACGAAAACTTTGACGTTCTAATTACTGAACGGAGCCAATTACTGAACCATACTTCATGCAAATATAGTTCACCGACGGCTACAAACAGACAAATGTTGATTTGGCGGCAGGGATTTACGGCCCTAATTTGCCAGGGCCATTCCCATTGTTAAATTCCATAAAATTTTCCAAAACCAAGCATAGTGCTAGAGAATACGTAAGACGAAAATCTTTAAAGCCTTAATCTCTTACGAGACAACATCGGGTGTTAGCATGGACTGTGTTAAATTTCTAAATGAACTTGGATTTTGGAGAAGGAAGTTTTAAGTCAAACAAAATATTTTGGAGTAAGAAATACTACTACTCCACCCACTGTAGGTATATAATCTATCCATTACATGTGGACCTTATTTAATGCAACCGAGTCAATATGACATATTACCACAAAGGAGACGATAGATATACCAGCAGCGGACTACAAAGAACTATTTGATGCAGCATCTGTTGCCTTGGCACGAACCAGAATATTTAGTTGCCTGAAAGCCAACAAGTCCCTAATGACGAATAGTCAGCCGGTTTTAGTCATTTTATCAATTTTGATGTGAATCATAGCCACCACGTATACTCGTATTCCCGAAGAAGACCACCATCAATACTCGGTCCGAGAACTATCGCTCAACTTGAAAATAAGACGAAGTTTGCATTATTTACAACGTGGTCTGAGACCATCTGTAGGCTTTGGGTATTACCGTGACATGGTCATTGGTAATAACTTGTAAAGGAAACACCCTAAACATTAACTTTCAATTTATCGCTAATCGTCGCTGCCACACAAACTACATCCAGGTGAACGTCGTCGTCCACGCCTGATCCTTTCTCATTTCAGATATTGGATACATAAGTTATACAGATAATCGGTAATAGGTTAAGATCTGGAGAAACCGAATTAACGTTAAAGCTTAGAGGCATGGTTTGGTTAGTCATAAAGATGTCCATTAAGGAAAAATAATATTTGGATAAGAAATGTGGATTATAAATTATTGTGCATTGACTTCATTTAGTCCATGATCCTTCAAAAATTAATCAATAGAGTTTTTTTCGCTCCTTAAACGCATTTTCTTAATGCTTTCGACAACGTATGCCTATCCCGTCCATGTATTTCTTTATTTATTTTTCTCCATAAAGGCTGAGAACACAATTGAGACTAAAGGCGAATTTTTTCGTAGCAAACTTTCTGTCATCAGAAATAATACACATTTCTGCATATGAAAATTAACACAACACCGGCGTGAGGAACACTGCAATAGATTTATTTACATTTCTTACACCGACGATCGACTAATCATTTTTTTAATTGTAATTATTTTAGTGGTTAAATAACTTTTTTGATTAAAATACAATACAAATTCGGAAACAAAACTTGAAATTAATTGCAGGTGATTAGGAAAAATCGCTTAAATGACAAAAATTCGGGAAAACTTGCCATCAGATTACGCAGATCGGATGAACAAAATTACAATCAGGTTAAGGAACGTTAAAAACTCAAAACAACACGATAATGATTTATAGAACTGCTTAGTTCGACCAACTATATTTATGTTTCAAGTGACGAATTCGGACTGTTCGACACAATTCGTCGTTCGTTTCAGTTGTGTTCCTAGCATAACAGTAAACTAATGATTGGGGGGGGCATAAACTATTTCAAATCAAATTGCATTTCTCAAGAAGTATTTTTTTGCTTTTTAGTTGTTTGATTTTTTTTTTTTTTGCAATCATGGTTTATTAATTTATTGTTCCGCGCATTTATTGGCCTTTTTTTCCTTTTCTTATTCAGTTTGTAATTAATGACCTAAATGAGGTAATCAATTTGTAATTTAACTGTATCTGCTGATTTGCATGGCAATTGATTTGAATTGGGTATTAACTTGTTGTTGATTTGTTTTTTTTTTTCTTGTTGTACCGAGATCATTTGATCATTTCTATTTAGTTCATTTTTAACCTGAGGAAAAATTAATTTTTGCATATCTTGGGCATATTTATCAGACATAATACAATATACTCTTTAGTAGTTATTAATTTCAAATCGATGACAAATGATAAATGATTTAATTATTGGGAACGAGAAATAGACAATAAATATAAAATTTAAATAAATGTAGTTCGTTTAAGGTGACCAATATCTGTTTAATTATATAGTGGACTACTAATTTAATGCCCCCCATTGCGGTTGACAACTTTTGAAACAATTTGGTCGTCGTTTATAAATGCAATTCGCATTGCCATTCTCAACCTAGCTCATGGTTGACTTTTTGGTTGTGTTCACAATTTCTTGTGGTATTGTCATTTGCAATTTTGCACAAGTTTGGTTGACAAAAACGATAAATACACACAACTGCCTATTAGTAGTTGGGTTACAGTTTACTTCGAGATAAAGTGCAGAAAAATCGAGAGATCGTAAGTAGAAAAATTTATTGTGCTTAATATTGCAGTTTCTCAGCATTTAATATATTTACAGACCTTTGAAAATTACAACGAAAGCCCAATTTGAGAGACTTGTTCAGCTAATGGAAAAAATCCAGAGATTGCTCGTGGGAAACTAAAATTTGGCATGACCAAAAATCATGCGCTGCTCTAGCACATCTAAAACACTTCTTTTAAAACAAGTGACATTGTAGATTGAGCTAATAATATATTGAAGTTGTTGCCACTGCACTTCTGGTAGCTCCCGTCAGCAAAAAATCTAAGGGCAGCAAAAAGTTTCACTATCGGTGGTATAGCTGACGTACAGGTTTCTTTGATTGATCTTTTATGTCATCCAGCAGATAGCACGAATTTGTGTGCTGTTCTGTCAAACTGGATATTTTAAGTTGGTAGCGCTTTAACAATCTCAACTAAAAATAGTTGTGTATCACAATACAAAAAAACAATTTGGTGGTGTGAAAGTTGGGTTGACTCGTAGTTGGTTGACAATAGGGGCATAAATTAGTCGCAGGAACAGGTCAGACGAATCGAAATTAGCAGACATTGCAAACGTCTGTCGGTCTGAAATAATTAATCTGAAATCATTCAAATTCTCCCATGACGCATATGTGTCATTCCATGTCAAACCGTACGATTTTTGCTAAAAATTGACTTTGATGTCTCCGATGTGTGTATGTATTAGTGTATATATATATGTATATTAGTGTATATGTATAAAGCAAAACAAACAAATCTCCAGAACAATATGAATTTTGATTAAATATTTACTTAAGTATGAAATTTTGTGTGTTTTTGAATACATACACACATACAGATGTACATGCGTTGACATTTTCGTTAACATGCTTGAAAATAAAATTTTTATATACAAAATGTAATTTTTTTGTGGTGCTGCAATGGAAAAAATCGTAAAAAAATAGAATCCATTCGACCTCCACTCTGAAATTTTGAGGGAATGTTAAGAATATATTAACCTTTAAGAAAATAATTTTTTCAGATTTTTCGACTTGTTCGAAGATTGTGGAAAACAGAAATTAAGTAAAAAAACCAAATTTTAATAATAAAAACAAATTAATTTATAAAAAATAATATTTTTTTTAAAAAGAAGGTTCAAATACCTTTAAAATAAGGTATTGAACTTAAAAATCCATTCACTAGTTTTATAAAAACATTAGTTTAAATGTTGTCATGTCGGAAGATTTTTCACGATTTTGACGATTTTCAAATGCAAATAACTTTTTAAAAAAAAATCTTTAATTTTTTTCCCGAAACACGTGTAAAATATTTTTTTATGTTTAATACGTCTGGCATATTTAAAGAAAATCGGAAGAGGTGGTGTAAAAAAGGTGTTCGGTCTGACATGGAATGACTCATATACGAGTATAATTTTAAATATGTTTACATTAAAAAAATACAGGCAAATGTGGAATTGCGTTGTTTAGAGTGCCTATCTACAAAGCCGATTTACCCCTATTCGAATCTCTATAGACCTCGAGGTTTAAGTAAAATGATTTCAACATTCTCATTCCAGATAATAGTCAGGGGATGGAGCCTAATGCCGCAAGGCATTTTGCCAGAAAGGAATAGATTAGAGAAGGAGATAGATGGTGGAAATGTTGAAGGCTTAATCCATTTACAATTCTGCTATCGTGCGTTTTGTTAATTTCGAGAGCAGTGTTGCAGAGCTTCTGGTCTTAAGTAGATGCCTTAACTTCCTTAAGCTGTATGAGCAGTCAGGTTATTGATTATTTTACTTTGCCGACAAATCTGCTAACCGAAGAAGGAGAGCGCTGCTGTGTGTTCGTTAGCTTGGAACACCATCAATCGCTGTCGGAATAGTTTTTAGTGACCAGTGATATGCCTCCATCACTTAAACAGTCCAAAAACAATTAATACAAATTCACACTAATTTACATTAGAAAAATTTTTGATGTTGATGACTTGCTGTTGTTAACAGGGATCAAACCCAGGTCCTAAGTCATAGTTGACTTAGTAGTCAACGCCCTAATCACTTCAGCAAATACAACAACACTTTATAGAAGCATCGCCCGGACGATCAGCGCTCTTCTGATATCGAAAACGTCAATTATATGGAAGTTCATGAAACGACATCTAACAGAGGAAAAATGTCAATGAGAAGAGTTCAGCAAGGTCACAAACCACATTGCAAAGAACTGCACCACTACACAATTATCTAAAGAACAATGTTTCTAGGCACGGTCTGATGGCGCCTGCCCCCATAATTTGAGAAAAGACCGACCGAACTAGTTTTTAGTAAATCGTGTCTGTCATGAGTTCCGAACGTTTTCAATTAGAATGAAAATTTTCGAAATACGAAATAGAATATTTGTTGTCCGGCAGACTTCCGAATATTTTTGCTCGATTGGTGGCTAATGTGGTAATTTTTTTAAATCTCATTTTCCTTGTGTTATTATCAAACATATGTATATTGGTTTTTATTTCCGAATTAGGTAGATAAGATATCAAACTTACGAGTTCAAAAAAGATTTTTTTCAAATTAAATTAGTTTTATTGTGTAATAAATGAGATTCTATTTGCCTTCACACAGCTTAGTGCAGTCGAAAGTAAAACGAAAAAATTGTTCGGAAGTGAATGTCAGGACACCAAAATATTCGGAAAAGATTCACTTTCACACGGATGTAAAACTCATGACAGGCACGAATATTTTTTCATATGAAAAATTTCCTGTCAATTATTTTTTTTACAGAATTTCTGTAAATTAAGTACAATGTTCTCAAATTTTAGGTAATTTTTTTCTCTAGTGTAGCTCGAGTAAGGTAAGGTAAGGTTAGCAGGTTGCTGTGAAAATAAAACAGTTTTTAGCCCACTTGAGTCCTGACCCGTAGGAAGGAGAGAAAGAATGGTAGAATAGAAGAAAACAGATTAAGGGCCATTAAAAGAATTAAATACCGCGAAAGAGAAGGGAGACAATTGCACAGTGAAACTGCTGATGGGTAGTCAGAGAGAAAATTACTTGCTGCTCCCGAAACTTAATTCCTGAGTGCCGTTACAGAAAGCTCGGAGAGGCTGCTGAAGGATCTTTCGGCTAGAAAGTTCGTGTAAGGTGACCAATATTCTAAACAGATCTTTTAATAATAATTCAAATTATATGCAAGTCGGTCGAAATGAAACTAGATCACATTTTTTAACATATGTTGGCCTCGAATAATTAGCCTGAATTCATTTAAACTCTCCCAGAGCTGGTCACCTTAGCAGCTGCATGTACAATTTTAAAAATGTTTACAAATAATGTTAAATAAAATATATGAAATATTTTTCTATTTTTTAATTTGTGGTACACACATACTATTTAGATAAAGGTGATAATAAATTTACATCATCGATTTTATTAGCAGCACTTAAGACAGTTTATAATTCAATTAAAATTTTTAACATTCAACATGTTGTACAAGTGGTCCTTCATGTTATTGAAATTAAATGCTTAAGAAATAACCTGCCATTTAAAATTATAGAAAAAAAACACTCTAACAAAGAAAAAAAAACCCTGAATAATACAATGAAAAATATATAATACAAGTATGAATATCAAAAACATCATCGAACAAAACAGTAACAACAAAACAACATTTTGTTTTAATCTATTATTAACAAAACCAATAAATATTCAGCTTAACAGAAAACGATAATAAAAATATGAAACGAAAAAAGAAAAAAAAAATATGGTTGTATGTACATAAAAAACAAAACAAAAAAAAATAATATTTAAAAGGTGTTAATCATACGCCACTGTGCCAACGCAAACAAATAAATTAATTTAAATTACATGTATTTAAATATTCAATGTATATTTATTTATTGTTTTAACAATTTTTTGTTGGCTTCTAATTATTTTTTTCGTTATCTTTTTTTTTGTGTTGATAAATGTTAAAAAATTCAACCCACGATTAAACAGAAAAAACGTTAATAAAATATTAAAAAAAAGAATTACACCAACAACAAATCATAATATGTAAAGTGAATGTATAAAGTAATTACAGCAACAACAAATGCCAGAAATCTCCACCCCAAAGTGGCATCAAGTAACAACATCAACAACAACGAAGAAGGAAAAAAAATACGGTGCCAAATCAAACAGTGTGTTGTTGTTAGATTTTCATGTAATTAATCATTTTACATTTGTAAATGAAACGCAAAAAGTGACAGGCCCACTTCAAACACACTCACACACACACACACCCTCTAATGCTAATTTACATACTTACATATTTATTGTCTGTCGTATAAGTAATCCGTCATTTTAAACGATACAATACGATATAAACAGACACGGAAATAAATGCTTTAAACTAATTGATAAAATTGTTTTATCTTAAATTTCAACATCAACAATTTACATTTACAAATTTATCAATTTGTATTTTTAATAAACTGCATTTTATTAGAAGTTTTGCGAACACTTTTTATAAAAAGTTATTAAATAAAATATGACATTTATTCGAGGAAATACCCAATAATTTATATTTTTAAAAAAAATTATTTATTTGTTGTCAGTTAGCAAACCTATATGCATTTCGATGGTTGCTAAATACCAAATCATCACTAGATCATTGCCATTTATCTTTGAAAAGTTCCAAAATTTTTTTTTTTTAAAAGTTATTAAAAAAATTATGAAAAGCTTAGTTTGATGATCTACAAGATCAACCGTATGTGATATTTTTATTTATTTTTTTTTTTTTTTTATTTTACATGTTTTTCTTATTCTGACAAGAAAATTTATTAAAAATACATTCAAAACATTTTAGTACAATTAAGGTAAAAAAAAAAAAATCGGTACCTTTCTGTGCTCGATCAAGTATAATTTTGAATTCATTATTAATCATCCCTGGCACTAACGCCCCAAAAAAAACATATTTCACAAGTCTGTTTGTATTGAAAATATTTTGAAATTTTGTTATATACAAAATTATTTATTAATTATATTTTTCTAGGCCATTCTTTATCGCACAGTGGGACAGAAAGAAAATATTGTAAAAATAAATGTAAACGACTAAACGTATTTAACCCTAGTAGAATATAAGGTTAAAGCGTTGCTAAGGAGTAGAGCTGTGAAGTGGGACACTTCGAGCATGTAAAATTTTTAGTTTTGACTTTAGTCCATATCTTTTTATACTCTTAAGGGCGTGATTTACTATCCTACATAATCGCGCGATCTAACAAATATTACATGTTTGCTGAAAAAGTATTGTAGTGTGCACTAATAATGCAACTGTGTGAAAAATTTGGTTGAGAAGTCGTGCAAAATTTATGAAAATTTTCATAAAATAGTCGATAGTTCAGAGGAGTAATATTTCTTCGCGAAAGCGATTAAGGTAATAAATGGTGTTTTGGCATAATTTTTGTATCATAGTGTGGTGCACTTACAACACCATTTTGAAACAATTATTTAAAGTGGGTAAAATTTTTTAAGATTTTCCTGTGAATGAATCGTAGGATCGTGTAAGATAGTGCATCAGGGTCCCTCCCAAATGTGGACTTTATGAAGGGAGGTAAAGCAGTTAAAGGTTTAAAAATTTACTAAGAACTTGGGATTTGATTCTTACAGTGTGCAACAAATGGAAACAATTTTTAACCAAAATAAATTTTATTCCAAGCCATTCGGGGGATAAATTTCCACTATACTATAATACAACTTTATCAAATGAATTGATTCTTTTCTTTCTCTGCTTTGCTTTTTATAATTCATACATCTTTCACTCTTTACATTAAGATGTATAAATTATACAAAGAAATTACAAAAAATATTGCAACGAAAAATAAAATAAAGTAAAATTCTTTCTTCGTGAATATATTATTGCTACTGCTGTTGTTGTTATTGTTGTTGTTGTTGTTGTTGTTGTTAAAGCTGTTGCATTTAAACAACTAAATAAAACGCACATGCATGCCTGAATGCTGTGGAGGGCAAAAACAACAACATCAACATTATCAAAAAAAACAACATCAACAATAACAACAATCATGCCTCTCGATTCATTCAGATAAAATATGAAAATAATAACTTTTTTTACGTCCATAATTTCTATGTATCTCTCTAAACAGAAAAATAATGTATGAATCGCGCCTGCGCCACAGTTTTATAGACATTTAAGAAGCTAATGATAATTGTTTGTTGTGTATATATTGCTATTACATGTTGTTGTAGTTGTTGTTGTTGTTGCAGTTGTGGATAGATACAACCAACAGCTTACATACAATTCATACTTGTAGTTTTGCAATTGCCTTCATTAAAAATACAGTGAGTACGGCGAATGTAAGCGCTTACAAGTCTTTTACTAATGTACGACGAATGTCATTTTCATACGTATCTAAATAAATACAATTACGACTTTAATACAACACAATCATATCATGTAATTTAATATTATTGAACACTGTTTCCTGGCAACGCATAAATATTAAAAAATTGAACTTGTAATTTAGGATGGCTAAAACATCATCTTCTGAGAGCCAAATTCATATGCATGACAAAATTCTAAGTAATACGGGGAGAGATGATTTTACGTTAAAGCACAACATATGATTTTGAAGTGAAGTTTCGGCCATTTGTAATATTACATGATCTGTCATTTGTTTTTCATTATATTCAGTAGTGTTTACAATTTCATCATGGAGAGATATACGCAAAAATAAAGTTGCTGATTTTGCCTTGAAACAACTTGAAAACGACAATGATTTCTTTAAGAAAATCATCTTCTCCCATGAGGCTCACTTTCATCTGAGTGGTGCGGTCGATTCTGGTGCAAAGAAAATCCACAAATTATTCATGAAAAACCCTCACATTCACCTAAATTGACAGCATGGTGTGGTTTTTGGTGTGGTGGAAACATCAGTCCGTACTTCATTTGAAATGAAGCTGGAACACCGTTAGTGTCAATGGAGAGCGGTATAGATCGATGTTTTTATGGCCGAAATTGAAAGAAGTTGATCTTGACAACACTTGGTTCCAACAAGACGGGGCTACGTGTCACACAGCAAATGCAACAATTGAATTATTGCGAGTAAAGTTTGCAGATTCGATTATTTCAAGAAATTTTGATATTGAATGGCCTCCAAGAAGTTGTGATTTAACACCATTAGACTATTTCTTGTGGAGTTATTCGAAGTAATAATCTTTTGAAATAAACCAGTCTCTCTTCAAGCTTTACAAGTCAATATTGAACGTGACAATCATGACATACAACTTGATTTATTGGAAAAAGTGCTCGAAAATTGAGTTCATCAAATTCGTTCCTGAAGAAAAAGTCGTGGAGGCCATTTGAATGACGTTTTATTTAGAACTTAATTGTATCGATTTGAATATCCTTAACAATTATTGTTTTTTTTTTTAAGAAATCATATCACTTTTATTGGAAAACCTTTTATAAGAGTGGTGATATAAGCTCTTAAAATCACTTTGTTGAAACGTGTTTTTTATAAGAAAGGAATGGGGAGCGACAGCGCCAGAAAGAACAGCTGAGTTCGCTTTTTGTACGCAAGAGATTTTTCTATGTTACTGACGACCAGCGTTACCATTTGTCAAGTTTTCCCTTTTTTGTAAGTTTTTTGAGATGCCAAAAAGTTTTAAATTTATTGGGTAAAAAAACAAGTTTTTTGAAAATAAGTAAAGTTTTGTAAAGTTTTTTATAAATACATATTGGATGCAAATATTAAGTGATGTTTGTATGCAATGAAACGATTATATATTTTCTCACTCCCTTATTACTGCAACAGTGTCTACTTGTGTTTACTTCCTCTTAAGTACAACTATGCGGTTTTTATACATTGACAATTTGTAGCTAACTTTTTGCAGTTAGTGTTTGTGGTGCAAAAGAAATTATTATACGAGTATGTTATGTTTTTGATTTTAATCGTTTTTATATTATATTTAAATTTTTATATTTTTAAATAAAACGAATTCCAAATACATTTTTGTGTTTTCTTTTAAAATTTTGGTACTTTTGAAGAAAAAAGTTATAAGAAAATTAAAGGGAGATTCAAAACCATATCAAACGGAATGTGTGACATGCCGGACAATTCGACATCAATAGTGTGACACTATACTGACATCGTCACCATTCTATTTGCAATTAATTGTATTCCAAACACCTGCAACCCACTTTCTCCCCCGAATTTCTTTGAAACAGTGTAACGAAATCCCATTAAATTTAAACACCTCCATTTAGATAAGAAAAAAAATAAACATAGAAGCAGCTTAAGAAACATAAGCCGAGAATACAAGAGAAAAAAAACACTCATATAAAAATTCAACTACCACTTCAATCAGGCACGGGCTGACACATACAACAACAACAATAACGAGTAAAACAAAAACACTCATATATTTGTTAGATAAATGGACAGGTCTTGACAGATAGATATTTGAAATTTTAAGCGCCATTTAGTTCAATAGATACCAGAGACGACAAATATTATGAGTCTATAATAAATTGTCTTTTAATAATTGCACGCATTCGTTAATTTAAGTGTTAATTTATGTTGTTGTAATTGATTTTCTTGCTACATAATGCATTTTTTTTCTTCTTGTTGTTTGTTTGTTTGTTTTTATTTGTTGTTCATATTATTTAGCAAATTCATTTTAATTTTTTTTCTGTTTTTTTTTTTTTGTTGTATCCACTTCACTTTAATTAAAGTGCTAATTGGTCGCTGTTAGTGGCAGTTGTTGGTAATTTTTTAGAAATTTTATATGTCATTTAAACAATTTTAATTCATTTACAATCATTGTTTATCATTGTCATAAACATGCGGTTGATGTTGCTTCTCCTGTATTTTTATTTGTTTTCAAATATTTAGTCTACGTTTTTTGATATGGAATCGATTTTGTTGCTGCTGCTGCTGCTGCTGCTGCTGCTGTTGTTGTTGGTGTTGGTGTTGTTAGCTAGAGGAGACCCTGGTGGGTTTCAATGTGTATTAGAATGTTTTACATGATTTTCAACTCTAAAGTTTAACTTGAATGTGATTACGACACAATTTACAATACATCCATGTGTTCATCCAACTATCTGGCTGGCTGGCTGGGTGGCTATATGTCGGTCGGTCTGTAAACTGTTGCCGCTCGCCGCTTGCATCGTCTTGGTCATCGCCATCAGTATTTATTATTGTTATCTGTCTGTCTGCCTGTCGAGTTTATAAATCACGCGAAAAATTAGCATTAGGAATAATTTCGTTCGTTAATTCTTGTTTCCTTAATTACTAAGAACATAGTAAGTGTCAACATGATTTGACCCCCATTGTGTGTGATTTTGTCAGGGAATATTTTTAGAAGCGTTTATTGTAAATTTATTTGCATACGAGTACAAGCAGACAAGCAAGCCTGCAAGTCATGCATGTAGTAGAATGTTGGCGTGCAATCAATAAATGTTTGGGGGAGTGCAACAAGTTTCAAAATAGGTTTAGAAATGTATTTGAGAAAAGTATGGTGACAAATTATGCAGCACACTTTTTTTGTAAAGTTTCGGCACAAAAAAAAAATTTAACTAAAATTTTGGAAATTTCACTAAATCTGAGTTCAAAATGGTTGTCGTACAGAACCAAATCCGCTTTTTACAGAAACTTTTTAAAAATTTTTCTTAATGTTAGAAAATACAAATTTCGTCTTCTAAAGTAAATTTTTCATAATTATAAGAAAATTTTTGCAAAAAAATAGTTCAGTTTTTACCCAAAAATTAGCAAAAATTTCGTCATGGAGCACCATCAGCCGTGACTAGGATAATTGTATATGTAGTTTTTGATCTCGCTAAACGCGTCAAATTTCTATGATTTCCCCATTAGATGGTGCTTCCTGATCCGTCCAGTGGTAATAATGTCAGTAGAACGCTGGAACATCCAGGGCCGCTTCTTTAAGGTCCGGTATGAGGGGTGCTGGGATGATACCCTCTTAATAAAACTCAAAGTGTATATGGATTCGAACCGGGGTATTTCGGTCTAGTAGATAAGCAATCTAACCAACACAATACTACACCTTGCAAACCTACTACCTATCAGTTGACATAAGTACATACTTATTTCAAAACGTCTTACCTTTTTAAACTAGTGAAGTCTTGACTTAAAAATTATCTATAAAATTTGTTCTTTAATTATTGGAAAATTCTCCAATTTAAGAAGAATTACGAACCTAAGTTCTTTGTCCTGAACTCAGTTTTCCCTTATTAAGTATAAAAAATTTTTATGAACTATTCAGGAGCAAGACATATCGTAAATCATTTTTTTAAAGATAAAAAAATCAAATTTGTATGATAAAACATTCTTCAAATTAGTAAAAAAAATAGTTTTTGCTTTTAGAAAATGCGTTCTCAAATTAACGGCTTCAATCACGATATCGAACGATATCGATCGCGGGATTTTTATACACGAAAAAACTAACTTGCGTTGCAGTAAATCCGATTTTATTTAACTTTTTACTTGTTTACTGGCACAAAAACCAAACAACTAAATAAAATTGATGGTTAGAAGAACAAAAAATAAGTGTATTTCGTTTAAAATTCCAGCATTATCGATCGGTCAACATCGTTCGTCAGGCCAGGCCGTAAATTAACAGATCTTTCAAAGTAAGATTTTTTCGGAATAATATTATGAACTACATATTTTCAGAGATATTGAAATATGATTTTATCTTATATGTATTAAGGAAATTATATTAGATTTAAAAAAAATTTAAATTTGAATTATATTTGAATAAAATTACAAATAAATTGAAAACTCTTCTAAACAACATATTTTGTAGGATATTTTTTACTTAAATTTAGTACGTGTTTTTTTTTTTGAGAGTAGATTTTATCAGCCTAGATATAAAATTTATTAATAAAATTCCGCTGAAAAGAACGGAAAGACCCAAACAGCAAGAACTTAGAAGGGTTAAAATGTTTTATTTGTCCTCGCCAACAGAATCAGTCTGAAGAACATTGTTAATTTTTTTAATTTTTTTTCAATTTTAAAGGTTCTTTGTAAAAATTGTAGAGTGCCCTCTAGAGGGAAAAGTTTACGAAAAACTGATATTTTTTTATAACAGCCTAAGAGCATGCAACTAATTTTAATGATACAATGCTATCAGTAAAAACAGCTAATCTAACACGTTGTCTACACTATAAATACGATAGATAACAGCAGCGCAAGACAGAATACAGTAAGCCCTCCTAAAATGCAACAACAATGTATAGAATCTTGTCATAATTTTTATTAAATATCTTGCTTTAATAAAATAGTAAAAATGGTCTGAGGAATTTATGAAAGTAAGAAAAAGTTGTTTGATATTAAAAAATCATTAGCCGGCAGCATCTGTCAAGCGTTTACTGTATTCAAAAACATATAAACATACCTACCATCATGCGTCATTAAACATTTTACATTTGTTTGTTGTCGATGGCTCAGTTTTGCCGAAAGAGTAAACCCTACAACATCGTTAGTGTAAGCGTGTAAGCATTCGTGCGGACGGGCAACTTCTTTCTGTCGGCGCAATTGATCATTTAAACAACGAAAACATAAAATTGTTAAATATTTTATTTTATGGTAAAGTTTAAATAAAACAAACAAAACTTTGATGGCATTGAGGATGCTTTAGTCAAAAAAAAGAAAAAAAAAAAGGCCTTCAGGTCATTAACGTGAATATAACAGACGATATCAGCAAATATAAATTATCGTACCAAAATAAATAGTGCAAAAAGTGTTTAATAAATATTTGCATAAATTATTAAAACAAAAATAAACAAATATGTACATAATTAAGAAATTTTAAAAAGAAAAATCTTTTTCTACTAAAACATACAAATAAATTAAAGTTTAAAAGGTTTTTTTCTTTTTTTTTTTTAATAAAATCCGCAAAGACAATAGGGAAGAATCAATAAAGGAAAGAAAAACACCAAGAAGATACAAACACAACAAAGCAAAATGGCATGTAGTGTATCTCTGAAATAGTGTGAGAGAAAACGCAAAATATCAGTGATGCCAACTTGTTTGATCTTTTTCATGCTTCATTTAGCTCTACGGTTTTTTTTAAATATTTATTAAAGATCTTAGATGTAATCGAAAAATTATTATAGACAGTTTTTTTATACCCTTCACCAAAAAGGGTATGATAGGCTTGTTATTCAGTTTGTAATTTCCACAACATTTATAGGTGATCCATAACGTATATAGTATATATTACGGATCCTTGTCGATCTGTCCGTCTGTCTGTAATCTGTCTTAACGGTTTTCCGATCCCACCAAGGGGGGGGGTTTGTTACGGATTGGAAATTTTGCACTGAAGAATTAGTAAAAAGCGTTACGAGGGGGGGTAGTATAAAATCTTTGAAAACTGCGTTACGTAATATGTGCACAGCCCCTAACCCATAACAAACCAATAAATTTCTAAAAACATAAATTATTGTTTACAATTATTAAATTTTTCAAAATTTTAGGTTCGATTTATTTGCATACAAATCATCTCTTGTAAACTACATGATCAAATAGTTTAGCGTTTCTTATACATTGGCAACACTTCAAAACGTGTTGATAAGCGAAAAGATCAATAAATGAAAGAGTCTATTTCAAGATCATTGAATACTCTCTGGATTTTTAACATTATCTATTAAGTTTAATGAAATTAAATGTAATGTAAAAGAAATACTTGTTATAATGAGACAACTTGACGCTAATAAGAATTTGGAAAAGAAAATCGTTTATTTAATTAAGCAAAATCATTTGAAAATTATTTGAATTTCATTTCATATTAGATGATACATACTCGTATGCACTAAGTATTTAATGGCCGAAAAAAATATTTTTGCAAAAACACCACGGGTGAGAAGTTCATAATACGAAGTGCAAACATGTGTTCAATACTTTAATTGAGTGAAAATTATGAGACAGATGAATAATATTCTCTTCGAGGAGTTGCCAAGTGTCGGTGGTTGCAGTTTCGTCAGATGTGGGGATTCGTACCCGAATTGGGCATTTGGACAGCTTTTTGGTAACAGATTTTCTTAGGGAGGTATTTGCGGATTTTTGATTTTTAGTAATAATAATTTTTTATGGGGATAAAATAGGGGACTTTCAGTTTATGAAAGGAGATTTTTGGGGACATTACTCTTTTAGTTGAGTATGAGGCACTATTTACCTGCCTACACTTAATGCATGTGAAATAAAAAACAGCCAAAATCAATTCGTACATTGTGGCTGAGAATCAGCATTTCAGTATTTTTATGTCTGTCAAAATGTTTGTTTACATTAGCTTTGTTTGATGTACGTTACCGCGGGAACCTGCGTTTTCCAATTCTACCGAAAAGTGTTTCTGGTATTAAAAATTGGGTACATTGTGTAAATGAGAAGGTTTATGAGAGAGTAATTTGTGTTTCTATTGTTACCAAACCTTACACGAACTTTTTTTCGGGCACAATAGTTATATCACACACACATATCACACCTTTTTGCCTTTGTGGAAATAAAATGAAAAAAGCTCAAAAATATTTATTATATAAATAAACATTCTTTTTTTTTTTTGCTCATAAAAAATTTAGCAATTCAATTTGAAAAAGAAAGCGTTTAACTTTCTGCGTTTTATTTTATAAAGTAGGGTTTTGAACTTTATTTTCGGGCCCAAAAAGGCTTATGTGAGAGAATTTTATACTTACTCTCATCTTACCGGACTTTACCCAAATTTACGTCGAACACAGCTGTTGTTTAAGACTTGTTTTTTTTTGTTTGTTTTGGTCAGCTAATTTTGGCATAAAACATATAATTTGTTGTGTTTATATAATTTCTAGCATCTTGTATGGACTCTCCTGCACCACTTCAATAAAACGTGCGATCCTCGATCACTTAACAATAAGGAAGTAACTAATGCAATTCTTTGAATGACACACACAGTTGTCATTCAAAGAATTAGTTACTCATCCATTCTGAATTAGTTACTCATTCACTCATTCCCTTTCGCTTTCTACTAGATGAGTAAATGCATGAATATTCTCTTATGCGAAAGAAACACTAAAGAGGTTATATTCTTGGCTGCCACTTTGGTCTAATCAGAGCCCGAATCGTTACATCCGTGAACGTAGGACTCGTCACGTAATAATTGTATAATTGGACGTGACGAGTTTTACGTTCACGGATGTAACGATTTGGGTCCTGACCAAAATTGGTACATTATTTTAGTATGAGTGAAGCATTTGACAGTTAAAATTTTTATGTATTTTCCCACCAAACCAAAAGTTTCGATTTTGTAAAGAATTCGTTACGACTAGTCGGCAAAATCTTCCGATTTCGGAACCGAATTCGTAAATATTTCGTAACGAAAATCATATGAAGTGGTTGACATGACTTCGTAAAGATACGTAGTTAAGAAATCGTAAAGAAATGTAGGAAAGATTTCGTAAAAAAATGTCTTAGCGATATCGTTTAGACTATTCTTAATGTTTTTGTAAACAATTTTAATTGATCAACACTATTTAACTTGTTAATTTTTTCTTGATATGTATCCAAGTAGAGACACCTTTTTCAATAGCCTTTTTTTGACAGATCACGTGTGAGTCGTGTCACCCTGTCATGTTATTTTTGTTTAGTATTATTTGGCATTTCATTATGGAAAGACTTACGCCTGAACAACGTTTACAAATCGTTCAATCAATCAATGGATTTATTGAGAGAACATTTCGGTGACCACTTAATTTCACGTTTTGGGCCACCAAGATCGTGTGATATCACACCGTTAGATTTTTTCCTGTGGGGGATATGTAAAGTCTGAAGTTTATTCGGACAAACCCGCTTCGATTCAGGCCTTGGAGGAAAACATCACGCAGTTTCCAGTCGAAATGCTCGAACGAGTCATCGAAAATTGGACTCAACGGCATAGCTGCCAGATTTGACGATTTATCGTCATTTTGACGATTTTGGGTCCTAAAAATTACATAGTGACGATGGGACGATTTATACCCTAATTTTGACGATTTTAAATAATTCAAGTTTGCAACATTTATTTGTACTATTAAAGCAACTGAACTGCTGAAAATTTTAATGAGCAACTTTTTAAAAACTAGTTTGCTTAAAACTGTAAACTTTTATTTAATCTATATATATATATATAGAATTGTTGCAAGTGTGTTGTGACTTTATAACTCACGAACGGTCAAACCGAATTGGATTAAATTTTAAGGATTTGTTCGTATGGTAGTGTAGATGGTTTATCGAAATCGGTCGACGCGTTTGTGAGTTATGACTTTTGTGAAAGTCGTGATGTGCTTTGATTAGGTAAATCGAAATTTATAAAAGTATATAGCTTCCGTGCGAAGCCGGGCGCTCAGCTAGTTGATTATAAAAACAAAAACAATTTTTTGAATTTTGAAGACATTTATTTAGGAATATTTGCCAGAGATGAAATTTAAGAAGCACAAATAAGTGCAAAAGAAAAATAACAATTGTGATAATTTTTATATAGAGCTTTGTGATTGATTTTGAAAATAAATATATAAAGCTCTTGGCCAAATTAATCCATTTAATATTATTAATGTAGAAAAAATTTGGTTTTCTGAAATTATAACAGAATTTTCCTATTTTGTGGAAGAAAGTGAAAGCCAAGAGCTAGAAACTGAGCTCAGATAATTATAATTATTGCAGTGATATAAACATATAACTATTGGATTTTTGGAAAAAAATATCAGAGATGCAAACGAGGGATTCTAGTCTTTTGTTTCCGGTTTTGACTAAATTTATTACAAAAAACCTAGTTTTACCACTATCCCCAGCAAATGATGAAATAATAATATATGTAAAATATGTATGTATATGTATACAAGTCTTTTTTCTTTCACAATTATATTTTTATTGTATAAATTATATTTTAGTTTTTATACATTTTTAGAAAATGTGTTTCCGAAAATGAACTTTAAAACCATATTTTACAAAATTGAAGTAAAAATAACTAAAGGATTTGGATTTTTTTATTTTTGCCATACAATACTTGTTCCATGCATGTTTTCAAAGTATTGAAATGTTTTTCTATTTACATGTGATTTTATCGTGAATTCTAATTGAAGTATCTGATCTCTGTATTCAAAAGAATGCTGTTTTATTAATCAGATTTGTTTATTTAAGAGTTTTGTTACGTTTTGCCTCTAATAACATACGTTTTGTTCGAAAAAAATCGGTTTGTTTCATTTGACGTTTTTATGACGATTTCACTAAGCTATATTGACGATAATGACGATTTTTGCCCAAAAATATGACGATATTACCTAAAAAAATCTGGCAGCTATGCTCAACGGATGGACAATCTGCGATGTAGCAACGGCCAACAGTTGATAGACATAATCTTCAAAAAATAAATGCCAAAGAATGTTCTTTCAAATGATAATAAACATTCTCCATTAAATTTGAATTTTCTGTGTTTTTTTCTTTAAAAAAGTAGGAAACCTGGAAATGGATCACCCCTTATTTATCTATTGAACTAAAAATAATATGTATTAACAAATTTTAACTGATTTTGCAATACTTACTTAATAATTAAATTTTTTAAAAACTCTGCACTGTAAACCAAAATGCAAACATGTAAACATCAAATATAACTTCAGACATAATACTGAAATGTCTTAAAGAATTCGTAACAAATTTGCTTTTAGAAATTCTACCGAAAGGTCTTAACGAATTCGATACGATAAATCTGACTTTCGAAAAAGTCGAAACCTTTGGTTTGGTGGGTTGTGAACTTTTGACAAAAGACATTAGATTAAAAATGAAAAATGTATGTAAGTTTTGGGAGAATTTTTTTTTTTTTTTTTTGCTAGTGGCAGCACTGCTTTTAATTCACAAATTATATCCAAAATAACTAAAGTTGCACCGAAGAAAAGAGTTCAGTTAAACGAGAAAAGTCGGTGGAATTTGACGTGTATTTATTTTTTATATTCTATTTATGTATTTTATATTGAGAAATAAGAATAGTTAAAGAATATTTTCATTTTATAAAAAATCAACTGTGGTAATTGAAAGAAAAATATTTGATATGCTCAAAAAAAGAAAATCCTTTAAAATACTTGTCCGTTAAGAAGCCCCACGTCTAATTGTGTAAAATAATTTTGTGGTCTTTTAGAAGATTTATGTATGTCGTTTTTTTCATGTCATTTGTGTTAATTATTGTTGTTAGTTTTTTGTTTATTTATTGTGTTAATTTTGTTTAGCATAATTTTCTTTTGAAAAACAGAAAAAACACAAACAAAATTTCTAATTTCTTAAAAACTGTTTTATACCGGTTTTGTAGATTTTAAAAAAAAAGTTCTTAATAATTGTTATCTTACAAAACAAAAATCGGAAGATATCGCTGGTTCTGCAATTCGACTGTGCAGCTGATGCCAACAACCTGCAAGATTTTGAATAATTATGCAAATACAACGGAAATTATATTTTAAATAATCAGCGAAATTCGAGTATTATATGTATGTATGTATGTATGTATGCAAAAGAAAATAAAATATTAAGAATAATAAAATTGGTGATGAATGTTGAATTTAAAAAATAGGTGAACATTTAAAAGTACTGTTGATTCAAGCAAATTTTTAAAATTTTGTTAAAATTACTAAGAGTTTTTTTATGTTGGAAAATATTATGTATTATTTATATCCAATCAGTTTTTAGCAGAACGTATCAGTACTGATTTTAAGGCCGCTACACCTCTCATCAGCGTTCAATTGTCCATCTTTACAATTTTCGTAAAGTGGATACTAATTGAGAAGAATATCAACTATTTAACCAGTTTTCAAGAGAAATAGAATATGAGAATTAATTTTTTAATTCATTTTTTATTCTACCTTGAAACAGTGCTGGTTAGTACGAAATTCCCTCATTACTGTTTGGAAAGTACTAATAATCAACACAAACTCATAGTCCCGTTATCATCGAAGTATTCTACTTTGTATTCTAACGTTTTTTGTTATTTTTACCAATTATTGAGCTTTATTTAACAAAAAATAAAATTCGAAGGAAATTCTGAAATAAGGCCCAAAAAATGAAATAACACCCAAAATACATTACAAACTTGTCGGGATATACCATGGTGGAGAAAACACTAAGAAAAAAATCTACTCTACATAACGCCGTGTAGGGATATATGTACCATGGTGGAGAAAATCGTTAATAACGGTTCTTACATGGAATGATTAAGTAAATGTCTTTAAAATGAGTACAAAATCAATTCTTAAGAATATGAAATAAAGCCCAAATAAAATGAAGTAAGGCCCAAAATTTTTTTTATACGAAATAAGAGCCAATATAATTTTTTTGGATCTTCTTACATTTGGGGCTTACTTCATTATGAAATAACACCCAAAATAAAAATGAAATAAAGCCCCAAAAAAATGAAATAAGGTCAATTAAAAATTATCCAATTTTATTGGGCCTTATTTCATTTTGTTAATTGAGCCTTATTTCATTGGGCCTTATTTCATAGTGCCTGTTTTCTATGGTTATATGGCATTATGGTTAAGTCACGACTAATTAATTTAACCTTTAGGACCTAGGTTCGATCCTTGGTCAGAGCAAGTCAATCAACATCATTAATAGCTCTAATGTTCAGTAGTGTGGCATTGTATTAATTATTGTCGGACTATTTAATTGACTATTTAAGGCATATCACAAGTGGCGCTGCAACACTGCTAAAAATATTAATAAAACGCGCAATAGCAGAATTCTAAAATAGTTAATCTTCCCTAAATTCTGGCACAATGCAATGCATAAGTAGGGGTCATCCCCTAACAACTGGTCCTAAAAAAATGCCAACTTTTTCTCTATTCGTTTTCCGAATTTGTGGCGGCCAATGCACAATACATTGTACATACATCATTCCATAAATATTATAATTTTACAATTGTTGTATGTCAGTCCATTGGGGACAACTTATCCCTTTAAATTTCGAAAAACATATAAAACCAAACTATAAGCGACACCTCTCTAAAAGCAAATAATTTGAAAATGTCCCATAAATATATCATTGATGTTATAATCAATATTTTGGGAGGATAACTTGCACTTCCGATTATCAAAAACTTTATGAGACCCAACAAAAGCAAAAAAAAAATCGGTTTAAAAATGATGATCGCGAATTGATAATTTCCTGCCTTTTTCGGAAGTCGGTTAAAAACAATATAAAATACTTTCCCCACACGTTCGAATTCTACCCAGCGGGAAAAATGGTCATGGATTACATTTGTAATGGAAGATATGATGAATTATTTTCCAAGACAAAATAATGCAATCCTTTCGAAACGAGAAGGTAATTTGATCACACACAAAAATTACCACGTATATTACCAGTTCTTACGATGAAGGCATGTATTGTTTTTGCTTGTGCACAAGTGTTCGCATTTTCCTTTTAAATTGTTAAAAAGAAATTATATATAGGATTTATTCTCGGTACACATTAAACGAATTCATTACTTTCCTAGGACATGTTCTATGTTAACAATAATGAATTCTGGAATGAAAAATTATACATGCTGTACATTACTCTCTCGTTTACTATTCATTACCTTTTCCCGCTGGGTAGTTTAGTTCATAAAGTAATTACTTTTGCAATGAAATTATGACATTTAATTTTACACAACCGCAGATTTACGCGTGTATGAATAAATATGTATTTGTTTTTTTAATATTTCGTTACGTATATTTTTAGATAATATTTAACCAAGTTAAAAGCAAACTGGAAATAGTTAAATATTTATAAAGTAAATAAGCAGGAAAAAAAAAGCAATTAAAAAATTAAATAAGTGTTTGTTTGTGGATGGGGTCAATTTTAAATGCTGCAGCATGACTACTAAACAAATAAATGTGGTAATTAAACAATAATAGAATAAAAAACGTATAGAAAATACCTGGCGATGTTGTATTACATACACAATACATTTCTACTAGGGGTTTTGCAACATTAGACATTAAAAAAATAAAAATAAAAAACTTTTCCAAATATTACCGAAAAATAGCAATTTAGAAGAAAAAAAAAGAGTTGTCACATAAAAGGTGATTCCAAAACAGAATAAGTCTGGATTTCTTATAGAATAAAAAATTTTCCAAATACAAATAAACACGAGCGACCTCTTGCGGATACATGTAAATCATACACTACTCCAAAAAGGTATCATATTTCCAAAAATCCTAATATATAAAACAAATTTGGGTTTGTTCGAACATATATAACTGGAGAACTGCTCAATGCATTTGGATTAAATTTGGTAGACGAATGAGATGTGACTCAGATTAAAATAAAGGGTACTTTTAACTGAGTAGAAAAGGGACGAATTGATAATGTAGCTAATTTTTATTTTTTTACTAATATTTTATAAATTAACATACTTTATGGGAAAAACTGGTACTTTTGGTACTGTTTCGTTAAAAAAATTGCCCTCGTGGATTTAAATGAAATTTGGTAGACGGATTGGATGTGACTCAGATTAAAATATAGGTTAATTTTTAAAGAGGAAAAACGGGACAAATTTTGGTACTTTTAGTACTGTTTATTTTTGTATTAATATTTTATAAATGTCTTATAAATTAACATACATACTTTATGAAGGGCACTGAACGAAAAATAAAATTGGTACTTTTGGCATTTTTTACTTATGGTACCTATTTACATTTGGTGCTTTTTTACTTTTGGTACTTTTCTCTTGAGAAACTCTCTTAATGAATTTGAATATTTGGTAGACGGTAGCATGTGACCCATATTAAAATACAGGGTGCTTTTCAGGGAAGAAAAAGGGAAAAAAAATTGTAGTTTTAGTTGCTTTTATTTTTGTACTAATATTTTTTAAAGTTTTTTAAATATTAACATACTTTATGGTATCGCTGAAATTTTGTACTTCTGTTACTTTTTTGATTACGGTACTTTTTTTATTTCTTTGGTAGACGGATAACATGAATTTATATATAACCTAGTTTAAGGGCAGAGGGGCAGGTCCTTAGTAATAGTTTGGTTTCTTATTGCCTCCTCTTTGTTATGGTTGTATTAAAATCTCGAGTGCTACTATTTTTGAAACAGCTTCACAGGCGACATAAATTAATATTTTTGTATAATTGAACCAATTATTTATTTCTTAAAAGAATTGAATGTTAAAAGTTTTTTGCATCACATGAGTGAAACTAAAAAAACTGCAAATTTATAACCAAAGTATGATACAATTGTTTTATAGATAAATTCCAACAAATCGATTTAGGAAATTAGCAAATATGTAGTTGGAAAACAAAAGCTTTCAAGTGAATTTTAATTTTATTTTATTTTTTATTTAATAAAAATGTTCAATTGTTTATTATTGCGGTAAATGAATATTGGCGAAGAGAACTGAAGAATACAATGTATGAACAGAATTGCAAATAACTTTCAAACTAAGAACAAAAAAAAATGATTTAAACAAAATTGTTTACGCCTTTAGCGCATAATAAGCACATACGATTTACGAGGTCTATTCAAAAAATTTTATCAATTTGAAGTTTTCTCAAAAAACATTATTTATTCATCAATTTCTGCTTTGTCGCGTTCAATATAGTCCTCCTAAGACATAATACTCTTGGGCCATCGTTTTTTTTTTTCAATCCTCGAAGCAGTTTTGAATTACACACAATACTACGAACAATGACGAGAGAGCAGGTGCATTATCGTGATACAGAAGCCATGAATACTGGACAGTTTTTTGTATAACTTCTCATAAGCGGCGCATAACTTCAATATTCCTTATTGAGAAGTACTCCAGCTGCACGACGCCACGGTAATCGAAGAAAAGAGTGTACAAAACCTTGACATTTTATCGAACTTGGAGTGCTTTTTCGGTCTTGGTTCTGTTGGGCCTTTCCATTGGGACGACTGGACTTCGGTTTCGATGATTCGTCACCAGTTATAATCCGTTTAAGCAAATCTGCATCACCGTTGTCGTCATTCAACAATTCGTTTAAAACGAAGTTTTCTGCCACACGTTTCATGCCCAAAATTTCCGAAAAAATTGCATGGCATGAGAGAACCGATATGACAACATCCTCAGCAATTTCTCTAACAAAAACTCGAATATTCTCCTAATCATTTCCGTCACTTTCTCAAAAGTTTCATCATCGGTTGTTGATGTGCCTGGGCGGCCAGGGCGAGCGTCATCACTCACATCTTCTCGACCTTCTCTAAAATGCTTGTACCACTTTTTCTGTCACAATTTCTTATGTTTTTGAGCACTTAATTCCTTTTTTTTTTTCACAAAATTTCTTTGATCCATTTTATTTAGTAAGAGAAAACCGGCGAATAAACAAAACATTTCTAAATTTTGTGCCTCTAGCACAATGGGACCACATCAGGACCCAAATGGGCTGGAATCTACCTTCTTTCACAGCAACCTGCTAACCTTTGTGCCTCCAACCAAAAAACTAAACATGCTAAGGAGCTGAAAATGTGAACAAATGTTCGAGACGAACATAAGTACGATGTTCGAGACGAGCACATGTACGTAATCTGCTCAATTTGAAAAGTCACCAAATTTTTTTAACAGCCCTCGTATGTACATATGTATGTATGTGGAAACAAAATAAATTAATTTTTTATCAAACACGCATAAAAATTTTCATTAGTTGTGCCGGCATGTGTACGAGAAGAATGGTGAGTAGAGCCCACTGCTTTTATAGAATCAACAACTAGAGAGTGCGACGATGAGGAAGTTTTAACCCAAATTGACTGGGAAATATAAATGTTCAAATTATATACATACATATCTATATTGTACATACTATGTACATATGTATGCATGTATGTATGTTCATGAATTTGCAATAAGAAGATAATATTAAAAATATGCAGATATTTAAATTAACTATAGGACTATTTCCTCGGCCAAAAAGAGAATGTACATATAAGAACCCACATGATGTTCGACTCAAATGTGTCGATTTGGCCTTCACAGATGTAGATATGTCTGCATGTGTGAGTGGACAATGGAATAGAACAAAAGTAGAAACAAGTTCAAAAGGAAAATGTTTTCTCAAGTTTGATATTCTTGCAAATACTTTTTTTGACAGTTGCAACCACAAACAAAATGTTCCATGCACACTCCCTTCTTCCATCCTTCATTCCAGTCATTCACAATATTTCTCAATTAAAATATTTTTTTTATTGCTTGCAATATTTATTAAAATTTTAGATATTACCATTTTCCTACAATTCAATGATTTTAAAAATTCAGCTGCATTTAGTTTAATTGAAAACTCTTCAATCCATAAACAATTCCCATTTCTAAATAAATAAATGCAATGAATGGAATGACAATCATTCTTAAGTGTTCTTTTTCAGACACTTGAGTTTGTTATTTTATTATTTTTTTTTAACTGTACGATTATTTATGCATGAGTGTGTTTGTCTTTATTAGATAATCCTTTCCGGGTGATTTACTTTGCTTGTCCGTTGTTTTTCCGCCCGTCTGTCCATCTGTCTGTTTGTCAGTTAAGCAGTGTTAATATGCTACAAAGTCTAGAACAGTAAAATCTTTCAGTTTTGATATTTATTTAATACTCTACACTGTGCAGAAGAATAGTGGTGGTTTCTAATAATTTTGGCATTTTGTTTGTAAGGAAATGTGAAAATAATATTCTTCGAATAGATCGCAGATATCTAAAATTCAAATTAAGGTACTTTTTTATAACAACTGCTGTAATAAAATATGTGTAGCGGTTCGATGTCGGAGTTTGGGTGAAAGCTTCCGAATAAATTCAACGAACCCCAACTTCGAACAAATTGTTTGTAAAAGGTTCTCCAATAAGAGTGATAGAATTTTGTGATATGATTTCTTAAAAAAAAAAAAAAAAAAAAAAACTTATTGTTAAGGAAATTCAAACGATTTTTATTTAATGTGCTGTACAATCGATACACTTAAGTTCTTCTTCTGCAGGAACGAATTCGATGAAGCCAATTTTCGAGCACTTTTTCCACTAAAACAAGTTGTTTGTCATGAATGGCACGTTCAATATTGACTTGTAAAGCTTGAAGAGAGTCTGGTTTATTTCGAAAGACCAATTATTCAATATCACAGTTGCTGGAAATAATCGAATCTGTAAACTTTACTCGCAATAATTCAATTGTTGCATTTGCTGTGTGGCACGTAGCCCCGTCTTGTTGGAACCAAGTGTTGTCAAGATCAACTTCTTCCAATTTCGGTCATAATCCAATTCGGTCCAATTTATAATCCAATTTCGGTCGGTTGGTTATCATCGATCGATTGTGGTTTGAGAAGGTCCCAATTGTTGAGAACGTCTTGGAATCGACAAATTGCGGTCTTCAGCAACACTTGCCTGAATGGCAGCAATATTTGGACTATTTCGAGCGGTTCTTTGTCTTATTGGCGCTTGACTTGGCTCTTTCATTTTTTAAGTCGGTCAAAAAACACGTTTAACTCAAAACGATCGCCATCACTTAAAAATGGTCACGTGAGTAATTCTACGACAGGTTGCCTTAGATCTTGGCAAACAATTTACAAAGAAAAAACTACTTGGAAATACAATAATGCAATTTAAAATGTGGTTTCTGGCACATTCACAGTTTTTACCAAATTGTATTGAAGTCTCTATTTTAAAAGAAAGAAATTTTCCGATATGTAGTCTATATCGAAATCATTGTTGACGATTGTCGTTCGGTTTCTTTACTTTTAAGCCCCATGCGATGTTTCTATGTTTTTTTTTTTTCTCGGAATTGAGCTCTGTTGAATTGACCAGTTTGTTGCCGGTTTGTCGGTCATGCTATTGCAATTGAATGAATGAATTTCATAATGTTTTGCACGACTTAAGAACTATTTTAATTTTATTTCTTACAAAAAAAATAATAATAAAACTTTGGGCATGAAATATTTATTTTTGCACTCATGCATTAATTTTTAGTTCATTCATGAAATTGATTTTTCTTGTGGGTTCTATGAAATATGATTTTTAAATAAGACGTGCGCAATTATTAGTGATCTTCAGTAGCTGAATAATAAGAACAGCTAAACATACATTTCATGGAATAGATTGTGTTTATACGATCGAAATTCAATGCAAACGATTATAAAGTTTGTAGTGAAAACTGAGAAATTAAGAATGTTGTGAAATAAATAGAAATAATTTGATATATAATTGGCAACTACTTTGCAACAAGCTGTCGTTACTGTCTAGGAATTAAATACAGTGTGCGCTGGCACAAATAAGTACACACTAATAATAAGATTTTATTAATAAACACTATACGAAAGCAAGTCCAGAAGTTTTCAAGACGACAATTTTTCTATATATCGATTGCGAAGCATATCATTAGCTCTATAAACCGCTTTTTGTCTCTTTTTGTCTTGCTTTAGTCCTTCAGCAATTCCTAAAGTAGTTGTATCATGACGTTGAAAAATATCAATACTAAATGTCGCATCAATCAAATCCATGCAGACGAATACCCAAATATATGTGCATTATAAAATAGCATTTACTTTTATTTAACAACTCTCATTTAGTTTACTAAAATCTATATATGTGACGCGCAAAATAGAAAGGGACCTAAGGGTAAAAACCGGTTTTGTTCAGGAGAACCATTTTAAAGATTTAAATACGTGTATCTTTGGTGTACCATCACTTTCATAAAACGCGCATATCTCTGGGAGGGAACACTTTTGGGGCATGGGATCGGTCTCATTCGATGCTCAGATGTTGGCCACATCAAAAAAAAAAAAAGTGAAAATTGATTTTTTACCCTTAGGTCCCTTTCTCTATGCGCTGTCACATATACATATAAAAATGAATGTCTGTCTGTCTGTTTGTTTGTGCTTTATAGGAGGCCAAGCCCTTGGACCGATCTTCCTGAAATTTTCACAGCATGTTACTGTGACTCTGGAAGGAATAATAGGCTATTAGAAGTTTTGATTGGACAAATGGGCGTAGCACCGCCCAAATAACCGAACAATTTAAATCGCCACATTTTGGGCATTTTTCAACCTACGTCGATGATATTTGGTACATATGGTATTGGCATAATTAGGAATAGGTACCAGGAAAAAAGTGGGTGGGACCACGCCCCTATTTAAGAAAATTAAAAATCGTAATATATCCTAAAGCATTGCAATAATTAAATTAAAATTAAGTAAATATATAAATACTTTTAATTTTATTTTATAACGAGGGGGTAGCGAAGCACACCGGGTTCAGCTGGTATTAGTATAAGAATCAAAGGTTTTACCGCGAACAGAGGCGAAAAAATATGATGAAACTAAAGGGTTATACGGTGCGTCTGGACAAGTCGCTTGCTGAAATAGTGTACAGCCTAAACGAGGCCAATAATTTTTCCACTCCAATTAATGGCCGTATTTATCTTATCGGATCGTAGTATATATTTGCTTTTCCCAATTGGGCGATCGTCATGTGAAGTAATAATCTCTGTATCGTTGCTTCATAGTATTTTCTTGCCACAACGCGATCCTACTAAAACCAATATGGTCCTATTGAATCCAGTTGAATGGGGCACTGCATCGGGCTCGGCTTACCGGCTGCCGTGGTACACATGTAGTGTTATAAATCGATCCTGGAAGGAGAACCCCTAGAGATTAATTTTTTATCGAATTTGGTCTTAACTGGGATGGATCCCTGTTTTCCCAATTTATGTCCTTCTTCGTTCCCTTTTGTACTGTTGCATGTTAATGAACTGCCTGTGCAGAAACTCATCAGTTCATGTCCTTTGATCCCTTTTGTACTGTTGCATTTTAATGAACTGCCTGTGAAGAGGATCACCCCTTTCCCTGATGAATGTACGACGCTCACGAAATTTTAAAATTCACCTCATTTTTCTCACAAACCTCGTATGTGTAACGAAAATTGTGGTTTTCTTGTTTAGTTTTTGCTCTGTGTGCAAGCTAAATTAGTAGCACCCCTTTAAAATGTTTTATTTTTTGTATGAAATAAAAATGTCTAAATTAAGAGAGACACACGCGCGACATGATGCCACAAATACAGCGAATACAAAAATAAATAGTTAAGCTGAGCTTGATTAAGAAACAAATTTATAACTGTTGCTGGCATAAGAATAATTTTGAAACAGATTCGAGTAAATTGTCGATAAACATCATGTGCATAAATAAAAATCTCCTTATTTAATGTTTTTAATTTCCTTTTAATCGTATTCATTTATTTTCCATTGCAGTATTAAATGTCTTAATAAAAGTAAAATTGCTGTGACACACAAAAAACATCTCAAACAATTTGAAAAGACGAACAGAAAATGTTTGCTAAAAATAATATGACGAAGCGTAAAACGCTAATTTTTGCATGTTTCGGCATCGCTATAGGACTTTGTATTGGAACGGTGCTGAAAAATTATCGTGCTTTGGAAATTGTAAAACGATGCAGCATGAAGCCCACCAATCAGAAAACACCCTTTGAAATTATAGGTCTTCGATCGGAGGACAACATACAGAATTCACAAAAGAATTTGGTATTTGTTGGTGTCATGACAGCTAAAAATTTCATCGAAGGACGAGCGAGAGCTGTTTATGATACGTGGGGCAAAGAGGTACCGGGTCGTTTAGCATTTTTTAGTTCCGAAGGTTCCTATTCGGACGAGCTGCCTGTCATTGGTTTGAAAAATGTCGATGATCGCTATCCACCACAAAAGAAATCTTTTATGATGCTTTACTATATGTATGAAAATTATATAGATAAATTTGAATGGTTTATACGGGCCGATGATGATGTCTATATAGAACCGCAGAAATTGGAAAAGTTTCTTCGGTCTATAGACAGCTCGAAGCCGCAATTTATAGGTGAGTACATTTACAATTTCAAGAGTCAAACGTAAAATTACATACATACATACATACATTTTTTTAAAATTAAATTTCTTTTATGCGCACTAAAAGGACAAGCTGGTAAAGGCAACAGCGAAGAGTTTGGTTTGTTATCTTTGGAATTCGATGAAAATTTTTGTATGGGTGGTCCCGGGGTTATTCTTAGTAGCGAGACCTTAAGAAGAGGTACTTGAACTCATTATGAAGAAATTGTTAAGAAACCATTTAGTAAAAAAAAATAAAAAAAAAACTCTTTTTAAGTGGCTCCTCATATACCCACATGTTTGAAAAACTTATACAGCACCCATGAGGATGTGGAGGTGGGCAGATGTGTTCAAAAATTTGCTGGCATACCTTGTACATGGAATTATGAGGTAAGCATACATATCGCACTTGATCAACAAGAGGGTGTTAATTCAAAATTTTAAATTTTTCAGTGGAGGCAAAACAAAATTTTTTTTTAATACTACTCGTCTATCACAAAGAGAGATACAACTATATTTTCTCTGATTAAAGTGGGTAGATATGATCACTGTGTATCGATTTCTTGCAAAAAACGATATTTTAAAAATTTTGAGTTAATACCCTCTTGTTGATCAAGTGCGATATGTACGAGTATTCTTAATGAAATTATTATTAATAAAAAGCATATAACCAGATATATAATGACAGATTGTTCATAAAATGTTCTTAGTGGATCTGAACTTCGAAAAGTTTCTGTCTCGGTGTTGATTTGTCATTCAATCAGTTTCTCTTATATAAACTAGTATAACCAACGGCCGATTCAATCTTTCTAGATGTGTTATAGATGTAATTATTTTTTTTTAATAATCACAAAGACATTATCCAAGCATTACATACATACATACATTACTATTACGTGTTCATGTATAAGGTTTTCCAATAGGGATGATATGATTTTGAAGTGACGCTTCGGCCATTTGTAATATTACATGGTCTGTCACTTGTTTTTTATTGTATTCAGTATTGTTTACAATTTCATCATGGAGAGATATAAGCAAGAACAACGTTGCTGATTTTGCCTTGGAACAACTTGAAAACGATAACGATTTCTTTAAGAAAATCATCTTCTCCCATGAGGCTCGATTCTGGTGCAAAGAAAATCCACAAATTATTCATGAAAAACCCTCACATTCACCTAAATTGACAGTCTGGTGGAATCATCAGTCCGTACTTCTTTCGAAATGAAGCTGGAATACCGTTACTGTCAATGGAGAGCGGTATAGATCGATGATAACCAACTTTTTATGGCTGAAATTGTAAGAAGTTGTTCTTGACAACATTTGGTTCCAACAAGACGGGGCTACGTGCCACACAGCAAATGCAACAATTGAATTATTACGATAAAAGTTTGGTGATTCGATTATTTCAAGAAATTATGATATTGAATAGCCTCCAAGAAGTTCTGATTTAACACCATTAGACTATTTCTTGTGGGGTTATTTGAAGTCATTGGTCTTTCGAATTAAACCAGACTTTTTTCAAGCTTTACAAGTCAATATTGAACGTGCCATTCATGACATACGACTTGATTTAGTGGAAAAAGTGCTCGAAAATTGGGTTCATCGAATTCGTTCCTGCAGAAGAAGTCGTGGAGGCCATTTGAATGACGTTTTATTTAAAATTTAATTGTATCGATTGTACTTCACATTAAATAAAAAACTTTTGAATTTCCTTAACAATAAGTGTGTTTTTTTTTAAAGAAATCATATCACTCTTATTGGAAAACCTTGTATTAGTAGCAACTTTAAACGCTTAAAGCTTCTAAAATACTGAACCGATTTTAACTCACAATACCTTGTTCATTTCTGTGAATCAATATTTTTAATTTGGTAAAAGTTTTGACAAAATCGGTTGAATAATCTGACCATAAAGTCCATCACAAAAATTGGTCTTGCCTATTAATTATATAGATAGAATATAAATTTAATCCCGCACGGTGTTCATTCTTTCTTTCTCTCTTTTTAGATGCAATACATTTTACGTCACAATTCTAGTGGTCGTGCCGCATTCACCGGAAAACTTAAGCGCAAAGAAATTCACAATGCCATTTCGCTGCATCCTATTAAACAGGCTCCTCTTATGTATCGTTTACATTCCTACATTCAGGGTTTAAAGGCTGAAGAAATGCGTCAGGAGTCATTACTTTTGCATCGTGATATCAAACGAATGGCAAAGTATTTAGAAATTCCAGACGATAGCCGTTATTTAGTACCAGGTATTCCGTTAATACCAGAACAGGAGAATAGCAAACGACATTTTGAGGATCATAATATATTGGGTAAGTAGAATTGTCAAAAGAATGTGGAAAAATGGTTCATTCACCAAATGAAATATTTTAGATCAAAAAGCAAATAAAGTGATTAGAAAAAATTGCATTGAGTTCATGCGGATTTTTTCCATTAATATATTGCATACTAGCAGTATTGGTCGAATTGTTTACATCGTGAGAGATATACAAGTATTTCTATAGCATTTATAGATCGCGAAAAATATTAAAATAAATTCAATAAATCAATTGCAAATAATGTGAACTCGTGAACTTTTTAATCGTGATCTTTGGATGACTGTAAATGAAAAACGATCGGAATACAAATACGGAACTGAAACTATTCCGATCGGAATGTGTGAATTGCCCATAGTTAAGTTAAGAAGTAAATTGGCTTAAAAACTTACTTTTTTTTGTAATAATTCAGTTTTATTGATTTGTTCCTCTAACACGTCGGCAGAAGTCCGCTCTTTTCACAAAATTTTGAACCACATTTTGCAACAAAGTTTCGCTTATCTCGTCAATGCAGCGCCGAATTTCATCTTTCAGAGCGTCAATTGTTTGAGGTTTGTTCATGTAAGCGTGGTCTTTCAAAAGTCCCCATAGAAAATAATCCAGTGGCGTTATATCAAAAGAACGAGGCGGCCAATTGACATCGCCAAATCGAGAAATTTCGTGACCGGGAAATTTCTCATGCAATAACTGTATTGTTTGGCCGATTGTGTGGCTTGTGGCGCCGTCTTGCTGAAACGAAAGGTCACTGATGTCAACATTAGCCAATTGTGGCCACAAAAAATCGGTTATCATGGTTTGGTTGCGCAGAGAATTCACGGTGACGGCGTTTCCTTGCTTATTTTCTAAAAAAATTACAAGCCGATGATGCCGCCTGACCATAAACCGCATCATACGGTTACTTTCTTTGAATGTAATGGTTTTTCTAGGACTCAGAAGGAGCCTGAATACGGGGAAAGGCTGCTCGAATTTTACGAAGTGATATAACAAAATTTTCGAAATATTACGTGACCGGGAAATTTCTCATGGTAGTAAATTTTCACAATTAAAATTCCTTATTCAAGAGTGTGGCGGCGTTCCATGGTTAAAATTTTCCAACTTTTTACTAAATAAATCGCAAAGGATGACAGCTCAATTCGTGACATTTCATCATTTGACAGGCAATTTCCTTCCTAACCTCAAATTTGCCCACCCTTTACTATACAAATAATTTGAAATATTTCTCTTTGTTTTTATGTCCATCTCTGAAGTCGATTTCTTTTCACATTTTTCATTAAAGATCGCCGAGAAAACCATAAATTTAACACAAATTAATTGATATTTAATTTACATTCATGTAGTATTTTATTTTATTCAAAAATCATAGAATAAACTTTCATGGTTCACACAATATGGCACCCTTTCCCACACATGCAGCATAGGCGATTAAATGTGGTATAAGATTTTGTTCCATGGTCCCGGTAAATAAATGCGATTGAGGACCACGTGCAAAAATAGCAACATCTTCACCCGCATGATGGCCAGATGATTTACGAACGTAACTGGGTTTAATGATCACTACAAAAAAAAAAAAAAAGGAAAAAAACATCAGACCGTGTATTTTAGTAAAACTTTCACTTACGATCATGGTGTTTGGCACTAAAGTCTTTACGTTTCCATTTATTATCCTTAACTTCAATATACTGTTTAGGTCCTACAGCATAATTCAGTACACTATAGGGTACACCATCCAAGTCTAGATCGTATTCATTTAAGCCTAAAATTGGATTACCACGACCCGGATAACCGGCTATTGTCATGGTATGTGAATGATCAGCAGTAACTATAATTAAAGTATCCTCGTCGCTGGTCATTGCGATCGCAGTCTCAATAGCTTTATCAAATTCTAAGGTTTCATCTAAAGCATAGCCTGCCCGATTTTGATGGTGGCCATGATCAATGCGACCACCTTCTATAAATACATAAAAACCTTTGGGATTTTTCTGCAACATTTCAATAGCACTGGCAGTCATGTCCTTAAGTCTCGGTTGAGAAGGATTCACTATCTTCTTATGTGCATTATAATCCAAATGAGCCGAATGAAAGAGTCCCAAAATCTTTGAAGTTTTATGATAATCCAAATTTTCTAGTTCCTCTAAGGTGTTAACAAAAACTCCATCTGGATTTACAGCCTTCCATTGTTGTATTAAATTATTACCATCCATACGTTCGCCGGCCACACCAAATGTATCATTTTGTGTTGAAGGCAAAAATTTAGCTAAACCTCCACCCATTAGAACATCGAAATTTCTACCAGGTTCGTTTTCTATTAATTGGGTCGCTATGTCCAAACAATCATCTGGATAAGGTACACCACTTTTAATTATATCGTAATCACTTTCAAAATGTCTGCTAGCCACATGGGCATAATTTCCTGACGGACTTGCATGAGTTATAGTGGTGGTGGTGACAATGCCAGTAGATTTACCGGCTTGTTGAGCCCACAAAGCAATCGATTCCAACTGATTGTTGGGATCTATTGAGGCACTACAATTAAAATAGTTTACCTTAGCATTGACGCCAATCAAACGTAAGTTGGTCTTGACTCCCGTCAAATAGGCGGTAGCACTACATGCCGAATCGGCAGTTTGTGCATTAGTGCAATAAGTCTAAATTTTTAAGGTTGATCAATTTAGGGAACACACAATTTTTTTCTTTTACTTAAATACATTCTCACCTTGCTTAGTCCAGTATAAGGAAATTTCTCCATAGTTAAAATGGCTTCTTCTCCTCCACTCAAACCTTGTCGCTGTCCTTTAAGAATACGAGCCGCCGTCAATGTTGCAATCGACATGCCATCTCCCAAAAAGAATATAATATTTTTAGCTTTTCCATTGTTCGGTTTTTGTTTGAGACGATGTTGCAAACTCTTTTGCGCCTGATCAAACCAATATTCTGTGCTCATTTCTTTTAAAGGAATTATTCTCTCTTTTAGTGCACTACGTCCTTTGGCTTGATGTTCTCTTTCTAATACACCATGATAAGGATCGAAGCATTGCAACGGTTGGAATAAACAGTTGACAACAATTAAAATTAGAAAAATATAAACTGAATTGCCAGAAAACATTGTTGTCAGTATTTTGTACGTTTAAAACGTTTTTGGAGTTAGAAAAATAGAATAAAATTGCTGTGTCAAACTTCTTTCGTTTTTATACTCGTGATATGGAGAACAAACACACGTTGTATGGGCATACATACTCGTACGTTATGTGCTATTTTAATCGTAATGTATGAATTCAAACTGTGAGACCTACTTAGAAATTAAACTTTATTTGAATATAATAGACAAACACTTTATAATAGTTCCGAGCTACAATTTAGTTAAATTATTTTCACACGATTGATGGATGGATGACTTTCTTAAATAAACAACACTTATTTTCCACATTTGTTTCTTCAAAACAATGCGTTTAATTATCGCACAGAAATTAAGAAGACTTTTGTGTAGGTTTTGCCTGCGTTTGAACAGGAAATACTTCTATCAGACTTTTTTTTTTTTGTGCAAGTTCTTTTTTTTTTCTCAAAATATTATTATTTGTGGTCAATTGATGATCATGGTGAAAGTACCGGTAAAGGGCATCCAGAGTCAAAGGCTGGTTCGATTAATATAGGGTGTTGTTTATAGAGGTATAGAACTTTAAAATGGAATAAAACGCAGATGAATTTCTAAAATTGACATGAAATTTACTTTATCCGGAAGCTAATCTTCTGGCATATGATCGCCATGGTTGGCTCTGGGACGTAGTCTAATCTAGAGGTCCGATTTTTCGATGACTTTTTTTAACATTTATGGCCGTATTTCGGCAATAACGCGGCGAATGTTGTAGACTATCGACCGACTTCACATATCGAACGATTTTGGAGGCCAATTCACGGGTCAGAAACTAAGCGGTTGCCAAACGTTTCCTTCAATAAATCAATTGTTGCACGAGCTGTGTGACATGTTGCGTCGTCTTGTTGAAACCACAGCTGCACATCATGGTTGTTCATTTGATGAACGAGAAAGTCTGTAATCATGGCTTTATAGCAGTCATCATTGACTGTAACGTTCTGGCCAGCATCACTTTTTAAAGAAGTACGGACCAATAATTCCACCAACCCATAAAGGACACCAAACATTCAGTTTTTCTGGATATAACCGTGTGACTCAACATACACTTGAGGATTATCATCACTTCAAATACGGCAGTTTTGTTTATTGATGTATCCATTCAAATAAAATTCGCGCGATACGTATTTCGGAACAGAACCATGATTTTCAAAATAAATTTGCACAATTTGGCAGCGTTGTACAGGCGTCAGTCTATTCATGTTGAAATTCCAAAACCAACTTAAATATAAATCACTTGACAGCTGACAAAATGGTCGCAAGTTAAAAAAGTTTTATACCTCTATAAAAACCACCCTTTATAAATGACTGTCCTAGAGCCGGAATGCTTCGCTACACAAAATAAAATTATGTTAATGCCATAGGATCAAATATATATTTTATGACTTTCCTCCAGAACAAAAATTAAACATTTCTTTTTTGTGGGCGGTGCCACACCCAAATGTCCAATTCGTATTCTCTTTCCTAGGAAGCATTACATTACACTAAACTATCAAATTTCTTGCTTAATTAGCTACAAAAATATTCCAATATTATTTGTTATCATATGTAGAAGATGCCACGCCCACTAATATGATCTATTTATGAATTAGAGGCAAAAATTTTGTAACAAAAATAATCATTAATCATTTGTTTGTTTCTTTCAGGCATTAGTCCCGATCTTAATAAATTTGCACCCAAATCACGAGACGACCTGCTCGAGTGGGCATTTGTCGCCAGAAGTCTCTACTCTACAGATCATTCTAATCCCAAACATAAAATCAATTCAGCAATGCGAGAAGGTCTGGAAGATGTCATAACCGAAGTAATGGAAAATATAAATAACTATTCAAGACAACGGGGAAGAGTTATCGAATTTCGAGAACTTTTATATGGTTATACACGATTAAATGCTTTACATGGACAAGATTTAATACTCGATTTACTGCTGATATATAAAAAATATCGTGGTAAAAAGATGACTGTACCGGTTAGAAGACATTTATATGTGCAGAGAGCATTTACGGGCATATTCATAAAGGAGTTTGAGGATGATTTCTATAATACCACTGTACAAAAAAGTAAGTTGCCACAAGTATTTTTAGTGATTTAAAATAAAAAATTAATTTTTTAAAGGTTTTCTGAAAAACATTTTAAACCAGGGAGTCGAGAGTTTATCAAATCATTTCTCCATACCGGGCTTATTGTCAGCTGGCAATTTACCAGGAGCAGTAAACGCGAAAATTGTTTTTGTTTTGCCAATAGCGGGACGTTTGGATACATTTAAACGTTTTCTGGCAACATACGAAAAGATAGCAATTGAAGAAGATCAAAATTGTGATTTACTGGTTGTTATTTTTGGCTCTCAAAAAGAAATACAATTTCATTTGGCAGAAATACAAAGTTTAAAGTATCGTCATATCTATCAGCAAATTAATTTTATACAACGACAAGAAGATTTCTCCAGAGGCGTGGCTTTGGATACAGCCGCACGATCGTCCTACATAAAAGATGACAATATTGTATTGTTTATAGACGTTGATATGGTTTTTAAATTGGAAACATTACAGCGAATACGAATGAATACATTGCAAGGCAAACAGGTTTATTTACCCATAGTATTTTCACAATACGACCCCAAGAGACGAGGCCAACAGGGAATATCAGCAGATGACATAACCAATGAATCGGGATATTTTCGACAATTTGGTTTTGGCATTTGTGCCATTTATAAATCGGATATTTTAGATGAAAATATCAATGGCTTCGATAAGGATATAACCGGTTGGGGTCTAGAAGATGTTAAATTTTTAGAGAAACTTGTTAAGAATGGCAATCGACAGAATTCATTTATGATCAATACCGCTGAAGTGTCCGAAGATTATAATATGAAAGCTTCTCAAATGCGTAGACTGACAATATTTCGTGCTCCCGATCCTAGTCTAGTTCATATTTATCATAATATTAGTTGTGATATTAATTTAGAGACTGCTCAGTATAATATGTGTTTGGGCACAAAGGCCAACTCATTGGGCAGTACCCAGTTAATGGAACACTTATTTTATAACAATCCACATAATATCGATTTTATTAGAGATTATAATCGTAAAAAAGATGTTAGATAGTAATCGGTTAACCAAAAACAAAAGAGTATCTGCACATCTTTTATCATAATAATAACGGTTAAGTTCCCCAGAAAGAGCATAGAAATAGAAAGGTAAGGGATTTTGTAAAGGTAAGATCGGTTGGTCGGCCGGTCGGCGATCAGACGGCGAAAATATTTATTTAAATAAAAATGTAACATCGGAGGGGGCATTTTATAGTATACGCAAGTTTACAATAGTAAGGCCGATCTTCACCCCATTTCTCAACCGGATCAACATACAAGTGAGTATATTTAGCAATCATAAATAAGCACAGAAATGAATCGCAAAAAAAAGTATTGTAATGAAAATAGATCAAGGTTGAATTTCGCACCAACCGCTTTTACTTAGGCTGAACCCAAAAACGAAAAAAAAAAACTTTTAAACTTTTTTGTTTTTTAAGTTCAAGAAACTAGTTTGATTTTATCTTAAACCACAACCGGTAATCGACAGGAATACATTTTTTTTATTTAATTTTTTTTTTTTTTTTAATTAACTGGTGTGGTTACAGCATAACAAATCATGCACTTCGTTTTAGTCTGTTTGGTCTTCCTCTGTGTGGGTATGTTGTATCAAACCACATGTATTCTCCGCAAACGATATTTCGTCGCAGTAAATCAAAAAGACAGTTTTGCGTTTGTTTTGTTCGATATGTGTTGCCTCATAGTGTTCTGTTGTCTTATTACTCAAAAAATCTGTTTTGTCTCATGTCGGTATGGGTTCAGAATTAAGCAAACTAATGGCTCGATAATGGATTGCAACCGAACTTCAGTTGCGTTCGTAATACAATTTTCAGCAACTGGCAACTCAACTGGGGTTGAGTTCGCACTACGCTTTTCTTGACAAATCGAGCACCGCGGGGTAACAGTATCTTCCCGTCCGCACCTATAGCAAAATAAATGGCCCCTCTACTATGCGATTTCGGCATATATTTTTTTTCTTCTTTTAAACAAACACAACCCCGCAAAGCGATTAGCTTGTCTGCAGAAAACACCCAGGATTTCTGGCCGGAATCGAACCGTCTCTGGGTTCCACTGAATCCAACTGTACTTTGATATATATTTGCCCTATTCACCTATTTAAACCTGGCAGCCTTATAGATGTATCCAAGCAAAAGGTAAGTAGCTCAATCTTCATTTGTTGCTTGAGCTTCGTGTTGTTACAGATCTGTGTAAAAGTTTAAAATATATAGGACAGTTACGCAGCGTGGCAGGGATGGAAGTTATCAAGTACATTTCAAACATCGATCTTATCTACCCTATCCGTTCCTCTCTCTACTTCTGGTGCAATGCATTGCATAAGTAGTGGTCATCCCCAGAGTGCTGGTTCTAAAAATGATCGCACTCTCATAACTCTATTATTTATAAAACGATTTTCAAAATTCTCTTTTTGTTTGAAGGTCTTGCTTGCAGTTAGGTCCCATTTTTGGAATGTCGGGATCATCGAATAACTCCTCTATTTATTTAACGATTTTCTAAATTTTGTCCCATGAAAATCGGGGACATCCCAAATACTGTTTATTTCATAACTCTCCCATTTATTGACCAATTTTCAAAATTCCATATTTAGTACATCGGGTTTGCTTGCAATTTATGTCCTATTTATTTTTTTATAAATCCGGTAGCCTGCAGTGAAAAACCAAAGGGGCAAGTTGCCTCCCGATATATCGGTTTTCACGTAACTCCTACAATTGTGAACCGATTTAAAAATATCTCTTTTTTTAAGTTTAAAGGGGGTTCCTAGCGGTTTATACATATATACGAGTATATACATATATACATATATTCATTTTCTTATTCGGAGAGGCAAGCTGTCCCCTTTTTATAAACTCTCTTTCGTTTATTTCTATTTAGAGCAATTTTCGTAATTGATTTGAAGCTAACTTCTTGATGAAAAGAGACTTAAAATTTTGAACACGCAAATGCTTAGATTAGAGAATTGAGCAAAAGTGCTGCAGGTATTTTTAACTAATTTTATGATTAAAACGTGGAGAACGACACAAGCAAATGTGAGAGATGACTCTTCTACAAGTCCCTATTTCACTAGTTTAATAGTTCTCACTGATATAATATTTCGGATCTGTAAAGTACCATTTCAAACTCGGCTTGATGTTGGTGGATACTATTTATAAAGATTCTAGGAGAAATATTCATTATATTCTCTGTCATATTTTGATCGTTACAAGAGATATTTTATTCGGTTGCCAGATGGTCAGAAGTTCGGCCTTAGCTGAGATTTTAGTCTATATAGTATTTGTACACTGAACCAAACATTCAAGAAAAAAATTCATGTGTTTTAGCATAAATGATAAAAAAAATTTTATTGAGAAGAAATAATGTTGCCATCGCCAGTAACTTTAATGAGATTACCGATTTATGTAATTTTTTTAAAAAAACCTCAATGTGAAGATATTGTAGATTTAATTTAGATTTTTTAAAACATTGTTGAAAAAATCATTAAATTCCATTCTTGTGTCAACTTGCAATACTCTGGATATCATGATTGCCCACTTAGTAAGTCTTGGAATTTCTAACTAAAAAAAACTAGACAAGGCTTCTCACAAATCCAAGGCTGGAAATGCTTTACTAATTTAATTTTTCCATTTTAATGTATTTTAAGATCATAATTTATTTTAATTTATGTTTTCAAACATGATTCAAGATCTACTGATAAATCGGCATTAGTGACCACCGAAGTACAGCATATAGATTAGCTAAATCGCAACAAATAAATTGAATTTTTGGAAAGAGTACAATAAATTTTTAAATTTCTTTCTGTTTTACATGTGGCAGTAAATTTGAAATTTTACGCAGTAAATTCGTTATTTAAAATAATTATTTTTATTTCGATTCCAAATTTAATAGGAAAAAATGCTGAAATCAGTTTGGAGTTTATCGAATTTTATTTAAAAAATTCGCATCATTTTTTTTAATAAATTTATTACAAAAAAAGTCAGAATTTAAAGTTTTTTTAAAACTTATGATACAATCCTATTATTAGAAAAGTAGGCAGTACCATTTAAAAAATATTTTTTTTTCTTTTTTTTAAATATTTCTATTCCAACAATTTGTATGAAACTTTGCAATCAGTAATTACAATATTATGACGTCAGTGCCACGCCCTCTAGGCTGTTTGATATGAAACATTTCCCAAACTATAGACGATGTTACGAGGGTATGTAAAGTTTACGTAGCGTATCGTAGTTTCGTTATACAGTGAAATTTCGATGTAACGAAATTAAAGGTGATTGCAAAATACTTCGTTATAGCTACATATTGTTTCTTTAAACATACATACATATCTACATATATATAAAATTTTCGTGAGTGACTGACTGACTGACTCATTCATCATCGCCCAGCCCAAAACCGCTGAACCTAGAAACTTGAAATTTGGCATGTAAGTTCCTTTTACAGAGTGTAGATCCACTAAGACGGGATTTTTGGAAATTCGAATTTTTAGGGGGTAAAAACGGCCGAAAAATTACATTTTTAAAAAAATGTACATATGAAAAGTAATATTATCAGGCTCAAGTTCAGTTTTATTGAATTAATGAAAATTCAAAATTACTAAGAGTTGTTTTATGTTGAAAAATATTATTATTTATATCCAATCAGTTTTTAGCAGAACGTATCAGTACTGATTTCAAGGAGGTAAAAGCGTCCCAAAAGGGAATATTTTTAAAAATGGTCCCAGGAATATGAAATTTGGAATGTGGGGTCCTTTTGGGAGGCAGATTCGAACCGAAATAGGGATTCTTAGAAATTCGCGCTTTAAGGGCCTAAAAGGGAAAAATACGGCCCAAAAAGGGACATTTTTAAGCATGGCTCCAGAAATACTCGATCTAAATACTACATGAAAAATATGTTATTTATTTTTTACTTTAAAAATTACAGGTAACGAAGTACCGAGCGGGTATGCTAGATAACGAAATTGAAGAACGGAAAAAACTTCGCTATAACTATAGGTTTTTTTTTAATCAAAATTCTATTTTACTGGAAAATAAACTTCGCGGCTGTAATAATGGGACTTTGCCAATTCGCTAAAAATTTTATTCTGACTTCGTTGTATAGATGCTTTTATATGAATACTTCACTTTCAAACACATTTAAATGAATACTTCGTTTTATAGATCAAAACATCTTCGTTACAGCTGTAGTGATTTTTTTTTTATGAAAAACTTTACAATATTGAGTTTTTCAAACAAAAATTCGTTATATTGAGGGATTTCGTTATATCGAAGTTTTACTGTATATCAAATAATTTCTTTGCAAAAATATTCAACGAACAAAATATACATACATATGTCACAACTATATATATTTTTTGAGATTTTACTACAAACAGATAAAGAGTTTTTTGATATTTGTGTTAAATAAAAATAAAATCTTCAAAAAAAATTAAAAAAAAAAAATTCTAAAAATTGTCTATGATCTTGTTATACAAATTACTAATGGTTAAATGGCTTAAGAGAATGAAAAGTATTAAAACGTTTAAAAAAAACAACAATAATCCCTGTTAAATAATATTTTTAATAAACCTTGAAAATTTTTATTATTTTTTTTTTTTTTTATTTAATTGCAAAGAAAAAAATGAGAACTTTCTTGATTTCTATTTCATGAGAAAAACACAGAAAACTTATAAAATAAGTTTAATTAAAATCATATATTAAGATAGAAACGGATTTCAATTGCATTTTTTATACATTGTAACTTTAAGATCGCACTTGTTTAATATATAGATTGTACATATTTATTTTATATACTACTAAGTTAAAAACTTTAAACTTTAATGTGATATGTTAATTGTTAAAACATAAATAAAAAAAGAGAAAAAAAATCATTTAAATAAAATTGAACACAAAGAAAATGGCGAAACAAATTTGTATTATATTCACTTGACAAACAAAAGGAAAACAAAAGCACAATACGGAGTAATAACATTAAAAAGTTTAATCTTACATAAAAGCGACAGATTCAATATCTATCAAAGCCAAAGTTTTATTGAGAATTTCACGTACAGCTTTGATAAGGTAAATGCGGGCATAAACAATAGGCATCAAATGATCGCGTTTTTCCTAATACACAATAAGATTTTATTTAAACATTTTCAATGTTTCTTTCTAAGCTTTCTTAGATAGTAATTAGATAAGAAAATAAAAATTCAATTGGACTTACCGTTAAAATTCGTATTCTTCTATAGTAAACGCTGAATATGGCGACAAGGCCATGAAGAAAATGTATTATTAAATGTGTTGAACATAAACCACTTTCAAGTTGTTCCATGCAACGATCAATTAGATTAGGAAATCCGGCTAAATATGCATAAACTAATTGCCATTCTTCCTAGAAAATGAAAAAAATATATATTATTTTTATATTATTATTATTACGAATAAACGTAATTATTATTTGAACTTATATTGATTTACATATGAAAAGTAATATTATCAGGCTCAAGTTCAGTTTTATTGAATTAATGAAAATTCAAAATTACTAAGTTTTTTTTTTTTTTTTTTTTTTTTTTTCTTAGTAATTTTGAATTTTCATTAATTCAATAAAACTGAACTTGAGCCTGATAATATTACTTTTCAAAAATATATATTTTGATATTTTTAATAAAAATTTAAAATCTTATAAATTCTGGAGAATAAACAAACATACATACACATATGGCGAATGAATTGTTACATCGTTTAAAAATTCAAAACAAATAAATATATAACGCTTCTATTACTTCTTATATATATAACGCTTCTTTATAAGGAAAATTACAAAAAGGAATTGTTTTTCCTAAAAAATTTTATATTCAAACCAAATTGGTCAACACAAAACAACAAAATATTCTAGGTATATATGACGCTAAAACTTTCCAACCGCTGTGCTTCAAAGCGGTTACATTAGATGGGCAATTTTGTCAAGATGGTTTTAAATCTTCGGCCCATTTGAGCTAATTTTAAAATTTTTCGACATGAAATTTTTTCTCAATTTCGATCTAATGTGTAGATTTCGATTTTCGATGTGTAGATCCACAAGGAAGGAATTTTTGAAAAGTAAAATTTTATGGGTAAAAAATCTCATTTTATCATCTTGCAACTAATAACGCTGCCACCAAAAGTTCGAACTAATCTGAATTTATTAAAAAAGTGGACAGTTGTGTTGTTGTTGCGTAAACAGAGTTTTTGGTACTTTTTTTGTATCCCATTTATGCTTGAAAGCAAAACGTATAGAAATTAAAATAAAATGAATGCTAAGCCCCGTCAGCAAGGACGTAATTTTTCTATATAATTTTAAAATCATTAGTTATTGATAATAAACTAATATATGTAAGTATGTTACTGTTTATAATTTCTTTTAATTAGGATATTACTTTTTAGTCCTAAGTTCTTATTACCTGTTATTGTTCATTAAAATTTGTATTGATTTATTTATATGCTCAATAAAACATAAATTAAATGAACTTGTAAATAAATTTCAAAATGGTTTTGAAACTTGTTTTTAAATTTTAACGAATGTATGAGAGGTCAAATTGATTCCCCTTTTTCGAAATTGCTTTTTTATATTTTTCATGTCCATTAATAGGTAAAAAAGGGTTAAAATAAATCCCATTCATTAACAAAATTTTTGAAAAAGTTTTTGTTTTAAATGAAATTTGTACGAAAAAAATATCTTTCGACAGGCAGTAGAACTCTGCATATTGCGGCAATACATGTTTTTTTATTATTTTTTTATCGTAATAGTGCATGCAGTAAAAGAAACTACATTTAAAAAAATTAATGAAATCTTCAATATAAAATTTATTTCTTCGTTTACCTCTTCATTAAGTAAGTCCCATTGAATGCTTTCAACAGATGGTAATGGATCGTAGCCACCACTATCTATTCGTTCTTGAAAAGTTCTTAGAATTGTTTCCAATCTAGCTGAATTATATAAAATAAATGAGGCACCTTTGGTACTTCCTTGACCATTGCGTATAATTTGTACAGGACTTGTATGTTTTACTTCTAACAAATCAACTGTGACAGCAGCTGAACCCAAATGTTTCATTAATGTACAAAAGCGTGCATCCTGTTTAACTCGTATGCCATATTTGTGTAAGGCCATTAAAGTCATATCATTAGAACGAATGCTGTAAATGAAAATTAAACAAGGTACATAAATATTAAACTTACCGTTTTTAGGTGTGTAAAAATGTCTTACCTTAAATATTCCTCCGTAGATATTCGGCAAATTTTGCCGTTGTTTGAGGGATCCGTAACTATTCCAATTTTTATTATTACGCCTCCGTTGTTTTTAGCCAATACACTTTGAACAGATAATTCATGGGA